>CM076581.1:983496328-983944407 GCA_034641835.2 Pinus albicaulis
TAACACAGTTCAGAGGTCTTTAGCCACCACATCTCTTCTCAGAGATTCACTAACAGCACCCTAGCTAGTTTATTTCCATTCTGTCTGTAAGAAAATTTTAGTTCTTTGATGTTAATGAAATGAAGTGTTATTCCACTGCATGTTTGTATTTATGGTTATATGTGTATTCTATTGTGTTCCTACATAAATCTGGATCACATCCCCCTCTCGAAGCGGAGAAATTCAGGGAAAAGGAAGAGGCCAAGGAGGTGGATTAGTTGGTCAAGGAAGAGGACAAGTCATTTTCTATAACTATGGATATGTTGGTCATTATGCACACAACTATCCTAATCCAATAGGACAATCATGCAGGTATTGTAGGAAATTTGATCATGTAATAGAATATTGTCCTGTATTGATTGCTAAAATGTAGGATATGAAGATATCAAACCATTTCTACAAGCATGTATAAATTTATTACCCAAATAAAATGCAATAGAAAATATTCAAGCTCTGATAGATAATTGCATAGAGAAAGAACAACCGATGGTAGAACAGTGAGAAGTGAACAAAATATGCAAGAATAAAAAGAGAATGGGTAGGGAGATGTGTATAACCGCACATATTGGTGCTTATGAGATGGACCAGGTGATTCTAGATACGGGATTAGATGTGAATGTTATACCTAAGAAAACATGGTAATGCATGGGAGAACCCAAGCTGGAGTGGTCTACCATCCAACTGTACATGGCCAATCAGCAGAATATCATTCCCTTAGGGAGGCAGCCACAAGTTGTGGTCAGTATCGAGGGTGTTAAGGTGATGGAATAATTTGAAGTCATACATATAGCAGATTATACAACTCCTTATCCTGCACTACTAGGTGGACTGGGGTATTGACATGGATGTTGTTATAAATTTGAAGAAAAGGAGAATGGAATTTGAAAGTAATGGAGTAAGGGCCATCCTTCCTCTAGATCCCACAGAAGGAAAAATATATATGGAGCTTATGTGCATTGATGATGATATCAATCAAATCTATAAGCTGAAATTGCACAAGGAAGATTGGATTAATCCAACAACAGATGGAAATCTTAATTGGGAGAAGGATAACTCTTGTTTTTCAGACTTTGATGAAGAACTAGAAAATAGGTAGAACTGATTGCATGAGGTATCTGCGTTTTGTTGTAATCGCGTGACCAGGTCTCTGCGATGTATAACATCTGAGGTACATGAATTTCGGCACTATAATGGATTAAATGATATAGACGTGTTTATAGGGGATCTTGAAATGACTGTGCCTAAAGGATAGATATTCCATGTGTTATAGGTCAATTTTGGCCCCATTCTCAATGACCTAGTTAAACTGGACATCATCCCCAGAACCAATGAATAGGGTCCATCATCCCCTATCATTCCAATTGCTACATTCTCTAAGACAAAGAAAAAGAACAAATCATCCATGAATTCGATTACAAGGTTTCCAAGATTTGAAGTACATGTTATATCACCTATGAGCTCACCAACGTAGCCTCTCAAGGGACTAACTGATTTTCATATGCAATTACCTCCATTCAAGGGTGCTCTGCAAAGCACTTCCCGACATTTAAGAGTGTGTTTGTCAATTGGGAGTGAAATTCTCATTGTTCCGGAATCTCCACATGGCCAGTGCCTTCTAGAAGAGTCCATATGTGTCAAACTTTGAATCCATATGTCCATTCAACAACTATGAGATTGGGAACATGCCTTGGCTATTATTAGAAATTCATTGATTGTGAAACTACCTTCAGTTGATCTATAAATTGAGCATAGATCGTAGTGCTTGAGAAGGAAGAAATTTGGTAGATAAATGTTGTTGAATTCTCAATTGAGTGTTTGATTTGAGCAATATGTTGTTGGAGAGATGTTCACTGTGATGAGGCTAGGATGAAGCTGGAGTTGGTGACATCAAGTCAATTGTTGGTTGTAACCTCCCCCTTCTATGCATTAATATAGATTGCTACTCATGTTCTCACATATGCATCTGTATAAGCTTCTATCTTTCATATTATGGATTCTTAGTTGATGTATGTGTTTATTTTTTATTGATTTAACTTATTAAGATAAATAGGCATCTGTATATTGAAATCTCTTTGTTGTTTAGTGTTTATACTTGTAGGAACTAGTTTGACGATCAAAGTTGGATTGGAAGCTACAATAAGAGCGACAGAAGGAGAATAGGAAGCACTTAGACTCCAAGTAAGTTTATCCATATTTCTATGTGTCTATTTACTCTTAGGAAAAGTGTTCACAAAGTCTTTGATTAGTTGTTCTACATGCATAGAACCACATTTAGGGAATGTGTTTTATCCGTAATCCAAAATTTTGTATAACAAATTGGCGACTCCACTAGGGAGTTTACCTTCATCCTTGGTATTTTTTCCTCTACTTATCCACCCAATAGCATCTACTCTCAATTATTAGGTTTTTGAAACAAAGAATGTCATTAGAAGTGTGTTTAGTAGCTTGAATTTTTTTCTCAGTTGCGCCCAACGCAGTTGGTCAAGACATAGTGCTTTGAATAGCACTGTCTCCCACTTAGAGGTGCTTTGCAATACATTGTCTCCCCTCAAAGACTGCATTGCCCCCTTAAGCCAACCAAATTCTCTTTGAGTTTGTCATTTCCATCAATTTCAGCCTTTTGTTTTTTTTGTTTTCAACTGTCTAATGCCTTGTAGGGACTAGTGAATTTTCCTAAATCTTCCTCCTTTGAAAAGTAAGTTTTTTCAATGTCTCTTGAAGTGTTTTTCTTTATCATTAACAAATCAAATTCAAAATATTTTATTTCTGCATTAGATCATTTTTTTTCGTAAAGGAAATTGTCATTAAATTCTTCATTTCCTATAGGAAAAATTATAGTTCCATCCTTAATTTTTACTAAAAAATAAATCATTGTTAAATTCATCGTTTCTCGAAGAAGAAAGCATTTGTTTTTTGTTTATTTGATGCATATGGTTTCCTTTTTGCATTCACATTAAGGGGATTGAAAAGAAAAACCTGCATTTTCATATATTGGGTTGTGCATTTTGCATAGCAAAAAATTAGGAAATTTTCATATTAGTTTGTGCTCTTTGTTGTTTTCTCTCAAAACTGATTGCTCTTTCCCTTTAGTAGCTAAGATTTTCATTGAAAAAGCTAAAAGTAAAAATTTTGCTTATCATTTTAGTTTTCATTTTAGGAATTTCCATCACATCATCATGTTGAACCTTGAAAGGAAAATTGATAAACAACATCAACTTAAAATTTACATCAATTTACCTAAAAAAGCATTGGAACCATAACGATAACATTTAGAAGGTCTAGGCTAGAGACATGTTCCGACGTCGTAAAACATAGCAACTATCGTTAATTGTTGCGGTACATTCTGAGTGTGATACCTCACTCCACGTACGTAAGTATATTGTACCTCATCCACATACCTTCGAGTATATCGGGCGGTGATATAGTACGAAAAGTATAAAGGGGTGCTCTCATTGTGTAGTTTCGCACTAGACAGTGCTAATGTGAACTTGGGACTCCACGTACCTTCAGGTATATTTTGGAGGACAACTTTAGGTTTTTATCCATCCATATTGAATTGATTCAGCTGCCTTGTAATTTTTGATACACCTAACACAACATTCGGGGATATTTCTTGCCCGTACTTCTTGGTTCGCCAAGAGGTATTATGTAGTTCACAGTTTCTTGGTAAAAATTTTGTCTAGCATTACCCTTTTATTTTGTTTATTTATTTTTGGCCATAAAATAAATCAATCATCATGGAAGAGGAAAATCCCTTTCCCCATCATTCATGTAGACTTGCATTAAAACCACCTTTACCAATGGAAGTCACTTCTGGTAAGCGAAGGCGACATCGCTCTACCAAAACCAGTACCATCAATACCTCTGGTGAAGCATCATCTTCCCACATACCAAAGTCAACACAAGTTGTTTATACAAATATTGGTTTGTCTATTGTTGTTGAGACGAAGTCCTCATAGCTACCCATGGTCACAATCCATCCAATCAGTTAGACCATACCTCCCGAACCCGATGTTGTTCAATTGCAATTTGATCTAGATCCTGTCTCTTTTTTGCCATAACATCTTCATCCCAAAGTCGAAAAAACGGAATTTTTTCCTGTATTGGTCACCCCACAATATAATGTAGCCTTGAGTCTCCCATATCACACAGTCAACCTCTTGAAATATACTTTGGGCCTGACAACGAAATCCCTCCACCTAGTTTAATTTCAATTAAAGAAATCCCACAAGACAAAAAACCTTTAAATCCAACCCATTTTAGGGAGTATCTTTACCTGTACGAGTCTATTCCTCAATCACATGTCTCTGCTTTTTTTGATACTGTTCCTATTAAAATTCCCATTCATTCAAATATAGTCACCCCACAATATAATGTAGCCTTGAGTCTCCCATATCGCACAGTCAACCTCTTGAAATATAGTTTGGGCCTGACAGTGAAATCCCTCCACCTAGTTTAATTTCAATTAAAGAAATCCCACTAGACAAAACACATTTAAATCCAACCCATTTTAGGGAGGATCTTTACCTGTACGAGTCTATTCCTCAATCACATGTCTTTGCTTTTGTTGATCCTGTTCCTATTCAAATTCCCATTCATTCAAAAGGGTATACATTTGGTCAAGTAACCATGCCTGAACCAACATATTCGGTTGGACCATTTGTTTTGATTGCGTTAGCACCTGCTCTCGCTATCCCATCGATGTTCACAATTTCACCAGAGTCATATTTACATGGTGGCCCTATGGTCCCATTAGGTTATAAATCTTTATCTGGAATTTTCTCTGGTGCATCTTCAAACCCATGGACTTCACCAATGTCATCATCTGGTATTCTAAATGGTAAATCTATAGTGAGTATTGAACGACTTGATCCTTTATATCCATCATCAGGTCAATATCAAGTTGGTCCATATGGGTCTATTCCATCCAGTACCATCTCAACTAGACTCCCTGCATTTGGAGAATAATATTTTCCATCTTATTATACTCCTCATGCTAGTGGTAAGCCTATCTTCACCCACTTTGACATTACTCTGTCATTTATTGGTCAACCTAATGTTGAAATGAATGTCTGTTAATGGCATCTCATTCTGCCTATCCAACCACAAACGGTTGTACACTCGTATCAACTGATTCAACCTGTTACACCCACATCATTTCCACTTGTTAATACATCTTTACCCTTGTTACAGACTCAAACTATTGTGAAACAACAATTTTAGGCGGGTCCTTCAACCCAATACCCTCAATTATTGGGTCCTTAGACTCAAACTCCTTCAGCTAATTTACAACAACTTGTACCCGGAATCATTTATTCACAAACTATACTACCATATTATGGGATGTATCAGCCACAACTAGGTTATACCTGTCCTCAACTGAATCCAAGTTATTCTAATTTGGGTTATAAAAGTGGTAGACAGACCCCTTGGCAGCCTCAAGCGCAAATGCCTCAACCTTCATTTCAACAAGTATCGTACCCAGGTTTTGGTCAACAAAATCCTCAAGCATTTTCCTATAAAAACAACCCATATTTGGGTTACGAGCAACAGATTCCTTACGCTATTGCTCAAAGGTCTGTTTCCCAAGAAATTCCATCATACCCTGGCTATGCTCAACCTGACCTTAATCGACAGTTGCCTTTTGTTGCAACTTTAGAGTTACCAGATTTAAATTGGCTCACCAATGATCCAATCAACTATGCTCCTTGGTGGCCGGTGATACCCCATAAATGACCCTCGGATATTCTTAAGTTCAATGGAAACCCTAGGGAAGACCCGGAGAATCATGTTTCGATTTATCATTTTTTGTGTTCATCAAACTCCCTTAATGATGACTCTATTTGGCTACGTCTTTTCCAGCGTACGCTCACTAGTCTGGCTAAAAAATGGTACATTGAGTTACCTAGAGCTTCTTTTGATACTTTCACTGCCCTAGGTAATGTATTTTTGACTCACTTCCAGTTACCCATACGATATGAAACTGGAACGAAACTCTTGACTAATTTTAAACGGACTAATGCTACTCACATTTATGATCATATTCATGAGTGGTGATGTCGCCGTATAATGTGTTGGAGTTCCCATGTTTTGGCCAGATTGGCAAGACCATAAGATGAGACAACATCAAACCACTTTCAGACCTCAGGATCTAGCCCTCCTGGGTCCAGAGAGGGATCTCTCTATATAAGCAAAGGTTTTATGTCTTTGAAGCTCAAAGTTTAAGATGTTAGGCTAGTTATAGGCACAAGG
Organism: Pinus albicaulis; assembly: GCA_034641835.2. Classification (NCBI taxonomy): domain Eukaryota; kingdom Viridiplantae; phylum Streptophyta; class Pinopsida; order Pinales; family Pinaceae; genus Pinus; species Pinus albicaulis. The sequence continues at coordinate 983,502,620 of CM076581.1, forward strand.
TTTGTTTGTTTGATTGTTTGTTTGGTTGTTGGTTATTAGGAAAGAAGGGTTCAATGTAAGACAAGGATGAGAAAATAGGGTTTAGGCAGAGGTGAAATCTTCCAGGGAGCATTCAAAACCATTGGGCAATGGATTCAGGAAAGGATTTGCTTGCTATTCAATGTGCAAGCTTTCATTTGGGCTAGTCATTTAAAACATTGGATCTTAAAGATGATATTGTTGTATGGAATGGTAAGGGAGGAGGAAACAAAACAGATTAGAACATAAAGTTAAAGACCTGAGATCGGAGAGAGACTTTGAACTATCAATGCTTTGGCCTCCATCTTGAGGGATCTTGGAAAGGTAAGCTGGTTGTACAAGGATCCTAGTGGATAGGGCTAACTCTAATCCCCAGTGTTCCCAAATATTCCAGCTAAATCCTAACAAGAACATTTAAGAACAGATTCATTTAATTCATACATCAGAGAGCAGGAAATAACATCCACTACACTGGTTAAATTATCTAAAATCAATTCTTAGATAACACATTTAGTAGAAAACATCCAAGGCAAGAAGAGCAGAAACATAGGGTACCTAACAAGGGGAAATCCTATGCCAATATTCTGATGCAAGCCAATATAAATGAAATGAAATGAATTAAAACACAGAGATAGGAAAACATCACTGCTGCTTTAGATCAGGATCCAAAGAAATGTGCTTGTCATATTAAAAAGAAATACTAGTCAAGTACAACATTACCAATTGCTGGATGCTCAGTCTGAAATCATCTTCCTCAGCTTATCTTACTACTTTACACAGAGACTATGTCTCAAAATAAACTACTTGCAATTCTTTGATAATTGATCAACAACCTTTACAATGAGTTTCTTGATGAATTTATAGCTCTAGTGGAGCAGAGAAGGTAGGTGAAAAACTAAATGCAGCATTAAAAACTCAAAAGGAAGAAGGCCGAAACCCACTCTGTATAATTTTTGTGCATTAATCTGTGGCACTCTTGGGTGAAAGAGTGGTCTTTGTTAGGTTTCCATTTACTCCAGATATGTCTCTGATGTACTCTACTGCAGCATTCTGTAGTACTTCTGGTGAATAAACAAAAAGGTAAATAAATGATGCTAGGATCTGCCATACTGTGAATCAAATGCTATGGTAGCAGAGGACTGTTGTCAGGGTGGGAAATTCTCTAGGAACACGGTATAGGATAAAAGCTACATGGGCACTCTATCCTTTATGGGGAAAACATTCTGCTGATGTGAAAACCCTGATATACATACAATTTTGCATGCTGTACCCTCTGTATGATCCATGATGTCTTCGAACTGGTACCTTTGTCCTTTAAACACTGGATTAAGGCTCAAAATCTTCCATTACGTGCCTTGAACTCTTTGTTGCTCTCGTACTTTCTTTGTTAGTGAAAACAGCGCTTTTAATGGCTCTGGGGGAGTTTTACAGAACTCAAACCCTATTCTTTTAATGCAAGTCCTGTCATGGCTCCTTCCCAGGCCCTTTCTTCATAATTCCAGCTCCTGAAAATGGTATTTTCCTGTGTTCTCTGTCACTGTGACAGGGACTGTGAATTATGGCGGTTTATGGCCTCTCGAAACCCTGCAAAACACGAAAACCTATTGAGAAAAAACATGTATGGAGGTGGTGGATGCAGTGGAGATGACGAAAATGGATGTGGACAATGACTGCAGAGAATATTGTGTAGGAAAACCATGAAATAGCAGGAAATGCACGGGGAGGAGTCGTGACAGACAGTTTAATCGTAAAAACATTAAAATTTGACCTATGAATGGAATATAAATATAGGGACGGGTGTGAAAAACAATGAGACACATGGGATGATGATGTGGCGGTATGCGGTCAACAGCAGACGTGCGAATGAATCTAGATCGTCCGATCTCAGGAGGAGATCAATGGCTGGGGATGCGGCGGAGGGTGATAGACAGTGGGCTAGGGGTACGGATGCCTCTGGTTAAACTCTGCACAACTTCGTGGAGCGATCACCATTGGATGGGTGATCACAGATTGGATGGCTGATATGTATATCGCTCTGTGTCTTGTGCTGAACGATAACGCGCGATGAGTGGGCGGTTTTGAAATAGTGCCACTGCCACGTGTCGTTTAATGAGTGGAATCACTGTGAAATGGGGAAAACTGCCCGCCCTTCAAAGTGGTGCGATGAAAACCGACAGTTTCTGAGTAGTGCATGGGTGGGGACCACCAGGGAAGATGCATTTTGGACCGTCGGATCAACGGCTAAACGGACGGCTGATATTCAATCAGGCAGTGAACGGGTTTGGCCACCGGCACTGTGGAGCCTGCGATGACGGTCTGATTTGTAGAGATCGACAGTTTAAAGTGCGCCTGATATACAACTGCAGTAAGTGTTGTCTGCCTTGGCACCTAGTTCTAGCACCGGGGTCATGTGGTGGAAAAGATGAGGGGGCTAGTGCTGAAAGGTGTTGAGCCCATATATATGGAGAATATGGTTTTTTGGGCCATTTTTTAATGCAATTTGAGGTCAGGGAAGGGTAACGGTAGGGAAAAAACAGGGAAACAGGCCAAACAAGGGGAACTTGTAGGATTTAAGGGGAGGTTTGGGAGGATTTAGAGGGTAAAAGGGGAAAAAGGGTTGAGAATGGGATATTTGCAGGGGTACAAGGGACGAATATAGGCCTTTGGGGCACATATTTTTTGTAATCATTGAGACCTTCCAAAGGGAGTCAGCAGAGGGAATTTTATCAAAATCAAAGGCACAGGAGACTTCAAGGATGATGTGTCTTCAGGGGAGATTCATTCCTTGAAGGCTTCAAAAGCAACTTAGCCCCTTACTTTTCTTGTCAAAAAATTTAAAGGGGGCTAACAGTGGCTCCACATGGGGATGGATTCTTCTTGGAGTCAAGAATTCAGAGAATATATCTTTGGAGTAGGCTAGATTCCTACTGCTTGAGGCACCTTTCTTATTTTATTTTCAACTGCCACAATTGTGAAGACATCAATTTAGCAGAAAAACTTTCCCAATCAATCTACCTACCCATTCTACAATCCTAGCATTTTTTCTTCTAGGGTGCATTTGAGCTAGCAGCCCCTTTACATCTTTTGTTTTACAAAGAAGAAAATAAACCTATTCTATTTCTACCCTTATTACTCCATGAGACCAAATTAAATTGTTAGTCTCACATGTTTCTCTACCTACTCTAATATCTGTTGGGATTAAACTGTCTAGCAGATTTATTCTCTATATTCTACAACAAAAATTTAAAGACAGTCAAACTAGGATTAAACAGTCTAGTCTGTTGTGGATCCAAGGCATAAAGACAGTTGCACATGGATGGAAATTTGCAGAAAATTGAAAACAAAATCTTGAAGGCTTGAAATCTAAAGTTTGAAGCATCCTTCTTTCCTTTGTGACTCAAGTTTTGAGCTTGTTAGAGTCACTTTCTCCTTTTTTTTTATTTCAACTCTGGTTTTGGGCTTGTTAGAGCTGACTCTTTTCTTCTTTGCTGGTCCAGGTTTTGGGCATGTTTGAACCAACTATCTTTTCTTTCTATTAGAGCCAATCTGCACTTTAGAGGTTCATGTTTTGAGCATGTTTGAACCTCTCTTTTCTCCCTTTTTTTTTTTGGAACAAACACTGCAATGATATGTACAATGGAAATGGAAACTAGAAATTGGAAATCAGCCAAAGTAGTGTTTGAGCATCCTACCATTGACAGGACCCCCAAACAACTCTGTACCATCTAAATCTTGTAGAAAAAAGGCATTTGGACCCACAGTGGCCTGGATGATGTAGGGACCTTGCCACAAACTGTCAAACTTGTTGTGCTTTCCTTTGTCCTCTCTCCTTGAGTCCCACTTTAGAACTTTATCTCCAATTTTGAAATCAAAGGCCTTATTTATTTTGTCAAAAAACTTCTTTATATTTTCCTGAACCTTGATAGCTCTGTTATAGACCTCTTCCCTAGTTTGTTGGAGATGAATTTCCTGGTTTATTCTCCTCACCATGCTATCTTCTTCTGTTTGTATCTTTTGAGCAAGTTTAATCACTGGTATTCCAAGGTCAAAACAACGTCATACCCATGCACAAGCCGATATGGTGACATGCCAATGGATTTATTTGTTGTAATCCTATCGACTTCGTTAACACTGTGTTTTCCTTGAATTTGTGGAAAAGGAAAGTATACCCGAGGTAACCACAAACCAACCTTCAGATGCAGAATCTAGCCAATCTGCATCCAGAGAGGGCTCTCTCTTTATAATTTATCTTTGTTCTTAGAAAGTTTTAGGCTAGTTATAAGTCCAAGAGTTTTGATTTTGTTTGAATGGTGGAATCCGCCAACTAAGGGCAAGGTTGAAAATTTTCAGTCCATTGGGCTATGGAGTCAAAGGATGGCTTTACTGGATTTCTATTCTACACACAAGATGGCTTTACAGGGCAAGATAGCCAAACAGAGAACAATCCTTAAAATTTAAAGTGGATGGGATGAGTTTGAAGGGATGAAATGCAGCTAAGAATCTTTCACCATGTTCAAAAAGAAAGAAATGAAATGATTACAAACAAAGAGCAGTGAAGAATTCTTTATTATAGTAATCAAGAATGTTTAAATTAGCAAAGCAAGAGCATTTAAGAATTCGTGCTTATAACCAATTTAGAGGAAAACATTAAGAACAATCACATCTGAAATCAGAGTACAATTAAGTAAATTCTGATTCAATCCTTTATGTAAATTATTCAAAAATGGACATAATGATATTATAAACTGATATAAAACTTAAGACAAAGGGTAGAAAGACTTATTGAACTGCAGTCCAACACATGAATCCCGCAAAAAGTCCTGAGCTTCAAATCGTCATCCAGTAAGCCACGAATAAATTTCTCCAAAATGCTTTTATTCCGAAAATCTCAATGTTACAGCAAAGTAATAGAATCCACCCTCAATACTCTCTTTGAGGGTTTATTTATACAAGAAATAATTGAAAAAATCTCACACTAACCTAGCCAATAATCTAGGGTGACTAAGGAGTAAATTACAAATAAACAGGAGACAAATGGTCTCGTAGATAGAATAATAAGTAACTGCTGATGTGCTGTTTCCTCATTTTGCTGATGTGCTGGAGGTAAGTGCTGAAATAGGGCTCGATGCTGTCCCTTTGAGTAATTCTTTAGCTTGTTTGACACTCTTTGTTTCTACGGATACTCTTTAACTTGTGTAACTGATACTCTTTCATCTGTGCTCATTTTTATCTTTCATATAATAGTAAAAAGATAAAATTCTCATCCTGAAGATAATTTTCATAGAATTTCCAATAGGTCTTTCCACCATTGATCTTCTGGTATCATAGTCCTTTTAAGTTTTCTCAATGTCTCATCGGCCTCTGTGAGTTTGTAAAAAGTGGGCTCATTAGGAAACAAATACTTTATTTCATGTTCAAGATGAAATAAATTCTTCAACCTGTCATAGATATTTCTCCCTGTTGGCAACGTTGTTTCTGTCAAACTCATAGAACTAGCAGTTGTATTTCGAGCATGGATATCTATTTTCTTAACATAGGTTTCCAGGTCCGTTATCTGGTCCTCTGAGAGCATAGGACTGGGTAACCCACTGTCCAACAAAACTTGAAATTTTTCTCTGAAAGCATTAATATCAACCAAAATAACTGAACACTTCCTTTCTAAATTCTGCATAAAAGTTCTTTTGATGAAAACTCTTTTTATCATCAAAATAGTGTCGGTCCTGTCTTCAATCCCTAGTACTGCAAGCTGTTGTTTCGTTCGGGTGTTCAAAAATTGAATAAGTTGATTGGCCTGCTCAGGTCTACCTCTTAGTTCATCTCTTGTTCTATTTATTTTTTCCTGAGCTATTTTAATCAAGTCATTTTGTTCAAAAATTGCTTGAATAGAGGGCCAAATACTTTTTATTAACTCAATTATATTACCCCAAAGAATTTCATTTATTTCCTTCAAAGGCTTTTCTAATGAAAGATCTTTTTCTAAAGCCTTAACTAATCTATCCAATCTTTTAATTTCCCTGGTATTATCAGCAACTGTCTTCTTAGATGTATCATACTTCTACTCCAAATTTTCTAATTGTAACTTTGTGGTTTGAAGTTCTGTGACTCTTAATTGTAAACTTTCCATTTGTTTTATCAACTCATCAGAACTTAAACCAGAAGTATTTACCTCTGCTGGCTCTGTTTGTTGCTTTGCTGTTGTAGTACCTGTGGTTGTAGTAGCTTCTGTGGTGGATGCCTGCATGATAGCTTCTTTTTCCTGTAAAGCTTGTTCCAATTCCTTCTCCGTTTCACTTAGTTGCTCAGTCACCTTTAAGAGCAACTCCATTACCTCTTCTTGTGAATTCCCCTTTAAAACTTCTTGAGTCTGGGGGTGCCTTGAGGCTGGCAATTTCAGCTGCTTTCTCAGTGCAGCTATGTCATCATCTTTCTTCTTTATTAGTGCCTCAATGCTTTTAATATCTTTGGGGTTGTGACCCAAGCTGATGATTATGTCTTCCAAAGACTTTATTCTATTATCTTTGGCCTGAGAAGAGGCCTTTTCAATTTGCAATTGGGCGCTTGTGTTATTTAAAGAATCTTGCAGCGTTATGGATGCCATGGCCTTATTAGTAAGAGTGGAATACACCATTTCCCCAGTTTGTTTATGCAGCTCTATCTGGTCCAAAGGATGAATGTCCTTTGCCAGGACCTCAAAATTTGTTCTAATATAATCAGCTGCTGACATGGGTTTTGGCACCTTTGACTTGAAGTGGCTCATCATCATTTTGCCTTGTGAAATGTCAAATGCCGACATTAACCTTTCCTGATTATGTGGAGCCATTTTCAAATATTGATCATATACCTTCATTCTTAATGGATCATTCTTTGCCTTTATATTAATGAAAGTTCTTTTTATATCCCCTGTATCTGTTTTTGGTGGCCTAAAGGAGGATACTTCAGTACTCAACTGCTTTTGCAAAGCTTTTCCTTTCTGCTCTGTATGGGTCACACTAACAGAACTAGTTAGTTGACTGTCTTCTCTTCCATCATCAAACATCTCATCTATGATTTCCACATCTGGAAGTGGATCTGGTTTATGTTTTTTGGCTTGATGTATTCCCGAGGACTCTTTAGGAGGAGTAGTATCTGGAACCTGCCTTTTCTTTCCTATTTCCATGTTGGATGGAGTTTGTAATTCTGAAACTTCAGGATGTTTTACCTGAGTGGGAGAAACTTGTGTTTGATCAGGTGCTCTAGAGGTTTGAGGTTTCTCTGCCATGACTAAAGTTTCAATGACCTGTATTTCAGGTTCTTTTCCTTTGCCTTTTGTCTCTGCTGCAACTGGTGAACTGCCTTCCTGTAATCTCTGCTGTAGATTTGCTGCTGAAGAAGTGCCAATGTGAGGTACCTGCACTTGACCACAAGATTCTAGGTCATACTTCTTCTCAAGATCTTTCATCATTCTGTTCATTTTTTCTTCTTCACTTTCTTCTTCAACTAGTGTTTCTGCCACCCATTCATCTTGATTGGCATATTGTTCTATTTCAGGAATCTTGTGGTGTATGTAAGGGGATGATTTGTTCTTTATTCTCTTTTCACAGATAAAACCAAATGGGTCATAAGGAACCCATCGGAAAGTTCTTTGGAACTTGCAATGGCTTTGTAGTATATTTTCTGCTTCTCGCTCGGCCTCCCTAGAGTTGCAGATGAAAGGACCTAATTGACTTTTGATCCTTAGTTGGGCTTTCTTCTTCACACTACAAAAATGGATCATATCTGAATTATTCATTTGCCTGAAATATTCCAAGGCAAAAATTCTCATGGGCACATATCTTGGCAACTTGAATGGATGTAATTCACATCCATAGATTCTGATGACTGAATGGTTTTGATATAAATACCAATCTCCAAATTTATAAGTCCTTGAAAGTTGCAAGGTCTTCTTGATTTCATTACTGAGCCTTGGAGGAGGGATTCCTGTCAACAAGGTAGTTGCAGGATATACAAAAATATCGATGAACTCAGTATAGGAATATGGAGAATTATAGGAAGAATGAATTATGGGAGACCAAAATATAACTGACCTAGGGTTTCCCTTGGCATCAAGCTTTTTAACAGGGAAAGGGAACTTTTCTGATTGATAAAAGATAATGAGATGATAAATAACTGAGGAATATTTGAAAACTTTCTCATCATCTAGCCTCATGAACTGATCATGGATCTTATTGGCTATGAAAGAGGCAAAGTCATATTTAACTTCAGGAGGTTGCCCAGGAGTAAAGATAGATAGCAAAACCAGGGTTATCTCATCAACATATTCACTGGTATTGAAACCCAAGACAAAAGATATCATATTTAGGATGAGCCTTCCCAATTTATTGAAATAATAAAAACCATAGGGAGGAGGTCCCTTAGGTTGATGTTCAGGCAACATGAAATTCTGGCAAATGGACTCCAATTTTTCTGGGGTCAATTTATTAGACTTTTCAATCAATTCTTCCATAGACAAAGGTGCTAGTTCTTGGTCTGGTTCAAAATGTAGCATTGCATTGATAGCCTGGGGAGTAATGGGGAAAAGAACACTCTAGTCAGGGGATATTACAGCTCTCTGAGTGGGATCATAGTTAGAATGGAAATAGTGGATAATTTCTGGGAAATTAATGACTGAGGGGATGAGATATCTCGGGAGATTGGATTCCCACAACCCAATGACATCTTGCCCCTTCGAATAATCGTCTCTGCAGCGACAATAACTCAAAAGGGGGCTTTCATCAAAATGCAAGTCTTTAATCTGAAAATCTTTATCTACTAAAGGCAAATATTCTAACTCTCTGTGGGGGGCATTCAATGGAGTCACATTCAGGGCTGCCGGGGCTTCCATTTTGGTTCTTGTGGATTCAAAATGGAAGTTTCTGGGTTTTCTTCACAGGCCGGGCGCGATTTCAATTTTAATGAGGGAAATTGGCACAATTGCAGGTTCGGGGGAACAATTCACAGTTTTAAACCTCAGAGAATGATCTCAGTGATAAGATTTAATCACTAATCCAGTGGAAAACAAGGAAAACAAACTTTCTTTTGAAGTTCGAAGTGCTATAGAATAAATACCTGTTCTTAGAGGAAAGCTGGCTTTTAACAGGTATCAGGCGGTAGCAGGAGGATGCTTGAACACAGGTCTGGCGGAATTCTGGAGCGAAATTGAATAGAACAGTGGATTTTAGTGAAAATTTGAATTTCGCAGCGGAAAGCACAGTCGTTTTCAAATAATGAAAATAACACAAAAACACGCAAATTTGTTTTATTTCCAAAGTCAAAAAAGGGGTTTTTAGTTTTTCGAGGAATGATGTCATTTCAGTACAAGCTGACGTGGGGCAGGGGTTGGGTGGTAAGCGGTTAGTCCCCGCACCGCTTATTGGAAAAGGTGGTTTTAATTGAGAGGGCAGCGATTCCATTAGATCATTGACACGTGGACGGAGGACTAGTCAAATACCACCAATCCCCCGCGCGTTAAAGCTCTGACAAGGGACGGCTGTCGGAATTGATGTGGAGCGTTGATCTGTGGAGGGGCGATCCAAAGGTGGAAAGGACGGGGAGATGGTGGGGCGTTATCGTGTGGGCCCGGCGGGGTTTTAAACGTGATTAACGTTATTAAACATCCCGGGGGGCATCTAATAGGCGGAAAAGGTTAGTTATTAACTAATTCTGATAATTAATTAATCCCATTGTATAATGGAAATAGGGGTCGAGGTGGGGTTTCAATTGTAGTTGAAGCGTCGGGTGGGATGCCAGGTGAATGGGCCATGGTGGCATAGGATTAAAACTTTGGTTTTATTTATATTTTTGTGTTAAACATAAATATCATATGTTTAAAGTTTTTCTTATATACGTTTTTTATTATATGATAAATTAACCGATATAATTAATTTACCATAGGGGCGGGACTATTGTATAACGATATATTTAACCAAAGGGCTTGTATAGTGGGTTTTTATTTGAATGCACGGGGAAATAAATACTTCGGCTAAACTTTATAATAGAGGGGTTTTTGGATATTTATATAAAAGGAGTTATATACTTAGGATAGGGCATTTCACTAGGGATTTAATAACTAGAGTTAAACATTAATATGACAAAGGGACAAGGGAACTCAAAATACTTTGCACATCTAAGAAAGTGACAATTTCTGAAGTAAATTGCAATATCTCATCTTCAACACTTAAACTTAGAATAGTAAGTTATTTTGAGGGTTTTTTATGGAATTTTGCATAATTTTCCTAAGCAAAATGGGATTTTACTTAGGACAAGGTTAAAGGTGAATGATTATAATGATGAATTATCTCAAGTACTTAGGTCTTTTTGATCATTAGGCCGAGGGTCCGGTCCCTCCAAAAGTCAAGGAAATGCCTTGAGCCCCTTTGATCTCCAAATACCTTAGTATTTTGGGGGAAATTAGTAAAGATCTTAGGGAAAAAATAATGTGGGAAGTTAATGATTTTAACTTTGCCTGCTGCGATTTTCCAGTGTATTTCCTGCTTCAGTATTTGTGATGAAAGTAAAGGATCAAAAACATGTAGCAGCATCATTCATCAGATAAAACTTTGTAACACTATCTACCTACCCTATCTACTACTACCATTTTCTCTTCTTTATTAGGGTGCATTTAGACTTGCAAACCCTTATCAATCTTCTTTTCTTTTACATGGTAAATCTATCTATTTCTACCCTTATTACATCCAAGGGGTCAGATTAAACTGTTGAGCACCTTTTATTAACTCTACCTATCTACTTATCTGCCAAGATTAAACTGTTTGGTCAGATATTTATTCTCTATTCTACAACATGAAATTGAAAAATGAATGAGTCAAGTTTAAACAGTTTGACCCTTCATAAATTGTGGCATAAGTTTGACAAGCTGCACACAATTGCTTTATTACAAAAATGAAATAGTAGTGGCATTTGGATTTGCACACTTTCCTTGGTCTATTTTTTGCTTGGGGTTCATTTTTTTCACTTTTTTGACCATCTTTATTTTTCTTACACTTTAATTTTTCTTTTAGGGTATACCCTCTTTACATTTTTTTTTTTAAATTTTTTGATTTTTTGGTTTTTCAAGAATATGGAACACCTTTGCTCAAGAAAAAGGTTTGAACATATTCCATAGTTCAATCAAGACAATCATGAAAAATGACACCTATTGGTATAGGAGTCTAACACAAACTTGCCGTGGCATGCACTAACTTGTTATGCCATGACTTTTTTCTCTTTCTAGTAGCTTTTCGATGATGGTCACCAAGCTCTGTTTGATGATTCAGCTAATCCATTACCTTGAGGGTAATAAGTAGTCAATTAATGAGTGCTATTTGATACCTGTGACAAAAATCAACCATTTTCTTGGATCCAAAAGCAGCAGCATTATCAGTGATTATGCTGGTGGGAAACACTGCTTCTGTTCCGTAGACAAGCTAATATGGTGACATGCCAATAGATTTATTTGTTGTAAGCCTGTCAGCCCACAGGGCATGCACTAACTTGTTATGCCATGACTTTTTGGTTCTCTTCCAATAGCTTTTTGATAATGGTCACCAGGCTCTTGTTTGATGATTTAGCTAATCCATTACCTTGAGGGTAATAGGCAGTTGAATGACTGAGTGCTATTTGATACCTGTGAAAAAAATCAATCATTTTCTTGGATCCGAAAGCGGCAGCATTATCAGTGATTGTTTTCCTTGGGTAGCCAAACCGAGAGAGGATATGACCTTATATGAAACTAATGATGACTGAATCTGTGGCATTCCTAGTAGGTATGGCCTCTATCCACTTAGTGAAGTAGTCTATGGCTGTTAGGATCCATTTGTGTTGTGCAGAAGAAGTAGGGTGAATTTCCCCTATGAAATCTAGGCCCCATTGCATAAAGGGACCTTCAACAGTGATGGGTTGTAGAGGTAAGGGGAGGAGTTTTCTTTTGCCTTCAAAAATCTGGCATTTGTGGCAGGAAATTATCATCTTATGGACATCATTGAAGAGTGTAGGCCAATAGTAGCCAGCTCTGAGTATTTTGTTTGCAGTGGCTTTCCAGTTCAGGTGGCCTCCACACTCTCTTGCATGGAATTCTTGTTTAATCCTTTTTGCTTCAGAATCAGGAAAACATTTAAGCAATAGAGCATTTGGATTTTTCTAGTATAAGCAGTTATTCATTATGCAATAGCTCTTGGATTTTAGCTTTAAGAATCTGGCCTTGGTCTTTGATAGTTCAGGAGGGGCATTGAGGTGTGTAAGCACATACAAAATGTCAGAATACCAAGGAGAGCTCTGAAACTTCTCCTCAACAGTGGGATTAGGTAATCCCTGCTGCTCATCCAAGGCATCTACCATGTTAATGTCTAGGGCTTGTAGATTTGATTCAGACATTAGTTGAGCAAAGCCCTGACCTTTAATCAGTTTGGTGGGTTTTATCTCCAGGTCATACTCTAAATTTACAGCAATCCATTTGCCCCTCTTCCCATCTGGGTCTTGGGACAAGATGTCTTTAACCACTATATTTGGCACATAGGCTATGGTGTGAGAATGCAGTATGTACACCCTAAAGTCCTTCAAGGCCTTAATCAGAGCATAGGCCTATTTTTCCATTATGTTGTATTTCAAGGGTGCATCCCTGAGTGCTTTGCTGAAGAAATAAATGGGTTGTTCCATTCCCTCTGGATTTTTCTGTAGTAGAACTGCAGCTATTGTATGCTTGGAGGCAAATCAAAAAATCAGGAAATCCTTTGAGAAATCTGGGCTAATTAGGACAGGAGCCTGGGTAAGTGCAAGTTTAACTGGTTCAAAAGATTTCTTGGCTTCAATAGTCCACTTAACTCCTACACCTTTCTTCAGCATGCTAGTCATATTTCTAAGGTGTTCAACTAAGTTTGGAATGAACCTCCTGAGGAAGTTGATTTTCCCAATAAAGGATTGTAACTCCTTGATGTTTCTCAGGTGTGTGACTTGTAGTATTCCCTCAACTCTTTGTGGATCTATCCTAATCCCTTTCTCAGATATGACATGACGAAGAATTTTTCCTTCTTGCAGCCCAAATACAGTCCTTTTAGGATTCAGTGACAGACCAAACCTTCTGCATTTTTCAAACACTCTTCTCAGGTGCTCTAGGTGTTCTTCCTCAGTCTTGGAGTAGATTGTTATGTCATCCAGGTAGATGACAATGAAGTGTCCTATTTCATCTAAAAAATCTATGTACATTTCTCTTTGGAAGGTTGCACCAGTGTTCATCAGCCCAAAATGCATCTTTACATACATAAAAGTGCCCCATGGAGTGGTAAAGGTTGTTTTGAGTTGGTCTTCTGGGATTATTAGGACTTGGTTGTAACTTGAAAAACCATCTAGCAGGGAGATCCTTCTAGAACCTACTACCCTTTGAAGAATATGTTCCATTTTTGGTAAAGGGTAATTTTCTTTAAGTGAGGCTCTATTAAGATTCCTAAAATCTATGCACAATCTAATCTCCCCTGTTTTCTTTCTCACAGCCACTAGGTTTGATACCCAATCAGAGAACCTTACAGGTACAATTATACCTGCCTCATACATATTCTTAATCTCTTTTTCTACTACAGGCAATTTTTTTTGGTTTATTCTATGAATTTTATGATGTATGATGTCCGTGTCATAGGCCCTCAAGTCCTCATAACGCCAAGCAAACACATAAATGAATTCCTTGAATAGGTCAATGTATTTCTTTTTCATGTTTGCTCGCAGGGACTTAGCCAATTTGATCATCTTGGGTTTATCTTCAGTGCCTATGTTGCATTCCTCAACATCGGAGTCTGCATGTTCTATAGTGGGCTTTTTTTCTACATCATCAAATTCAAAAAGGTCTTCTAAAGGGGCCAGACCTCGAGGTATGTTCTTATATTTGGTCTACAACACCTCTACTTCTTCACTATCTGTGTTTTCATCTTTTCCGTTTGGATTTCCAATATTTTCACTTAAAGTGTTTATTTCTATATTACATGGTGTTTCTTCCTCATCTGAGGACTTTTCACTTAGGCCACTACCGTCAGATTTAGAGTCTGAATTAGGAAATCCAAACTCGTTTCTACCAACCAGGAAATCTTCAATATGTTTATCACCCTAAAAAACTTGCCAATATTTTTCATTGTCCGGAATTGCAGGTCTGAATTTGGTCTGAATAATGAACTGTTGGTCGCTTGGAGTCTTAGGGTATGAACTAGCTAGGCAAGCTAATCCATTTGCAATGACATTTTTACCCCTAGGAACAAACACTAATTCGGATTCAACAAATTTTTTCAATAAATCCATAGTGTCATTCCTGTAAGCTCTCAGTCTAGGATTTTTCATTGTGTATTCACAATTCACTTGTTTGAAAATCAGCTTAGAGTCCCCACGCACAGTTATCCTACAGGCTCCTAGTTTTCTCAACAGAGTTAAGCCTAGGATAAGAGCCTCATATTCTGCAATATTGTTTGTACATTTGAAGTGCAGGTTGTAGGCATGGCTCTCTGTGTAATTACTCTCTGGGTTATGTATCCACACTCCTGCTCCAATAGTTCTCTTGGTGCATGACCCATCGAAATTCATCTCCCACAAGGGTTCAACTTTCGTTTTATCATCACTTCCTCCCCTATAGCTGGGTTCACCATTATGTTGCATTATAGGAGCTGCACTAGCCTGTGGGTTGTTTTGTTTTTCATCATGCGTGTGGAAATCAAAGAGGTGACTAGTTGGTTGATTCAGCTTTGTTCCTAGTTCACTTTGAGTTTTTGATTCAGTGCACTATTCTGAGTTTTCTACATCATTCTCCTCCGAGTCTAGAGTAGCCATTATGTTAAAGTCTAGGGGTTATGTTTCCTTGTTTGTATCTCTGTTTTTGGATTCTGACCCCTCTGAGGATTTTTCATTACAGAGGATGAACGAGTCAAGGTATGTATGTACAGAGTATAAAGGTGAATTTTCAGGCTTTTCGGGGCTATTAACCAGGAATTTCAATTGTGCCTCTCTATACAGTATTCTAATTTGGCCAAATATTGGGATTGTGGAATAAGCCCCATCCATCTACATTGTTCCCTGCAGCTTGGCTCCCCATGATCTTGATAATAACATGCCATATTTGGGTGGCACATTTGCCACAACAACATCCATGACCATACATTTTGCTGGAATTTGGGTAAGGCTCACACACAGGTCTTTGATTAGGCCAAGACACTTTACTCTGCTAGAGTCAAATGAATATAGATATTTATAGGGACGGGTTATCTCTAGGACTAATCTTTCCATCACCACTTTAGGCATCAGGTTGTGTGACACCCCAGAATCATGCATTGCATTTTGGAGTATCTTATCATGGATATTAAGACTGATATAAAAAGGGGGAACTACCCCTTCCTGAAAATGTCCTTCTATCTTTGGACCAAATAGAAGGGTAGGTTGATCATCACTCATATTTATAGTATCACTATTCTCACCTAAATTTAATGCTTTCAGAATTTGGCCTTTATATACATCCTAAGTGGCCATCTCAGAGAGTGGGACAGAGATTTTAATTTTTGCAATCTCACTCTCCAAATTGAAAGTGGACTGACTCTTTGGAATTTTCAACTTTGTTTTGTTAGCCACTACCTTAGTGGCTGAATCAGTGTGCTGATTCTCATTATGTACAGTGTTTGTGACAGTTTTATCAGGAGCGCTAACTGCAGTGCTAGTGCTGCTAGTTGGTTTACCTTGTTTATCAATGTCTTGGTTGTCCTTTTCTTTGTTCTTTCCAGAAATCTCAGCTGTTGATTTGTTACTTTCAATAGTCACTTTAAAGGTTTTCTCAGGAATTTTCTTGACGGTAACCTCAGAAGCTTTTGGTTTGGCAGTTTCTAGGTTCTTTTTGCTTCTAAGTTCATATTGTTCTCTGACCTACATCATGGCATTTTCAAATCCTAACCTGTAATCTTCAGATTCTAACCATTCCTCATCCCAATATGAGGGTGAGGACTGATCTTGTTCTGTGTAACAGTTATGGATTGAATCCTCTGTTTCAAACATGTTTATGGTGGTCCCCTCAGACTCTTCTGTGATTCCCTCATCTTCATCGAGAAAGTTCTCTTGGAATGGAGGAATAACTTGCTGATCTGATTCTCTTTGTCTGTTGGGAGTGGCGTTGTTTCTTCTAAAGTTCTGGTTCTGGTTATCGTTTCGATTTTTGTTTTGGTTACTAACTGTGACAACCATTTTTTCCATCATTTTTTGTAGCTTTTCCACATTTTTAGATAAACGGTCATAATTTGGATCAGATGTGGAAGCTACATTGTCATCTCTATATGTTGCCCTTTTTTCAGCTCTCAATCTTGTTTTTTTCTCAACCAGATTTGCCTCTACACTCACTGCTCCCTTTTTCATGTCTTCCAATGTGTTGTAATCCCTCTCCCTAAGCTAGTAGGCCATATAGGCATCTAAGCCTTCAGGTTATTTCACTAGGACCATACCTAGGGGAGGTTTCATGTGTGGAGGAAGAGCATTATAAATGCTGTTAAACCTGGTAGAGTAGGCCTGGACACTCTCTCCTACATTTCTTTTCAGGTTCTTGTATTCTGCTAGGATTTGGAGAGGATTTTCCTTAACTTCCCATTTGTTTATGAAGGTCTGATATAAGGTTGGGAGGTCTTGGATACTATTAGGAGGTAGGCCTTTGAACCATTTCTTTGCATCACCTCCTAAGCTCTGGGCAAAGATTCTCATTTTGACTGTATCGTCATCTATCTCCATATATTCAAAAGAGTCTTCCATCCTATCTACATGGTGTTGGGATATGGTAGACTCTTTTGCAGTGAAGTGTGCGATCTTTGATTGATAATCATTTGGTAAGGGTACTAGAGGCTGAGGTAATACTAGAGGTGCATAACAGGCTGCCATAATGGTGTTTTGATGAGGTAAAGGGTTGGTTTGAGCAGCTGGCATATGGATGACAGGGATGCTAGGACCAACAGAAACTTGTTGGGCAGTTTTAGGGCGGCAGAGCCCCAAGTTCTGAATAAAGTGAATATTAGGAGGTGTAGATGGAGGGGTCTCTTTGTCCCTAATGTGTTTACCACTTTGAGTAGTTGAACTAGGAAGCTCAAGGTCTAACTGGTCTAGGACACTGAATGACCTAGTTCTTGGTAAACTGTTTTGAGTGCCTAGGTCAAAAAGTGGGTCTGATAGAGCTGTCAAGTCTTCTGGTGTAGAGTTATCTCTATGGATGTGGCTGGAAATAGTTGATTGTTTAGGTGTAGGAGATCTCTTGAGGATGCTCTCAGGATTTTCAACTATTTCAGGGGGTTTTGGGTTAGGGTAAGCTCTTGTGTGAATGGTTCTGAAAGCCAGAATGTTGTTTTCTGACCAAGCAGCTTAACCCTACTTGTTACTTCTATTGTGGCTGATGTTGTAATGGATATTGGTCTCCCAGTGGAGTCTTATGCGAACCAAGATAATCAGCAGGCCTACTGATCACCAGTGGAGTCTTTAAATCATTTAGGAATTATGGATTCGCCAGGTGGAAGGTCTAGGATGCTTCTGGAGGGATACACTGTCCACCACAGTGCTTATGAGATGTCCCCTTTCAGGAATAACCTCAAACACAGAAAAATCTAACCAGAGATTGACTAGGAGGGAATTTACCAAATATGTCACCTCTGAAAGAGTGTGAGATCCGGAGGCTACCTGGCCCTTTCCAGACTCTGTCTAAGAGTGTGGGAGAAACACAACAAATGGTATAGAGGTTGATCTGTGAATAGGAGTGTTTAACTGCCAACTTAACTAAAGATTGTAGGTTTCTGAGGCTCTTATGATGTAGTAAGGTGAGAAATACTTAGAATTCCCTAGCGGAGTCTCCATTATGTTGGTGACAATGATGGGAGATAGAAAAATGTTATCAATTATAGGCTCTCTGATTTTTTCCCCATCGGAGTCTCCATTATGTTGGAGTTCCCATGTTTTGGACAGATTGGAAAGACCAAAAGATGAGACAACATCAAACCACTTTCAGACCTCAGGATCTAGCCCTCCTGGGTCCAAAGAGGGATCTCTCTATATAAGCAAAGTTTATATGTCTTTGAAGCTCAAATTTTAAGATGTTAGGCTAGTTATAGGCACAAGGTTCATTTTTTTGATTGTTTGTTTGGTTGCTGGTTATCAGGAAAGAAGGGTTCAATGTAAGACAAGGATGAGCAAAGAGGGTTTAGGAAGAGGTGAAATATTCTAGGGAGCATTCAAAACCATTGGGAAATGGAGTCAAGAAAGGATTTTCTTGCTATTCAATGTGCAAGCTTTTAGTTGGGCTAGTCATCTAAAACATTGGATCTTAAAGATGATATTGTTGTATGGAATGATAAGGGAGGAGGAAACAACACAGATTAGAACAAAAAGTTAAAGACTTGAGATTTAAGAGAGACTTTGAACTCTCAATGCTTCGGCCTCCAGCTTGAGGGATCTTGGAAAGGTAAGCTGGTTGTACAAGGATCCTAGTGGACATGGCTAACTCTAATCCCCAGTGTTCCCAAATCTTCCAGATAAATCCTAACAATAACATCTAAGAATGGATTCATTTAATTCATACATCAGAGAGTAGGAAATAACATCCACTACACTGGTTAAATTATCTGAAATCAATTCTTAGATAACACATTTAGTAGAAAACATCCAAGGAAAGGAGAGCAGAAACATAGGGTACCTAACAAGGGTAAATCGTATGCCAATATTCTGATGCAAGCCAATAGAAACGAAATGAAATGAATTTAAACATAGAGATAGGAAAAAATCACCGTTGCTTTAGATCAGGATCCAAAGAAATGTGCTTGTCATATTAAAAAGCAATACCAGTCAAGTACAACATTGCCAATAGTTGGATGCTCAGTCTGAAATCATCTTCCTCAGCGTAGCTTACTACTTTACACAGAGACTATGTCTCAAAAGAAACTACTTGCAATTCTCTGATAACTGATCAACAACCTTTATAATGAGTTTCTTGATGAATTTATAGCTCCAGTGGAGCAGAGAAGGTAGGTGAAAAACTAAATGCAGCATTAAAAACTCAGAAGAGGAAGAAGGCCGAAGCCCACTCTGTATAATTTCTGTGCATTAATCTGTGGCACTTTTGGGTGAAAGAGTGGTCTTCGTTAGGTTTCCATTTACTCCAGATATGTCTATGATGTACTCTGCTACAACATTCTGTAGTACTTCTGGTGAATAAAAAAAAAGGTAAATAAATGATGCTAGGATCTGCCATACTATGAATCAAATTCTATGGTAGCACAGGACTATTGTCAGGGTGGGAAATTCTCTAGGAACACGGTATAGGATAAAATTTGCATGGGCACTCTATCCTTTATGGGGAAAACATTCTGCTGATGTGAAAACCCTGATATACATAAAATTATGCGCACTGTACCCTCTGTATGCTCCATGATGTCTTCGAACTGGTACCTTTGTCCTTTAAACACTGGATTAAGGCTCAAAATCTTCCATTACGTGCCTTGAACTCTTTTCTTCTCCTGTACTTTCTCTATCGGTGAAAACTGCACTTTTAATGGCTCTGGGGGGGTTTTACAGAACTCAAACCCTGTTCTTTTAGTGCAAGTCCTATCATGGTTCCTTCCCAGGCCCTTTCTTCATAATTCCAACTCCTGCAAATGGTCTTTTCCTGTGTTCTCTGTCACTGTGACAGGGACTATGAATTATGGTGGTTTATGGCCGCTCGAAAACCTGAAAAACATAAAAACCTGTTGAGAAAAAACATGTATGGAGGTGGTGGATGCAGTGGAGACTACGAAAATGGACGTGGACGATGAATGCAACGAATACTATGGAGGAAAACCATGAAACAACAGGAAATGCACGGGGAGGCATCGTGACAGACAGTTTAATCGTAAAAACATTAAACTTTGACCTATCAATGGAATATAGATACAGGGACGGGCGTGAAAAAAAATGAGACACTTGGGATGATGACGTGGCAGTACGCGGTCAACGGTGGGCGTGCAAATGAATCTGGACCATCCGATCTCAAGAGGAGATCGACGGTTGGGGATGCGACAGAGGGCGATGGACAGTGGGTCAGGGGTACGGATGCCTCTGGTTAAACTCCACGCAACTTCGTGGAGTGATCACCGTTGGATGGGCGATCGCAGATCGAATGGCTGATATGTATATTGCTCTGTGTCTTGTGTCAAACGATAACGCGCGATGAGTGGGCGGTTTTGAAATAGTGCTGCTGCCACAGGTCGTTTGATGAGTGGAATCGATGTGAAATGGGGAAAACCACCCGCCCTTCAAAGTGGTGCGATGAAAACCAGCGGTTTCTAAGTAGTGCGCGAGCGGGGACCATCGGGGCAGATGCATTTTGGACCATCGGATCAACGGCTAAATAGATGACTGATATTCAATCGGGCGGTGAACGGGTTGGGCCACGGGCACTGTGGAGACTGCGATGAACATCTGATCTATAGAGATCGACGGTTTAAAATGCGCTCGATATACAACTGCGGTAAGCGTTGTCCGCCTTGGCGCCTGGTTCTAGTGTCGGGGTCACGTGGTGGAAAAGATGAGGGGGCTAGTGCCGAAAGGTGATGAGCCCATATATATGGAGAATATGGTTGTTTGGGCCATTTTTCAATGCAATTTGAGGTCGGGGAAGGGTAACAGTAAGGAAAAAACGAGGAAACGGGCCAAACAAGGGGAACTTGTAGGATTTAAGGGGAGGTTTGGGATGATTTAGAGGGTAAAAGGGGAACTTTAACAAAGGTGAAAAAGGGTTGAGAATGGGATATTTGCAGGGGTACAAGGGACAGATGTAGGCCTTTGGGGCATAGCTTTTTTGTAATCAATGAGACCTTCCAAAGGGAGTCAGCAGAGGGAATTTTATCAAAAGCAAAGGCATAAGAGACTTCAAGGATGACGTGTCTTTAGGGGAGATGCATTCCTTGAAGGCTTCAAAAATAACTTAGCCCCTTACTTTGCTTGTCAAAAAATTTATAGGGGGCTAACATAATGGTTAAGACCTTTGTTCCTGATAAGCTCCTTGCTGATTGGTTCATTATGTCCCTGTTACCATCTATAACTGAGGATGTGGCTAAGGGTGGAATCCTCACTGAAGAGCAGGTCATTGCTCATGTCCAATATTTATACTTGATTTATACTCAGTCTGGCACGCTCTATGAAAAAATTCCTAACGTGCAGCGATCTAATTTTATTGTTCCTCCTTCATCAAAGGATTCTCATGTCGGAGACGGTATGATCGGTACTACAAGCACACATCATACTATTGCATCTGATCCTTTACCTTCTTCTGAAATCAATGTCATGTCATCTAACAAAGGAAAAAGTGACAAGCAACGTAGAAGTAAGAAAAAAGGGAAATCAAAGAAAAAGAAAACTTCTAACCCATAGGAAATATCATCTGATCAATCGTCTGGAAATAGGAAACCTTTTTATCCATGCATAATCTGTAATGAGTAACATTTTGTTCGGGATTATCCTCAGCATGTTGAAATCTCAAAAATGGTTAAGACTTCACATGCGTCAACTTTGTTGACAAATCCGTTTTTGAATCCGTACACAAATTTGGTTGCTACGAATCCAACTTCTAGTTCCCAAGTGATTATGCTATTTGTCACAAATCCATCAATAGATATTTTGATGTCAACACGCAATAAATATTACAGTAGTTAGGCCATTGATCAACCTACTACCTCGACCACGAATCCGTCTATGGAATCGGTACTACCATCTTCTATTCCTGAATTGATAATCAAGCCACCGAAAGGAGTCGTTCATAAATCGACGTATAATCCTCGAGCAAGAGTTGCTCAAAATTATAATATATTTGAATATTTAGCTCAATCCCCTTCAGCTATGTCAGCTCTCGAGGTATTACAAAATTTCCCCTCCCAGAAACAGGCTTTATTTTTTGCTATTGGTGGAATTGATCCGACTGATTCTAATCTCATAGTCTTTAATCATACAGGCTATGTGCCACAATTACCAGCAGAATTGGCATTCTCCATACAAGTAAATGTTCTCAATCACCTTGTTCATCGTACTATTATTGATTAGGGAGCATCTAAGAACATTATGTCTCTAAACTGTTGGAAGTCACTTGGCTCGTTGTGCCTATCTCAATTATCAACGACAATTAAGGCTTTCGACAGACGTACATATAAGCCTTGCAGTATTATCAATAACCTGCATGTATAACTAGGGATCAAGACAGTGAGTGTTGATGTCGAGGTCATTGAAGAACCCCTTGACTACAATATTCTACTTGGAATGCCATGGGTATATGCTATGGCTACAATCGTTTCTACATATTTTAGAATGATCACCTTTCCATATAAAGGTGTTATCACAGTCATTAATTAGTTATCCTTCTTTGCCTCCACTTCACAGGTAACTAGAAGTGTTCTATTCGTTCATGCACCCCAACTCGCACTTCAAAACATTGGTGTAGGACTCTTAAAGGATTCCACTCTCATGGGAAACTTTGCATTATTTCCACTTGCGACATCAGCAGAAATTGCATGTATAGAGACCTGCTACATGATCTATTCCACTCCATTTGGCTTAAGTAAGAGTATGGGTGATTCTAAAATTGTTACGTTGGATGAGTTTCTACCACCCAGCCCTATTGAGATGGCATAACAATTAATCTATTTGTCTTGGGTGGCGAATCCGAAATCATCATCGCTGGTTGTTTGTGTTGATCGTTCCTTAGATTTTGGTACTCCATATTATCCTTTTTCCTCAAATTTCTTGACATATGAGAATATTTTGGAAACCATGATGTCGGAAGGAGAACCATAGGAAGATTATCATCATTATTCCCATCTTCCTGATTATAAAGAAAATAATCTTATTGAACTATATCACCCATCAACCAAATATTTGTTTTTGAACTATTTTTCTATTAATGCAATCGATTCCAAGTGAAATCTATCAAATATTGAAGAAACCATTTCTATCGATATTTTGACCAAACATGGCGTTGTAGAAAATATTCATGTCGGTGTATCTTGTTCTCCATTATAACTTGAAACATATATCTCTCTCTTTCATGAATTTCGTGATGTATTTGCTTGGTCTTATGAGGAAATGCCAGGAATAGATACTAGTATCATTGAACACACTATTAATATGTACCCTGATGTCAAACCAGTACGTTAACGCCTTCATCCTATACATCCGAAGAAGGTCATTGCCATTAAAGTAGAAGTTGAATTTTTTTTGCGTGCTGGTTTCATTTACCCTATTCCTCTAACTGAGTGGGTTTCCAACATTGTTCCTGTTATGAAAAAACAAGGAACCATCAGAGTGTGCATCGATTATCGAGATGTTAATCTTGCTTGTCCAAAAGACAACTATCCTACTCCCTTTATCGACCAGATTATTGACGATTGGGTTGGATGTGAAATCTTTTCGTTCATGGATGGATTTTCCGGCTATAATCAAATCAATATCCTCCCATAGGATCAATATAAGACAACATCCATATGTCCCTGGGGCACATTCTCTTATCAGAAACTACCGTTTGGTTTAAAGAATGTCGGGGCCACTTTTTAGAGAGAAATGGATTATGCTTTCAGTGACATAAAGCACATTGTTCAACCTTATCTAGATGATTTACCTGCTCATTCACAAAATCAGACTAATCACTTGATGCATTTGAGAGCCATATTTATATGATGTCGACACAAAAAAATATGCCTCAATCCATATAAATGTGTGTTTTTTGTTGGTTCTGGTCATTTTCTTAGATTCGTCGTCTCAAAATAAGGAATTCGAATCGAACCATCAAAGGTCTAGGCCATTATTGATTTGCCTACGCCATCAAATGTACTTTAGATACATAAACTTCAAGGAAAGGATAACTTCCAAAGGAGGTCCATACCCAACTACGATGAAATGGCTAAAGGATTTACTCGACTCTTGAAAAAGGGGATTCCCTTCCATTGGGACCAATTTGCGCAAGCTTCTTTATATGCTGTCAAGGATACTCTTGTTCGGGCGTCATTAATGTATCCCCCCAATTATCAGAGTGATTATTTCTTATATATCGCTGCTGTTGATACGAACATTGATATGGTATTGGTCCAAGTATAAAATGGGATAGAAAATCCGATCTATTATTTGAGTCATAATCTCAATGATACGGAAGTGAAGTATTCATACGTAGAAAAACTATCCTTGGTAGTTGTTCAAGTTGTCCAAATATTTTGCAACTTCATCCTTTTCTGAAAGACCATTTTCATTTTGGATTACAACCCCATGACTTATATCTTATCACGTCAACTGATGGGGGGAAAGTATTCAAAGTGGATTGTCATTTTGCAGAAATTTGATTTGGAATTCATCAAATCCAAGTCAAAGAAGTCTTTAGTTTTGGTTGAGCTTCTTTGTGACCTTCCCTCTGATAGTGCTAATACTACGTCAGAACCATCTATTCCAGACGAGTCTCTACTTCTGATTAGATCATCTGATCCTTGGTATGGGGATTTTATCATTTATCTCCAGACCTAGACATTTTGTCCTAATACCTCTTGCTCTGACTAGCGATGTATTCGATACCAAGCCAAAGATTATCTAATCGTCGGCGATACACTTTATCGTCCTGGTGTCTATACAATTTTAAGAAGGTGCCTCACTCATGAGGAGGATGAAAAGGTTATAAATGATTGTCATGTTGGGGCTTGTGGTGGACACTTTTCTGGATATGCTACCAGGAAAAATATATTTCGCACCGGTTAATTTTTCCCTATAATATTTCGCGACTGCATCCTCATGGTCAGAAGTTGTCATGTGTGCCAGATATTTGATCGTAAAATAAGAAAACCACCAGCGCCAATGTATCATGTTGTCTCTATAGGATCATTTTCTAAATGGGGTATTGACTTCATGACCTATAACCCTCGTTGAACCAAGGGGCATGATTATATTATTGTTGCAGTAGACTAGTTTACCAAGTGGGCCGAAGTGACACATACATTCAACAACACAGAAAAAATAGCTGCATTTGTTTTCTTTAATAATGTCATTGCACAGTTTGGGGTCCCTCGGGCTATAGTCACAGATCATGGGAAGCATTTTCGCAACTATATGATGACTGAATTGACTACCAAGTTAGGATTGTCACATGATAATTCTACTCCTTATTATCCACAATTAAATGGACAAGTCGAGGCTATCAACAATATTCTTAAATGCATGCTTCAACAAATGATAGGAGTTCATAAAAGAATCTAGAATTTGATCCTGTACTCGGCCTTGTGGGCGTACCGAACCTCGGTGAGAAACGCAACCAGATTTACTCCCTTTCAACTGGTATATGGTCTAGAAGCTATCTTGCCAATCCAATGTGAAATACCGTCATTGAAACTCACAATCGACTTGTTATCTGACACCTCAGATGAAGAAGCACATATTTTTAACCTCATCCATCTTGATGAAATGCGTTGTGAATCCTAATTTTCCAACGAAGCGCATAAGAGACATATAAAGGTGCAATATGACAAAAGTGTCCAACCTCACATTTTATCAGAGGGTGACTTGGTCCCTCTTTATGATCAAGAAGCTAATGTAATAGGTACAGGGAAACTTGAGCCATTATGGCATGGCCCCTATATTTTTAAAAGAATTCTTGCTAAGGTTTCCTACAAGTTGGTGGATTACGATGGAATTCCATTGGCGCAGCCCCAAAACGGGTTGTATCTAAAACGTTACTATGCTTAATCATGAGCATATTAATTCTTTGTATTATGTTGTATATATATGCTATTGATTTGCATTCATTGTCTTAGTTTTTTTTAGACTTTTCTTGACGTTAGTAACCCGCTTTACATTTCATCACAAATGTCTGAATCTTTGGAACCATTTTTTGGATATTCTGATGGTGCTAGTCGTAGTACGTAGTATCTATCCTCTGCAGCGGGGCCATTTTCTCTCCAAATGACGAGTTAATGAGTTTTCAAGGGATTTGTATTGGTAGATCGACAAACAATATCGCTGAGTATAACACATTGATAGAACTTCTCTCTGATGCCATTTTATTTGGTATTAACCACATCATTATAATATTAGACTCACAAATTGTGGTATTACAACTTACTAGTGTTTATACTGTTAGAAATCCAACACTACATCGTTTGTTCCTAAGAGTTCGACTTTTGGAAAGACACTTTGATTTTATTCAATATCAACACATTTCTAGAAACTTGAACACATTGATTGATTCTTTAACTAATCATGTTTTAGACAGACATTTGAAACACATGTAAAGATACATTCACATAATTCAATAGGATTACGCAATAAACATAGGAAAACATTGAAATCAAATAGATAGATAGTTATAGGTTCTTTCAAAAATTTGTGCCCAAGACACATTGGTCATCTGACCTCAAAATGTATGCAACATGTCAAAAGTAAACTAGTGGTGCAAATGGTAACATGCTATAGATCTACCTATCCTACACAGTAATCACATCTAGTGGTCAAGAACGCCTATAGTATGGCACTATAGTCGCATGGGTAACTCTTCGATCTAGAAATTCAGAATCCCAGAGGTCAACCCCTCTATGTGTTGTCGAAGCTCAGACAGAGACTCAGCCATGTCTAAATCCTGAAGGACTTCTCTCCCGACAACCCTCTCTGCTGGCTCATCCGCTCCATAATCTGGTTCCTCCACTGGTTGAACTCGACCAAAATCTCCATTACATTAAAATTTTATTTTAGTCTTGGGAAAACATTAAAATACAAAAAGATTGTATAAACCTTAGGAAAATAAAAAAAATGGTCAGAACATTCTTACCTATTGCACCCCACTGAGCGCCTTTTGGTAAAGCTAAGTCTGGACCTCCTCGGAAATTGACGCTTGAGTATGCATAATCATCAATGGAGATAACATGTCGCTTGAACTAGGCGAAGAATGAAGTTGAGAACACAATGGACAAGTGGCCTGCATGCCTAGCCATTAGTTCTACCCATCTCTACATCCTCGGATATCTAGGGTTAGACACACCCAGTGTCACATGCTGAGGCTGCATCAGTGGAATCCTCTCTAAGGAAAATGAAATGAGGATCGAACCATAACTGAATTTTTTCTTCCTCCCTACCTTTGCCTTATTCAATTGTTCTTTTATTTGAGAAAGTATAGCTTTAGACTAGTTGAAGATTGTTGGCTCCATACACTCTAGCACATACTAGATATGATCTATTTTTTATATGTAGTGTAACGGTGCCAACAAGTTTTTTTATCGTGAAAATAATGGTTCTCAAAGGAAAATCTTGAACGTCACGAATGTTTATTTTCCCATCCTTGCTTGGCTCTACCCCTGGATAGCAATATTACAAAACATAATCTCTCGCTGTCTCTCCTCTAAGAGCAGACCCTGGGAGAGAAATAGGCAAGCTTGTTCTTGATAAGCCTGTAAGAAAATATACATCCTCCACTGTAATAGGAACCACTTTGTTCCTAATGTGAAATGCCTCAATAGCTGGATCCCATGCTCAAACTAGGAACTCCAAGAATTCTATTTGTTTCCTCATCCCTGACAAGCGGAAGTACTTTAATAACCCACAATATCTTAGGGCTCTTATTGTACCTGGATCATTTAGGGCAATCATATTTTGTTCTTCATGCTCTCTTTCTCTCCTAGTAATCGTCATTCTAGTCCGATGAAATCCTGAAATATCACCATAAGACTCATTAGACTCCTTTTAATGCAAAAAATTAGGCAAATTTTGGGTACAATGCAAGAACAAAAAATGTGAATTGTGCCCAACACAGTCTTGAACAAGGGACAGTGCATTGCATATGCACCTAGGCTTCAATTTAGTTGCTCCACAATGCAATTTTCGATGCTTAAGGGTGTGTTTCCCTCTTTGGAAAAATAATTTACCCTAAGGGACCCAAATCCCTAAAAAAATTCAATGAAAGGAAATTAATTGACTACTCAAAGAAAGAGAGGGTTTATGGCACCAAATTGTATCAAAAAACGATGAAAACCGTCCACCAAATTGATCGCAATTAGCGACTGAAGTTTGGGGGTAAAAACAGGTCCAGAGCTCCAAAATGAAAATGGTAACTTTCAAATGGTAAAAATGAATAGTAATTTTTTTTTTATTAGTCATTTAGTTATTTTCAAATCATATTTATTGTTGTGACTATGGTTTTATTCTATTTTTATCATGAAACAGGTATTTTTAATCCATTTGATGTTGTTATGAACATGTTTTACAATTGATGAATAGATTAGTCATGCAGATTTATTTCAAGAATTATTTGACCACAAAACATACTTTTATCCTTATTTTTCAAGATTTGATAAAAATGAAAAAGGACTTGAAGCACACTTTTATCTCTTTTTCATGCTTCGATAATAGGGAAAAAGGAACCCCTGGAGTCTTCTTTTAGCACTTTTCAAACTCCGATAATGTGAAAATATTGTCGAGCACTTGTATTTTCGAGCTCGTAAAAGTAAATCACTTGATATCTACTGAGTATAAGTTTAACCCTTCTCTAGACTGAGATAGATTATTTACGAAAAAGGAATGAACTAGTAAAACATGGATAGGAGGTTCTCTCAGATTTTATTTTACATTTTTTCGGATCTCAGCGACAAATTTACGAAAAAGTACTCATGGATATTTCTCTTGTTCTCTTTTTTAAACTCTCTAAATATGAAAAAGGACTGGGTTGTCACCGTCATTAGGCTCGTTAAAACATAAAATAGCGACAGGCTTATTGATCATGGCAAGAATCGAGTTTCATTCATCTCTAGACTAATTAAATTATCAAATAGCAATACATTATTCGCCCAGAGGGTTGAATTATAGATCAAGCATATTTTATCCTCCTCAAGCTTGTTAAAAAATAAAGGTATTGGTCAACAAATGACCAGGGAAAATTTGAGAAAGTGAACAAAACGTTTTTCTGTAGCAGGTCGTTCTTGAACATGACACTTCACTCCATCACTGTGACTGTTTGGGTTGGGTAATCTTCTTGAGAGTTCATTCATACCTATGGTTCATCATACATTCACTTCATTTTTTGGTCAATGCTGCCAACTCATCTCAGTGTCGCCGATATGCTCAAGAGAAGTCATCCAGTAAATACTCATCCTTTTTCAATACTCATAAACCTTGATTCTCATGACAGTCATTCCTGAACATTGATATATCATGTCATACTTTGTCTCCGAAATCAGTAACTCCCGTTTTGCAATAAAGTGGCTTTCTGTCAACGTGAAATCATCATCCAGGAAGTTCACTTGGAAACATCATCTTACAATACCATGAGGCTTGTTACAGTATCGACAAGATCCTCGCTTCCTAACTTTTGACTGAAAGATTTTGTTTGGCATTCGACATCAAATCATCTATTCATGCCTTACAAAATTTACTACAGTACCTTGAGGCCCATTAAAATCAATGGTGGTTCTCTTGCATTTGTTAACATCTCACATCATTGGCCGGTAATCAAACGATGTCTTATCATGTTTGACTACAAATAATATATTTGCAAGGCTAGAATTGTACCTAAATGATCGAGTGAACGAGATAAGAAGACCCTGGATCTAGTTTCAACCATATGGGCTGTGATTTTAAGGTTGTTGTACACATCATCTGTACGATAACCTTACATAAAGATCATCATCTGAACATGGGCCTATATCTGTAGGCATGTCTGCATTGGGAAACATTCCAATGTAGATGAATTTCTGCACTATGTACATGTTATTAGATAGTTTATGTGATGAGCATGGGAATGCCTTCCCTTAGAAATTTGTGATCAAGAGGATATATCATGATGTAATGTATTGTAAGATTGATGCAGGTCTCCACTCCGCTTCAGCTCTAGCCTATCATAGTGTAAAGCATCTCATTCAAAAAATATTTTTATTATTATTTTGACATCATGCTTTAGGGGGAAATTGCTATAGGTCAATTTGGGCACCATTCCCAACGACCTGGTTAAACTAGAAATCATCCCCAGAAATAATGAATAGGGTCTATCATCCCTTATCATTTCAGTTGCTACATGCCCTAAGATAAAGAACAAGAAAAAATCATACATGACTTCCATTGCAAGGTTTCCAATATTTTAAGTACATGTTATATCACCTATGAGCTCACTAACACAACCTCTCAAGGGACTAAATGCTTTGCATATATAGTTACCTCCATTCAAGGGTGCTTTTCAAAGCACTTCCCGACATTCAAGAGTGCGTTGGTAAATTGGGAGCGAAATTCTCATTGTTCTGGAATCTCCACATGGTCAGTGCCTTCTAGAAGAGTCCATATGTGTCAAACTTCGAATCCATGCATCCATTCAACACATCTGAGCTTGGGAACATGTCTTGCTTATTATTAGAAATTCATTTATTGTGAAACTACCGTCAGTTGATCTATAAATTGAGAACAGGTCCTAGTGATTGAGAAGGAAGAAATTTGGTAGAGAAATGTTGTTGAATTCTCAATTGAGTGTTTGATTTGAGTGATATGCTTCTAGAGAGATGTTCATTGTGATGAGGGTGGAATGATGCTAGAGTTGGTGACATCAAATCAATCGTTGGTTGTAACCTCCCCCTTCTATCCATTAATAAATATTGCTACTCATTTTCTCACATTTGTATCTGTATAAGATTCAATCTTTCATATTATGGATTCTTAGCTGATGTATATGTTTCATGTTTTATTGATTTAACTGATTAAGATAAATATCCATCTGTATATTGCAATCTCTTTGTTGTTTAGTGCTTATACTTGCAAGAAGTAGTCTGGTGATCAATGTTGGATTGGAAGCTACAATAAGAACGACAGAAGGAGAATAGCAAGCACTTGGACTCCAAATAAGTTTCTCCATATTTCTGTGTGTCTATTTACTCTTAGGAAAACTGTCTGCAAAGTCTTTGATCTATTGTTCTAAATGCATAGCACCACATTTAGGGAATTTTTTTTATCTGTAATACATAATTCTGTATAACACTGTGCTTTTGATCTCATCTTGTGCGTTACTACAACAAGATGGTGGGAAACTCATAACGAGAACATGGGAAACTGGGAGGAATGTGCGCGCATGATGAGTTTATGATTTGAATGTCCAATAATAAAAATGGAAGATGTATACTCTAGAAAAGAGGATCTGCATAGACATTTGGAGAGATGAAATCAGGTATGGGGTGTATAACCAACACCTAAATGGGTCCACATGTTTATTCACACATTGGGGAAGGAACCTACTAAATGGTATTTGGAGACAGAGTTGCACCGAGGTACCAGTGAATGGTCTGCAATAATGGAGATATTTATCCTAACATTCATCTTTGAGAGTGGATTCAATAATATTGGCAAAGATTTGCATCATATTAAAGAATTCACATTTGATATAAAAAACCTACAATCGAGTGTGCTACCCCAACATGGGATGCGCATATGAAAACTATTGTGAATTTCAGGAATCTAACAATTGAAAATACTGGATAAAATCTTAGGAATATCATGATTCCCGAGTCTAAGGGACAACGTACAGTGGCTAGGCCCTCAATCACCTCGCTAGATGTGACAAAGCCATTAAAGATCAAGCAGGTGAATATTGGATTTGAGGAACAACCTACATTAGCAAATATTGGTGACTAATGGGATAATGATATAGTAGGAAAATTTGTTGAGTTTCTGAATGAGTATTGAGATTTGTTCCCTACAAAGCTTTCAAAGATGAAAGGAATGATTGGGGAACTTGGAATTATAAAGATCACATTGAAAACTAATGTGCACCGAGTGAAACAACACCCATACAGGCTAAACCCCAAATATAAGAAGAAGATGAAAGAATATTTGGAAAAAATGGTTGTTGCAAGAATCATTGAACCTATAGAAGAGTCTGACTAGGAAATTCCAATGGTAGTGCAAGATAAGAAGACCAAGGAAGAAATTGGGATCTGTGTAGATCTGCTCAAACTGAATGATGCTTGTGTGCATGATCCATTCCCAACTCCATTTTCTGATGAAATCGTGGATAGTGTTGGAGGCAAAGAATCATATTCCTTCACATATGGGTTTTCAGAGTATCATCAGATCCAAATTGTGCCAGAAGATTGGAGTAAGACTACCTTTTCTACTGAATGGGTTTCTTTCCAATATACAGTCATGCCCTTTAGGTTGAAGAATTATCCTACCATTTTCTCACATGTAGTAGTTGCTTCTTTCAAAGAATTTATCCACAAGTTTTTGGAGGTGTATTTTGATGATTGGATTGTATTTTGGCTATTGAAGAAGCATGTGTCAAATCTGCGCTTAATGCTAGATACCTATAGGAAGTATTAGATTTCCTTGAATTTGAAGAAGTGTATATTCTGTGTACCATTTTGGAGACTGCTGGGACACATTGTCTACTACCAAGAGTTGATGGTAGATCCTATAAATATCACAGTAATAGTTAATCTAGAGATACCTGCAAACATGAAGCAACTGCGCTCAATAATCAGGCATACTATGTATTATAGGAAGTTTATTCAGGGCTATGTTCTAATAACTGTGCCCATGGAAAAGATACTCAAGAAGGATGCAACATTCTGCTAGGATGAGGATTGTCAAAATAGTTTTGAGTTGCTGAAGGAAAAGATGGTCATTGTGCCCATCCTAGTCTTCCCAGATTGGTCAAAGGTGTTTCATGTACATGTGGATGCCTTTTATATCGTGCTCGGAGCTATCATAGTGCAACCAAGAGCAGGAGATATCGATCACCCTAATGCCTATGCAAGCTGAAAACTCTCGAGCGGAGAGAAGAATTACTCAACCACAGGAATAGAAGGACTAGCAATGGTGTATGTGCTGCAGAAATTCTTCCACTATCTATCAGGAGGCCATTTTAAGATGTTTACTGGTCATTCTACTTTGTTGTAGCTAGTCAATAAGCCTCTGTTGGGGAGGAATATCTGAAGGTGGTTGATGTTATTCTAGGAATATCACTTTGATATTATGGTAAAATCAAGAAAATTGAATACTGGTCTAGACCATCTGTCGCACATTGAAACTGGTGAAGAACCTACAAATTTGGAAGATATATTTCTAGATGCGCAGTTGTTTGTGATAAAGGTGGTTGATGATCCTTTCCTTGATATCATTCATTTTATGACTACTGGATGCACGCTTGAAGAATATAGAGTTTAGTAGAAAAAAGAGCTCGTGGTGCGCACATCAGACTTCACCATTATTGCTTCAAAGTTCTACAAATCGGGTGCAGATGAAGTTCTTTGAAGATATGTCTTAGAGTATGATAGAAAATCCTAGAAGAAGCTCATGGAGGGGCTTCCGGTGGTTATTATGTAGGTAAGGCAACCATGTAGAAGATTTTTCGAACTGGGTTAGGTGGCCCACGCTGAACAATGATGCCTATGGAAATTTCTACACATGTGATGTATGCCAGAGAACGGGAAATAGATCATGCAGAGATGGGATTCCCTTGCATCCACAGATGGCATTGAAAGCTTTTAAGAAATGGGTTATAGATTTTTTGGGGCCTATCAATCCTCTAGGCAAGAAGAGTGGTGCACGCTACATTATCACTGCGACGGATTATGAAACTAGATGGGCTGAAGCTAAATTGGTGAAGGATTGTAGTATGGATACAGCTACGCAGTTCATATTTGGGAATATTGTGACTCACTTTGGTTGTCCTAAGATTTTGATAAGCAATTAGGGTACACATTTTGTAAATGATACCATTGAATCATTGACAAAATAATTCAAGATGTGTCATCAAAAGAGTTCTCCCTATCATCCCCAGGAAAATGGAGTGGTTGAAGCATTCAATAAGATATTGGAGATTGTAGTGACCAAGGTGTGCAATGCTAACTGAAATGATTGGAATGAGCACGTACTTGCCATTCTTTGGGCATATAGGACCACCTCCAAGAATTTCATTGGAAGGACACCTTTCACGATGGTATATGGGAAAGAAGATGTGTTGCCAATGGAATTCATTGTCCCTAGTTTCTGCATTGCAACATTCAAAAATATGGCCGAAGAAGATGCTATGGAAGAAATATTTTCACAGTTGGTTTCCCTAGAAAAGAATTGATTTATTAAAAATTATTACCAGCAAGTTCAGAAAGTGCACCAAAAAGCATGGCATGATAGGCATATCAGGAAAAATGTGTTCAAGGAAGATGATTTGGTATTACTATATAAGGTAAATTTTGCATGCAATCTAGGGAAATTGAAGATGCATTGACTAGGGCCCTATTTTGTTAAGGAAATCACTGATGGAGGTGCAATGCGCCTGCCACATTGAGAAGAGAATACCTTCTTAGGTATGTCAATGGAAGTCGTTTGAAGCCATACAGGGATGACCATGTGCCTACCAAATGACTATATGGACGAAGTATCAAACCTACGTAGATGGGATGGTGGATGCGCAGTAGGGTGCGACGGGAACGCGGTAGCTGTGCGAGGAGATTGAATCAATCATAGAGCTGTCAAAAACTAGTCGTTGGAACAGTAAATTTGGAAAAGATAACTTTATTACCATTTATGGGAGCGTCTAGGTTGCATTTAATGAAGGTATTTTTCCAGATTTGGGACCATTTTGTAATTTATGGAGACACATTAATGCATAAGGAGTCGTTGAAGATGTGCCACAAGTATAAATATGACCTATGGGGTTGAAATAGTTCCCTTTGTTTTCTGAGTGAAATATTTTCTTTGAGCTCCTAGATTCAAGGAAGAGTTGTGCCGCGCAGGGTTGGGATATGTAATTCCAGACAATATCATGGCCACACGACGTGGGGATGACCCTACTGCACCCAAGGTCCCTATTGTTGAAACACCTGCTCCCACAAATTCTAAGAAGGGGTAGTCATCTGGTACTAGAAAATCACCGAGGGAGAACACTCCAAAGCCAATCTCCACTACAGTTGAGCGTCAGAAATGGCCCATGGAAAAGCTTCGAGAAATTGTTATGGAGGGAGACAAGGATGTGGTCAAAGTGGCCCCATTCTCATGGCTTTCGAGCTATGTAGCATCCTGCAAACTGACGATCAAAATCCCCAAATATATTGACAAATTGCGTGCGAGCATCCAAATGCTATTGATCCCAAAAAACATCCCAATGGAAGGGGACATGTTTGCTAAAGTACCACAACTCAAACTAGAGGACTAGGACACTGTGGATGTAGAAAAATTCCCTTAACTCGCACAAAGGCTGTACATGGACCAAGTTTAGTATGAAGGAGGAATAGTGTGCCTCGAGCCAAAGAGATGGGTGCTAGGTCTGCACAAGGTAGGCCTATTGAAATTATTGCAAAAACCTCATTTTGGGTGCAACCCAATAAACAACATTTGCATCTGGAAATTTCTTGTGCTGGTGCATGATGATGCGCTATTGTTAGGAGAGTGCATCCCAATTGATGTGGCGTTGATCCATAGGATCACCATTTTACCTACTAAGGGTGTCGATCCAATTGTGTATTTTGGAGGCAAGGCTTAAGAAAAACCATCGTCGACTAGGCCAAGAAGAAATATCAGTCTTGCAGAAGAGCCGAGGCTTTGGGGTTAGTGAGATAAATGACCCAGCTGTTCAGTTTGGAATGCTCATCTTGCCTTGCAATATTATGCGCAAATGTAGACCCAAGGAGATCCCTACACACGCAATTTCTCTCGCAAGACAGTGTGAGAAAGGAGTTATTTACAATTGGTCTAATTATTTGTGTAATGAGTTCCTAGAAATTATGCACGAAACACTGTAGGAAGGCAAGCAGTTCCATTATGCTTTCTTTTTGTTACTAATTTCATTAATTAGGTTGAAGACCCCTGAGGAAACTTAGTTTCTGGAGATTGAGCCCCAAATGTGTGAGGCCGCACGATATGCAACTCTATAGAACTCTTCAGACCTTGCACGCACCAAGGAGAATATTTTTTTTGTAGTCTAAGCCTAGGATGTCTCCCACACTCTATGAGAAATATAAGATGATATTCGAATTCAAGTCTACATTCCACAACATGCACATCCACGTGAGAGTCATCGTGGAAGGAATTTGGTACATGCTACCTTACGTAGTGACTGAGGATGATTTGATCAGAGTTACAATTGAATGGACACCAACATGGTTGGAGCCTGGTGCATCCACTTCCATCACCAAAACTCTGACAAAGCCGCACGCTAGCACTTAGCTAGAGAAACTAACCATGAAGGTGATTGAGAAGCCTATCGAGAAAGAAGTGATGCAAACCACCAGTGGAGAAGCTATTGACATGGAAAATGAAATGGAGCTAGAGAAGAATGATTATGCGCTAAAAGATACCATGGAGGAGGTAGAAGTGTAGACATCTAAGGGAACAAAGTGTGACTCTCAAGCTGCTGGTGGATCAAGAAAGAAAATAAAGGGATCGAAAGATGTTGGGCAGGAGGTCTTGATGTTAACAGAGGACTATCTAAATGAAATTTCCAACACAGTCACGTTTGCGAATAAGGATCATGGGATAGATATGAAGGTGCAATATAAGAGTGCACTAGAAGTTTTTCAGGTGGGGATAAAAGAACTTAAAGTGCAAACGAGCTTGATCCAAGCGAGCGTTACTCAGACGAGACAGACTAGCACTCAAGTCACCAATGCGCAGCCATTAGATATATCACTACCAGCCACCCGAGATGCCCTCCTTGTACAAATCCTCATGCCAACCATTCATGTGGATGCCAGCCAACACGCTCAATTATATAGAGAAAGTGATATAAGCATTAATTTGTCTGTGTTTCCTACAGGAAAGTTGCACTTGATGCATACCATGATCACATATGAACTTCAGTTCAAAGAGGCTGTTGCTCACACCACTATGGTAGAATCCTAGAAGCAGGCCAAAGAGGCACATCAAAAACAGTGAGTCGCAGAAATAGCATGCTATGTAGCCGAAGACCAGTGCACTGTGCTAGAAGCCAAAATTCACCAAGTCTGTTGTGATGTTCCAACCGTCCTTGTCACAGTGGCTCCGGAAGAAAAATTGGAAGGACTAGCTGCAACCCTAAAAGCATCACGCACTAAAGTTCAAATCGCCCATGCATAATATGAACATCAAATCGGAGACCTGAAAATGAAGTTACAACCCGAGACCCCCCTAGAGTTTCACGCCAAAAGAGCAACCAAAGTCAAACATGCTACAGATAGTATTGCTGCTGTAGTTACCCAATGTGACAGTCTGCTAGATGAGGATATGGGTGTATGGATGTCCATGCAGAATGATCTGGTCATACATCAGCTACGTAATGAGTTACATTAGCAAGAACAATAGTTTTCAGAGATCTGAACAGTGGTGCTGACCCATATTCTTCCACAGTGCCTCACCCATCTTCAGGAGGGCTGGATCATCCAGACAGAGATTGAAGACCTATGCCCAAAAGAGCATTTGTTAGAGGCGTGTATGCAACAATTGGCTCAAGAGGATCTCTAGCTTTCATAAACTCTGGACACCACCTTGAAGGAAATTTAGCAGACACGACACATTATATAGGTTTCCATTGATGGTCCCACCATAGAGAAGTTAGTTCAACAAAAGGATTTGTAGTGCAAAGTTTGGAAATGGTGCTCCCTATAAAATATTGTGTCAGTGCACTCCAAGAAAATATTAAGGAGAAAACGCCTTAGTGACTCAGGACGAGTCACATGTTTGTGTTGGGGGGTTGTTGGAGCAGGGTCCCCTACACTACACTTTTTCATATATATTTTTGTACAATTTATGTATATGCGTGCTACCCAAATGAGTCAAGGGGCTTTGGGGTGGGTGAAAGTCCCTATTTTTTTATGTAAATGGGTTTAAGGGTAAACTGAGTGCCTCAAACCATGGTTTGATACCATAGTATCTGCACGCTAGAAGAATATAAATAGATAGATTGAGTCTAAGTAAAAAAAATTAACTTGAATAAACTATTATGATCTAACTGTTTATGCATCTATAATACTTTGTAAGGGTTTGTCTGGGTTGGGTAGAAAGGCTTCTGCTAGTTGTGTGTGCAGAGACCTAGTCTTGGCTGTGTGTGGACTCTGTTGGTTGTGTGTGTGGAAGGTTTATGTGTAAGGGGAAAGTCTGATGTAGTGAAAGGATATGAATTAATACAAGGAATGATTTTGGAAAACATTGTGTATTGATCTTAGTTATCTGCTATGTTGAGATCGCATTGCTTATGTGTTGCTTATTTATATTTGCGCAGAGAGAACTGCTATGGTTATTTATGCATATTAATTTTTGATGAATCTATTTAAGTAATTTCACATTTTTAGATCTGTATCTGGTTCTGTTATAATATATCTGTGCGGAATCGATCTGTGATTCTACTTATAATCTATTAAGTATTGTGCGCATCTGTTAATGATTGATATAAGTCTACAATCAATCTGCGTAGGGCTACTTCATTGTCTTATTCCTCAACTTGTGGAAACCTGGTTCCAAGACCCCTTCATATTGCTTTGGGTGAGACTTTGATCTGCACAATTAGGTCATTGCCAAAAGGGCCAATAGTTGGAGGGTTTATTGGTTGCGTGATAAACTCTGAACTTGGGTCAAGACTCCTCAAGCCAACTTAGGCACACGGCCAGGAGGTCATGAAAATTTTTCCCCTTGGGAATATGATGTCGGATCATAAAACCATGGTAGTTATTTTTTTGTTAGAACTAAGGGGTCTTGGAATCTCATAAATGGAGTGGATTCCATCAATTAAAATTTGTATAAATTAGGTAGTGCATTTCTCATGTAAGCACAAGTTGCCTAGTTCTAGAAAGGAGTCTAGGTTTGTTATGGGAGCTTTTATGAGTTCAAATTCTTTGCCATGTGGCACATTTCAAAAGAGACGAGTAATTAGGCCAAAATGATATGTAATTCTAGAGATGATAAAATTAGCTTCTAGAAGAGGGACATATGTAGATCTATGAGAGGACTATTAGTTATAAACTCCATGTTGTAATATGATATTTTGATTATTTAAAGGGAATAGAGGATGAGATAAAAATGCAGGAATGGAGAATAGGAGATAACCAAGAGAGGCTAACAGACCAAGAGAGGTTTGAGAGGAAAGGGCCAAAGTACATAAAATCCCATAAATTGTGTAAATCGGACCATATTGTACAAGTATTATGTTAATAGGGATTTTGTGAGATTATCCTCCATTATTGTGTATGCTTGATCTTTTATTCTTGATTTAACATGTGTTTGATTATTATTATCTTAAATTCAATATAGTTTTGCATTTGTATGTGTATACTCTAGGAATGACTGAATGTGAATTCGTGACTGCGTGTGTATACACTCGAGTCCTCGCAAGTGAATTGATGTGTAGAGTAGAAAAGGTGTGAGAAAGTAAGTTAAAACGAAGGGATTCATCATTTTAGAGAGCCAAGAAATAGTTGAGTGCTTTTGAGAATATTCTACAGAGAAACACCTTCTTACGAGGAGAAAGTATAATCTATAGAGTAAAACTGTCAATTGTGTGTGAAGCAAAGTTCAACATTTGACAGATCCGAGAACAAAAAACATGGAAAGGTAGAGTTAAACCAAGAGATATATTTCATATTATATTGTTGAAACTATAGTTAAAAAGAAAGGTTACATTGTTCATAGTTCCAACCTAAGCACATATTTTTTGCAAAAAAATCTTGTGTAAGACAGATCTTAGACTAGAGGGAGTGCACAAGTTTTGAGGAGCCATAGGACCCACATTCAACTTAAGGAGTGTCTGACGGTTGAGTCAAGTTAGAATGGAGTGATAGACCTGACCTTCAAATGAGTGGATATTTATTCTTGAAAAAAAATATACAGTTGATTAAAGTATATATGGGCTATTATGAGAGCAAGGCGAGGTGCAACCCACAGATAGGCGGATTGTTGAATCCTTGAAAAAAAATATGGTCTTCATATCATACATCCAAATGGATAGAAGGGTATCCAAGAAGATATATACAGTAGAGTAAAGGACGTCTGGTTCCTAGACTATATCTAGTTGCAAACGATAGAGAGATGAGGTGTAATCCTAGATGGGCATATCATCTTGATTCAAGTACAGCTAGGAAATATCCAAGGAGGGCCCCACATGAAAGCGTATAGAGTTACATCTAGGACACGAAGCATCCAATATAGAAAATGAGAATAGGTTCAAGCAAAGGGTGGATCCCTGGATCAAAACACCAATAGAAAAATAGGGTGGTTTTTATTGTGAGTGGTTTCTAGTTCAAATTGCCCCCATTATCCTACGACATACTAGGGGGGGGGCGAAGTAAACCTGTGTTGTAGATCAGGCCCTTCCTATGATCATTTCATCAATAGGTGCTTTTCCATTAAGATATGGTCTCACAATGTCATTTTCCACTTCGGTGATCTAGGTGGATATTCGTGGCCGCCTTCCTATTCCACTCGGACCTCCAATTGGTTTCATCAATTTCATGGATTATGGAAAAATTTACTATTTTTAGCAGCTTTTTAGGTCTTGAACTTCCAAAGTTATTTTTACCTGCTTAAATGATGTTTTTTTGAGGTCCTTACCAGGCTCATTACCATATGTTGGACACATAATCTGCTAAGGGTTAAGGTGTGGCAAATGGACATCCAAAGGAAGTCCAAGAGACCTTGGAATGTGGAATCCAAGTTTCACACCTAATGTAATATAAATGTATATCACTGTGAATTATATGGCATCTCATGTTTATCTTTCATGTCTTGTGTGTTTACCATGCTTTTATTTTACATGGTATAAGAGCCACGATGTGTGGCCTTCTCCCACCATTAATTGTGTGGTCTTCTTCAAATGGGTGTTTTGTCATTAGACTATTAAATATTTGACTCTTTGTGCACTATTTTCGCTATACTCTCTACCTTATACATTTTCCTTCCTACAGAAACGTTACATTTACCTTAGATCCAATACTATCAGCTATATTCTAGTTGCAATTTCTTCCTAGTTCTGGAGTAGCTCTAAGAAATGGCAATGGTAGCCCTTAGTGATGTGTAACAATTGTTGCATTTCACAAAAAAAAAAATTCCCCTCGCAAAACCATCATAGAATTTTGTTATTATTGATAGAAGATTTAACAGTAACATCCAATTCTGAATATGTTGCATCCACCACTCAAGCCATTGGTGTGGTCAATTCTTGGTGAACCAGATTTGAAAAGACATACTCAGTAACCGTTATGGAAAATTAAGATGGTGTTTAAGAGATTTATGTAGGATTTGTAAATCATTTTGTGGAGTGCCAGAATAAGTTCTCCACCGACCCTCCCTTGACCTTCACTGTTGATGCATAACTTCCATTGACCACTGGCCTGAGAGATCCCCTCCATACACTCCTACAAACTCCCCTCCATATGCTGATCCTTCCTCTGCAATGGTCCTTCCTCCCTCCTCCCTCCTCCCTGCTCCTGGCTCCCTCCCACTACCCTTTTGGCTCCCATAGTGGCAGGCTACTCCCTCCTCCCCGCTCCCTCCCACTGCCCTCTCATCTCCCATAGTCGTGAGATGCTCCCTCCTCTCTAGTCTCTCCTCCACACTCCCTCCTCCCTCCTCCCTACACCACTTTTGGCTTGCATTCCCTCTGCTGGCTCACCTTCCCTCCCTGCCAACTCCTTCCCACCTCTGCTCTCATGGCTCCCTATGCCACTTCCGACCCTCCCTCCCTCACTGCGGCTCTCCATACTCCTATGTGTCTCCTAATACGATGCTTCCCATCCACTACACCCTCTGCCCTCTTGAGGATACAAGCATCGAGTTCACAAGGAGACAACCAATGGATTTAGTATTTTCAATGCACTAGAGGACTGAGTTTTTGATGCACAAAAAATAGAGACGCACTCCAATATCCGTAGGTTGTAGGAGGGGAGAGAGACAAGTGCTTGAGCATGGAGGAACACATGGAGAGGAGGAAATTTTGTAGCAGTGAACATGATTGAGTAAATTTATTGTTAGATAATTCTTGGCGATGTACCGATGAATATATTGTGAAGCATCTTGTGTATCCCGTTACCCTCAAATCTACCTTAGGCCGAAATAAGGTAAAACTCAAGGCTACATCAAACCACGCTCAGCCTCGTAGCTAGCCCTACGAGGACAGGAGAGGGCTCTCTCCGGGTCTATCTCGGCAAAGGATCTTCAAAGGGGCTGAGATGACTTATAATGAACAATGAATACTGATTTTAGGCTAGTAAAGAGATAGGAAAGTTTGATTTTGATTTTTTGGGTTTTTGTTGGAGAAATGGGAAAAACAATTTTTGGGTCCGGGGATAAGGCCAGATCTTTGCAGAATCCGAGTTGGGGCGAGGTAGGCAGTAGTCTTGATGCTTTTGATTGGGTATATGGATAGATCAGAACGACAAGGAGCTGAAGAGGGCAAAGAAGAACTTGGATCCTCTCCAAACAGGCGAAAACATACAAAACTAAATGAATTCAAAGGCAGAGCACTGTAAACAATGGATTCAACCTCATTTACTCATTCATTTTAGTTTCAGAAGCATAAGAAGGGATGGCATACATTAAACATGAAATAAATTACAATAAACTGAGAGAAAACACCATCAAGAACCGAAAGCCACAAGAATCCCAACAGGTGCTGCAAAACCTCTGATCTTTCCTTAGCCAAAATATGAAAAATATGTACAATAGTGTGCCAAAAGTTTCCCAAGAGTCCCACCTGTAGAATGTCTCAAAAATTACATCATATAGACCTCCTAACCCCTTCCCACACCTTTAGGGGTCGAATTCCTCCTTCTAGGAGCAGTTCCAACAAATTCTAAACAAGGAACTAGAATATAGGCATCTAAACAACTTGCCTCTAAAAGGGAGGAAACTGATTCTTACATCTGATTTTTACTTTTTTAGGAGTGAATCATCTAGAATAGGTAAAAGTGAGTCAAATTTACATTCCAACCATAAATTTACATCATGATAACTCAAAAATTTCATCCACAAGAAAAACTGGTTCAACTGGCCGAAATTCTGAGCTGGAAGGTGAAAAATTGGCCAAAAATCCATATGCGTAGCGCGCCTGAGCCATATGCGTAGCGCGTATTTCAGCCTAATTTTGGGGCACTTCATGGCATCCAAATTGAGCTCATGATAGCTCGTTGGAAAGCCTTGGATGTTGGCTATCCAACCCAAGTGTAATTTCCAAATTTGGAGCTCATTTTCCCCTTCAAAACTTCATTCTCCCAGAAGTACTTCCTGCTGGTGCAAAAGGTGGCAGCAAGGTGGTTTTCATGGTGTTTTTGGGCCTTTTGATCATCCAGAACTTGATGAAATGCTTTGGAAATACTTGAGCATGCATAAATTACCATGAAAAACCTAGAAATATAAAGTTTTCCTTCAGCAAGTGTCCCAAACAAAAGCGAGCACGTCGACGCGCTACTCGTATAGCTGAAAAATCTGTTTTTGGACCAAAATATTTCAAAATGACAAAAATTTCTCCGAATTTGCTCAAATTTAGAGCGAAGACCCTTCATCATGTATCATGCCCAGCCAACAAAGCCTCGACCAAAATCCGGAGTGGATCAGGCCTTTTCCGCCATTTTAGTGCTTCGCTCAACCTCCTCTTCAGAATCTTCATTCTTGCTTTGCAGACGTGCATGCGGGCCCAATAATGACCTTTCATGTGACGAAGCATGTCTTTGTCTCTGTTGGCCTTTGCCAACAACTTCTCCAGATGAATGTTAACATGCGTGAGGCAAGAATCTCGATCAGCCGGTGTCATATCACCAGGTCTCTTCCGGGCCAATTGTCGATCCTCACGGATTCGCCGCAGCTCTAAAAGTGTGTGCTCATCCTCTAGTTGTTTGTTACACTGCTCCAGGTAGTTTATCACCCACTGAGC
This sequence comes from Pinus albicaulis, assembly GCA_034641835.2. NCBI lineage: Eukaryota > Viridiplantae > Streptophyta > Pinopsida > Pinales > Pinaceae > Pinus > Pinus albicaulis. The sequence goes on from CM076581.1 coordinate 983,546,475, forward strand.
CCTCTGCAATTTCTCTTTCAGCGTGTCATTCTCGGCCTTTTTCTCCTGGATGATCTCTTTCAGCTTCGAGCTAGGAGAGCTCGCATCAACATCAATGATCGTGAAATCAGTGTCCCGGCCTCCTGAAGGGCCCTCATCATGCATAGGCCTCTTGCCCCTGTCCTAAAACTGTACCTGCGCTGAAGAAGAAGGCGAGACCCCTTCCACATCATGTGGAGATAATACTCGCTCTGCTGATGGAGTCAACGAGACCCCTTCCACCCCGGGTGGAGATAGTACTCGTCGTGTAGCTGCAAATAAGGCCCTGTGGCCTCGCTGGTATGTCACATACAATGGAGCACTCATATGCTCGATATCAGGAATGGCAGGCTGGTGTGAAGGCTCTCCCTCATCATGAACTACCTCGGGAAGCGGCTGTGGCGCTGTAAATAAGTCACGAGAGATGAAATCCTCCCAAGTAATGCCCTGTTGTGTCAACTGATGTACCACTACGATCTTGATCAGCGCGTAATGATATATACTTATATGCTGCTGTGCTGGGGTCTTCTTCTGTACAAAAATCATCATCCTCTCTATGTTGCGATACATGAAGTACGGAATGTTCATCATACGTACCCTCGTGAAATGCATCAACAAACGAACATGGTACGCATAGAGACGCGAGAATCTGCCCTCGCAACTGAAATACCGAATGATGAGTTTCATCAGTGGTGCAAACTCATCCTTCAGGAATCTGAAAGGAAAAACCCTGCTCAGGTGCCTCATATACCCAGGTTTGATGTATGGCTCATAGTGTAATTTCTCTAACTGCTGACGTTTGTTCCATTCCTCTCCTATATTTGGTATCCCGGTGGCCTGAGCAATAGTCTCTGGTGACAGAATGAAATCTACTCCGGCGAGGTTTACACGGCCATCATGTAAATGTAGAACAAATAGATGAGCTAGTTCACGATGATGTTGGGTTTGTGAAATCATCTCACAGTATTGGAAACATGACTGACGCTGAAAAAAATCCATTGCAAGCGGGCAAGCCTGCAATTGAGCCAAAGAAGTAGGCTCTTCCCTGAGATGCTTACCACCTTTGCCACTTTTGTGAGACCTCCGTGGCACATTACCCTCTGCTGTGGAATCACTGTCATACTCCTGCTCATAAACTGAATCCGTCTCTGACATGGCTTTGAAAACAAGATGTCTGCAATATGTGTGTTGATATAGGTGTAGTGAAGTCAAAAGTTTCAATGTATTCTCAAAACCCAAATATGTTGCATATGTACCAAAGCATCATAAGAAAATAAGTCACAGTGGTAATAGCTCTGTTTAGTGGATTGGCATAAAAACAGTCTCTGCTTTGATCACAAGGGAATTTGACAAATGAGAAAAAGTGTAATATAGTGTGCAGCCTTTGTAATGCTAAATTTGTCAAAGGGGAAAATGAGTATGAGACTGTGTTTGTCAATGGGAAATGGGACACAATGTGACAATGACCACAGTGAAACAAATAGCCATGACAGTGGTAATATAATGATGATGACAGCAGTGGTAAAATGATAAACTGAGAGCGTGAGGGCAGTGACTCTTTGACAATAGATGCGCAGGTATATATATCAACCATACAAGCTGGGAAAATCTTCACAAAGCCATCAATATGTATTTAAAACCCTAAGGAATAAATCTGCCATGAACAAGGGTTTCACCTCTCCACATCAAATACACTAATTTCCCCACTTTAAAACACCACAATCCTGTTCAAAAATCACTAAGAAATGATTAAAAACCTACTTGCAAGTTGATGGAGCCGTTGTGACATCAAACCGGCCGCATGAGCAAAAAAGTTTGGCTCTGTGACTGTGTGCGTAGCGCACCTACCCAACGCGTAGCGCGCACCATACGCGTAGCGCCCGTGTTCTTTTGCAAAGACTGGGGAAGCTATATGCGTAGCGCCCCTTATATGGGTAGCACGCCTCCTGTATGGGTAGCGTGCACCTTCAATCCAGTCCACAGCTATAAAAAACATGACTTCGGCCTTCAACAACACAAATTCGACTTCTGCCTTGAGAATTGGTGGAAATGAAATTGTTTACCATGATTTATATGTGAAGAAAATATCTCATCAAATCAGATTTGATTTTAAATTTACTCCATGACCCACTCTTATAATGTTTGGCACTTTGACATTCGATCATTTAATACAATGCTTTTCTTTTGGCTTTTCTGAGTTTTGGACTGAAAATACTTGGTTGTTTTTGCAGGGATCCGGCATTTGACTTTGGAAAAGATTAGAGGCTTGCTCTGGAACTTTCTTACAATGAAACAAATACAAAATTATTACAACAATGAAAATTGACAATTTCTAGTTCCAAAACAGAGTTTTGGACTAGAAATGTCTTCAAATGCTTTCTGAGAATAAAAATATGAAACGAGAATCTTTTGAAACCAACCTCATGGCCTGCAGGCTTTTATTACATGTATGCAAAGGACTGAAAACCCTAGACTCTAGGACTAAAGACTCTTTTTAACGAAACTAATCATTTATGACCATGAATGAAATGACCATGAACTTTAGTGATTTTTGAGGAATTTTAATTAGCCCTGCAGGTACAAGCATGAGGAAACACAAGACAACCAGACCCCCTCGTCAGTCAATGGCATGCTCCTAGCGAAATGCAACGAAGTGGAACGAGCGAGACACCTAAGAATGATATGCAAAAAGCGAACTGATCTCTGACGGAGGGCTGTAAGGACCGACTCTAACATTGGCTCCAATGGGGGATGGTGGCTCCGAGGAGATGCCAAGAACGACAGATCTCTGGGGGAGTCAGACAGTGCCTTCATCCATTGGGCGATGGAGTCATTATTTCAACAGATAACACAAAACTTTTGATACATTTATTGACTGCAAACTTGACTGAAAAGCGACTGAAACTTGACAAAAACTGACTCGATTCTAAAACTGAAAAGACTGATAAAACTGACTTGACAAACTTCAAACGAACCAACCTCCATCTCCAGAATTATAGCCTTCGCTCCGGGCCCCAGACTGAAGATGAGAGATCAGTACACACTTGCAATAAAACAGAAGTAAAATGATATATACAATGATGATGAAATCAACAGAAAATACTCAGAAGTGGTATCGCTTCAGCAACCGACCATTGATCGGTCCTCCAGGACAATCATCTCCATTCATTTCCTTGAGAAGAAAGGCGTTTTGACCACGATACGCTGCAATCTTAAAAGGACCCTTCCATAGGTTTTCAAATTTGTCGTGCTTTCCCTTATCTTCATTCCGAGCATCCCACTTCAAAACCACCTCATCTAACTGAAACTTATCTGCTTTTTCCTTCCTGTCATAAATCTTCTTGATGCGCTCCTGCAACTTGAAATTATTTTGAAATACCTCCTCCCGTGTCTGCTGTAAATGAATCATCTGATTAATCCTCCGCTGCATGGGATCTTCCTCACTACCAGCCTCCTGAAGCAATTTGACTACCGGGATAGCAAGCGAAGTAGGAAAAACCGTGTCTATCCCGTACACCAACTCGAAAGGAGACATGCCAATAGACTTTTTCTGACTTACCCTATCAGCCCACAGTGCATTCACTAATTTCTTGTGCCAGCCCTTTTTATTGATTTCCAACAATTTCTTAATGATATTCACCAAGGACTTATTTGAAGATTCCGCCAAGCCATTTCCTTGCGGATGGTAGGCAGTCGAATGTCCCAAGCTGATATTGTACTTATAGCAAAATTCAACCATCCTCTTAGACTTGAAGGTCGCTGCATTATCTGTGATTATCTTACTAGGACACCCAAAACGTGACAGAATATTATTTTCAAGAAAAGAGATAATTACCGCATCCGTGGCCTGTCGAGTGGGAATGGCCTCGATCCATTTCGTGAAGTAGTCCGTAGCTGTCAATATCCATCTATGCTGTCCTGACGATGACGGATGGATTTCCCCAATGAAATCCAATCCCCACTGCTGAAATGGTGCACTAACTTCAATTGGTTTGAGAGGCAAAGGCTGTAGTTTCTGCTTCCCTTCGAAAATTTGGCATTCGTGACAATTCTTAACAGCCTTATATACATCAGAAAACAAAGAAGGCCAATAGTAACCTGCCCTTAGAATCTTATTCGCTGTGGTTTTCCAAAATAGATGGCCCCCGCAGTCTCCTCTATGAAAGTCCTCCAAAACTCTTTTGGCTTCCTCCTCTACCAAACAATTCAATAACATTCCACCAGGGTCTTTCCAATACAATGCAGAATTCAGTATGCAAAACTTTGCAGCTCTCAACTTCAAGGTTCTACTCTTATTTCTAGGCATCCCAGGAGGTGGAGACAAATTCTAAAGTACATATAAAATGTCAGTATACCAAGGGGAAGAAACAAAAATATCAGGCACCTGAAATGATGTACTCTCCTCATCTTCATCGGACATGGCAGCGATCAAATTTATATCTAGAGCATGCAGATTTGTTTCAACCATGAGCTTGGCTAGTCCTTGTCCTTTGATCAGCTTGGTCGGTTTAATATCCACATCGTATTCTAACAACGCAGCGATCCACTTACCCCGCCTTCCTTCTGGATCTTCCTGTACCAAAACATCTTTAACTGCTGTGTTAGGAACATATGCTATAATGTGGGAATGCAGTATATACACACGGAAATATTTCAAGGCCTTTACAAGCGCAAGTGCTTGTTTCTCAATAATGTTGTATTTCAATGCTCCGTCCCTTATAATCCGACTGAAAAAAGCAATGGGCTTCTCAACTCCATCCCTTTTCTGCATTAAAACAACTACCAAAGTGTGCTCAGAAGAAAACGAAAACAAAATGAAGTCCTGTGTGTAGTCTGGGCTGATTAAAATAGGGGCTGAAGAAAGAGCTATCTTTACCAAATTAAATGATTTCACCGCCTCTTCTGTCCACTTTACCTGACTGTCCTTTTTCAGCATATTCGTGATTTCTCTAAGATGCTCAGCAAGATTTGGAATGAAACGACGCAGAAAATTCATTTTACCATTAAATGACTGTATTTCTTTCTTGTTCCGGGGTTGTTCAATCTGCTGGATGGCTTCAACACGTGCAGGGTCAACACGGATGCCATCTTTCGATATGATGTGGCCAAGGAGCTTGCCTTCATCCATGGCAAATAGGCTCTTTTTCGGATTCAGCGAAATGCCATATTTTCTGCACTTCTGGAAAACAACTTTCAAATGATATAAATGTTCCTCATCATAATTTGAAAACACAGTTAAATCATCAAGGTAAACAACCAAAAATACATCTTTCTCGTTGGCGAAAGCCATGTCCATTGCACGCTGAAAAGTGGCACCTGCATTCTTCAAACCAAATGGCATTTTTGCATAATGAAACGTTCCCCATGGAGTGGTGAACGCAGTCTTGTCACAATCATCTTCATGCACTAAAATTTGATTTTATCCTGAATAGCCGTCGAGTAGTGACATCCTTGATGCTCCAACTACTCGCTGCAATATATGGTCCATTTTTGGCAGCGGATAATTTTCTTTTAATGATACCTTATTCAAATTTCTGAAGTCGATACATAAATGGATCTCAACTGTTTTCTTTCTCACGGGCACCAAATTTGATATCCAATCTGAAAATCGGATAGGCACAATGATTCCTGACTTATACAACCTGTTTACCTCTTTTTCAATCGATGGTAGCAACTTTAGATTGATTCTCCTCAACTTTTGACGGAAAGGCTTCTGATTTGGTTTAATGGGGATGGTATGCTGAATGATATTAGTGTCATATGTTTTTAGATCTGAGTAATCCCATGCAAAAGCATCAGAAAATGAAGACAACAATTTCACATACTCCGCTTTTACCTTTGGTGACAATGACTTTGATAACTTTACCATCTTGGGATTTTCAGCTGTCCCAATATTTACCTCTTCAACACCTTTTTCAGTTGGCCTCAATGTCGGTTTGCGGGCTACATCGTCTTGATCAAATAGTTCCTCCAAAGGAATCAATCCTTTAGGAATGATGTTATCTTTAAGTTGCAGCACTTCCATTTGATTTATTTGTATATCATCACTACCATCATCATGTTCTGTGTCTATGGAGGTGTCTTTAAACTTACCCTTATTCTGTAGAAAATCACTAATCTCCTCGTCATCCTGAAAGACTTGCCAACATCGTTGATTGTCTGGAATGGTGGGGCGGTGTTTCACATGAATCTCGAACTTGTTGCTGGAATTCATTGGGATTTTTAAATTTCTTGCTGCCTTAGCAAGTCCATCAGCAACACCATTTTGTATGCGAGGCACACATGTCAAGGTATGATCAGAAAATAATTTCAGAATGTCTAAAACTGCATTACGGTAAGCCCTCATGCGAGGATGCTTGGCCTGAAACTCACCTTTAACCTACTTTATCACCAACTCTGAATCACCATACACTGCAATCCTTTTCGCTTTCAGCTTTCTAAGAATCTTAAGGCCAGCAATTAGAGCCTCATATTCCGCTTCATTATTAGAACAGTCAAATGCTAGCTTGTAGGAACACACTCTCACATTTCTTGGAACCTTATCCGGAGCGGAAAATGGACTACGAATCCAAACACCAATTCCAGCACCGTCACTACCCACTGCGCCATCAAAATCCATGGTCCAAAGACCATCTTCATCGTCCTCTAGATGCTGAAATTGCACCAGCTCTGTTTTTCCTGTTTGCTGCCCATTGTCTTTAGCTGATTGCTCCACAGTAGCTTGTTTTTCTCTTCTTTCTTTTTGCAGAACTTCTCTAAAATTCTCAGTGATTTCTGGTATATCTTCCGCCTGAACTAATTGACTATCTATATCATTAAAACTATCAGCAAGAAACACAAACAACTCTAAGTCGGTATGTACATAATTTACAGGATGATTGATTGGCTTCTCTTTTCTGGTTATCATGTATTTCATCTTCTGCTCTCGATATAACTTTCTCATTTGACCGAAGACTGGAATTGTTGCATAAGAGAAATCTAACTGTAGTGTACCTTTCAACTTTGCTCCCCAAGATCTTGAAAGGAGCATCCCAAATCGCGGAGGAATGTCCGCCACAACCACATCCATCAAGACATTCTTCGCTAGAATTTGATCTAAGCTTACAACCAAATCTTTGATGAGTCCGATACACCTCACACGACTGGAATCAAATGAATACAAATCATGATATTTTCTTGTAATGTCTAGTCCCAATTTTTCCATGATCGCCTTTGGCATCAAATTGTGCGAAGCACCCGAATCGAAAATGGCATTGTGCAATACATATTCATGCAACCTCAAACTGATATAAAAGGGAGGAACATCACTGTCAGGGGACTCACCATCTAATGCAGGCCCGAAAATCAATTCTGGCTGATCATCCTCAACATTTACCGTATCAAACATTGGATCAAAGTTCAGAATTTTGGAGACTTGACCGTGGTAGCTGCTGTTCTTCATGATTTCTGTCAAAGGAATAGATATTTTTAATTTGGAAATTTCATTTTCCAAACTAAATGCTAAAACTCTTTCGACCTCTTTGACCAGAACTTCCTTCTTTTCAGCCATATCTTTCACTATGTTTGGCTGATTTACCTTTTCTGCTGATGATACTTTACTAGCTGCGGGATCAATTGTCTCTTTTCCTTTCTTCTGTGGTATCGGTGAATCTGCCTTTGGTGCTGAAGCTTCTTTTCGTTTCTGAATTGGATTTATGGGCACATCTCGGTTTCTCAATGAGTATTGCTTCTGTTGAGCGGACAAAGCATTTAGATATCCTCTTTGATATTCATCTGATTCTTCCTCTAAATCTGCATCATTTGCTAAAATGAAATCCTCATCTTTCTGTGCAAATGAACTTTCTCCATACTCTTCATCCTCAGTAATGTAAATAGGCAGATCGTCGGGAGTAAAGAAATGATTTTTCTCACCTACTACATCATCATCATCGTCTGAATCTTGACTCACAAAATTCTGCAAAAGAGGTGTTTTAATCTGCTGCTGGGCTGCCGGCTCTTGTGCTCTCTGTTCACACTGCTTAATTCTGAACTGTGGCTGCTGCTGGCCACGGTAGTTTGGATTACGAATCTGCGTTTCTGGTTTATCAAGGTTCATTCTTTTGAACATTTTTTCCATCTCACGAAGCCAGGGCGGTTCTGATGTAGATGTGGAAGTCTCTTCCTTTATAGTCTCTTCCTTTATAGTCACTCTTTTCTCTGCTTTCAACCGGGCTCTCTTATCATTCAGATTCGCCTCAACACTAACAACAATCTTCTGCATATCTTCTAAGGTAGGCGGATCTCTGTCACGTAGCGAATAAGCCATCTCCGGATCAAAACCATCCGGGAATTTAAGAAGAGCTGACTTTTTAGACAGTCTTAAGTCATCTGGAATTGCATTATACACTGTATTGAATCTGATAATATAATCCTGAACGGACTCACCAGGATTACGCTTGATGTTTGTATACTCTGAAGTGATCTGCAGCGGATCTTTTTTCATCTCCCATCGATCTAAAAATTGTGTCTGAAGCTCTTGTAATGTATTGATACTTCTGGCCTGTAGAGCTCTGAACCATTTACGAACCTCACCTCCAAAATTCTGGGCAAACAATCTCATTGAAATATTTTCTGCATCAACTTCATGCAAGTCCAAGAAATCTGTCATTCGGACAATATGCTGCTGAGATGATATACTCTGTGGTGTGCCATCGAATATGGGAATCTTGCTCTGATAATCAGCAGGCATGGGATCCAAATTTGCAGGTAAAGCAAGAGGTGCAAACCTCGCAGCCATGGCTCTCGGCGGATTTATAATCTGCTGTCTCGGAGAAACTACTGTTGATTTCTGATCAGAAATCCCAGGCTGTACAGGAATGGTAGGAATAAAGGGAGATTCAGTGGGAATCCGTGAACTAGATGCAATCTCAGATGGCCCAAGAGTTTGTGAAGTAGATTCAATGAATTCGGGAATGTTGGTTGCCACGATGGAATTTTGCAGATTCAGAATATAATTATCAATAGATATATTTGCTTGCTCAACTTCTAAATACTTGATGAACTCAGGATTGATAACGGTAGAACCAGTGGCACTTTCGGATTTGGTTTCAAACAATGATAACTCAAACTGATCGTCAAACTCAATATCATCAATGTATTCAAAAACAGTGGGGTATGAATGAGATTTGACCAATGGAATAATAGGAGCTTCTCGACGGAAAATTCTTGGGATTAGGTTGGGGTTTTCATATACTGGAGGCGGATTTGGATCAGGATTTGATCTGGTGTGCCTTCTTGAAGCCATTGTATTGATCTACTCGGGAAAAATTTCAAGGAACACAATCAATTATCTTCAGCCTTTCGACTTCTAGACTCAATCATCCAAAGGTCTAGAACGAACAAGTATACTGGGGTGATTTGCAAATCAAGTGCTGCATTCACAAGCTTACCGGAGATCGACTGAAGCAGCGTTTATCTACTTCCACTTATGCATGGCAAAAGCGTTTCGAAAGCTACCTGGCGTGACTTCAGACTCCGTCTAAGACTCATGAAACAAACACATCAACAAGCAAACCATTGAGATTTTATTCCCCAGTATGGTCGCCACTATGTTAGCGCTCAAATCTACCTTAGGCTGAAATAAGGTAAAACTCAAGGCTACATCAAACCACGCTCAGCCTCGTAGCTAGCCCTACGAGGACAGGAGAGGGCTCTCTCCGGGTCTATCTCGGCAAAAGGTCTTCAAAGGGGCTGAGATGACTTATAACGAATATTGATTTTAGGCTAGTAAAGAGATGGGAAAGTTTGATTTAATTTTTTTGGGTTTTTGTTGGAGAAATGGGAAAAAACAATTTTGGGTCCGGGGATAAGGCCAGATTTTTGCAGAATTCGAGTTGGGGCGAGGTAGGCAGTAGTCTTGATGCTTTTTGATTGAGTGTGTGGATAGATCAGAACGAAAAGGAGCTAAAGAGGGCAAGGGAGAACATGGATCCTCTCCAAACAGGCGAAAACATGTAAAACTAAACAAATTCAAAGGCAGAGCACTGAAATCAATGGATTCAACCTCATTTACTCATTCATTTAGTTTCAGAAGCATAAGAAGGGAATGGCATACATTAAACATGAAAGAACTTACAATAACCTGAGAGAAAACACCATCAAGAACTGAAAGCCACAAGAATCCCAACAGGTGCTGCAAAACCTCTGATCTTTCCTTAGCCAAAATATGAAAAATATGTACAATAGTGTGCCAAAAGCTTCCCAAGAGTCCAACCTGTAGAATGTCTCAGAAATTACATCATATAGACCTCCTAACCCCTTCCCACACCTCTAGGGGTCGAATTCCTCCTTCTAGGAGTAGTTCCAACTAATTCTAAACAAGGAGCTAGAATATAGGCATCCAAACAACTTGCCTCTAAAAGGAAGGAAACTGATTCTTACATTTGATTTTTACTTTTTTAGGAGTGAATCATCTAGAATAGGTAAAAGTGAGTCAAAGTTACATGCCAACCATCAATTTACATCATGATAACTCAAAAATTTCATCCACAAGATAAACTGGTTCAACTGGCCGAAATTCTGAGCTGGAAGGTGAAAAATTGACCAGAAATCCATATGCGTAGCGCCCCTGAGCCATACGCGTAGCGCACCTTTCAACCTGATTTTAGGGCACTTCCCGGCATCCAAATTGAGCTCATGATAGCTTGTTGGAAATCCCTGGATGTTGGCTATCCAACCCAAGTGGAATTTCCCAATTGGGAGCTCACTTGCCCCTCCAAAACTTCATTCTCCCAGAAGTACTTCCTGCTGGTGCAAAAGGTGGCAGCAAGGTGGTTTTCATGGTGTTTTTGGGCCTTTTGATCATCCAGAACCTGATGAAATGCTTCGGAAATACTTGAGCATGCATAGCTTAACATGAAAAACCCAGAAATATAAATTTTTCCTTCAGCAAGTGTCCCAAATAAAAGCGAGCACGTCGACGCGCTACTCGTATAGCTGAAAAATCTGTTTTTGGACCAAAATAATTCAAAATGACAAAAATTTCTCCGAATTTTCTCAAATTTGGAGCGAAGACCCTCCATCATGTATCATGCCCAGCCAACGAAGCCTCGGCCAAAATTTGAAGTGGATCAGGCCTTTTCCACCGTTTTAGTGCTTCGCTCAACCTCCTCTTCAGAATCTTCATTTTTTCCTTGCAGACATGCATGCGAGCCCAATAATGACCTTTCATGTGACGAAGCATGTCTTTGTCTCTGTTGGCATTTTCCAACAACTTCTCCAGATGAATTTTAACATGTGTGAGGCAATAATCTCGATCGATTGGTGTCATGTCGCCAGGTCTCTTCCGGGCCAATTGTCGATCCTCACGGATTCGTCGCAGCTCATAAAGTGTGTGCTCATCCTCTAGCTATTTGTTACGCTGCTCTAGGTAGTTTATCACCCACTGAGCCCTCTGCAATTTTTCTTTCAGCGTGTCATTCTCGGCCCTTTGCTCCTGGATGATCTCTTTCAGTTTCGAGCTAGGAGAGCTCGCATCAACATCAATGATCGTGAAATCAGTGTCCCGGCCTCCTGATGGGCCCTCATCATGCATGGGCCTCTTGCCCCTGTCCTGAATCTGTACCTGTGCCGAAGAAGAAGGCGAGACCCCTTCCACATCATGTGGAGATAATACTCGCTCTGCTGATGGAGTCAACGAGACCCCTTCCACCCCGGGTGGAGATAGTACTCATCGTGTAGCTGCAAATAAGGCCCTGTGGCCTCGCTGGTATGTCACATACAATGGAGCACTGATATGCTCAATCTCAGGAATGTCAGGCTGGTGTGAAGACTCTCTCTCATCATGAACTACCTCAAGAGGCGGCTGTGGCGCTGTGAAGAAGTCACGGGAGATGAAATCCTCCCAAGTAATGCCCTGCTGTGTCAACTGATGTACCACTACGATCTTGATCAGCGCGTAATGATATATACTTCTATGCTGCTGTGCTGGGGTCTTCTTCTATACAAAAATCATCATCCTCTCTATGTTGCGATACATGAAGTATGGGATGTTCATCATACGTACCCTCGTAAAATGCATCAACAAACGGACATGGTCCGCATAGAGACGCGAGAATCTGCCCTCGCAACTGAAATACCGAATGATAAGTTTCATCAATGGTGCAAACTCATCCCTCAGGAATCTGAAAGGAAAAACCCTGCTCAGGTGCCTCATATACCCAGGTTTGATGTATGGCTCATAGTGGAATTTCTCTAACTGCTGACGTTTGTTCCATTCCTCTCCTATATTTGGTATCCTGGTGGCCTGAGCAATAGTCTCTGGTGACAGAATGAAATCTACTCCGGCGAGGTTTACACAGCCATCATGTAAATGTAGAACAAATAGACGAGTTAGTTCACGATGATGCTGGGTTTGTGAAATCATCTCACAATATTGGAAACATGACTGATGCTGAAAACAATCCATTGCAAGCGGGCAAGCCTGCAATTGAGCCAAAGAAGTAGGCTCCTCCCTGAGATGCTTACCACCTTTGCCACTTTTGTGAGACCTCCGTGGCACATTACCCTCTGCTGTGGAATCACTGTCATACTCCTGCTCATAAACTGAATCCGTCTCTGACATGGCTTTGAAAACAAGATGTCTGCAATATGTATGTTGATATAGGTGTAGTGAAGTCAAAAGTTTCAATGTATGCTCAAAACCCAAATATGTTGCATATGTACCAAAGCATCATAAGAAAATAAGCCACAGTGGTAATAGCTCTGTCAAGTGGATTGGCATAAAACATTCACTGCTTTGATCACAAGGGAATTTGACAAATGAGTAAAAAGTGTAATGTAGTGTGCAGCCTTTGTAATGCTGGCTAAAATTTGTCAAAGGGGAAAATGAGTATGAGACTGTGTTTTGTCAATGGAGAATAGGAAACAGTGACAATGACCATAGTGAAACCATAGCAATGATAACAATGTTCCGATAATGTCAATGGGGATATGGACAAGTGAATCATGAGACTATGTGAAAACATGAATAAGGAGCATTGCTAAAATGAGGATGACAATCATAGTGACAGCAGTGGTGAGATGGCAAACTGAGAGCGTGAGGGCCGTGACACTTTGACAATAGATGCATAGGTATATATATCAACAATACAAGCTAGGAAATCCTTCACAAGACCATCAACATGTATTCAAAACCCTAAAAAATGAATCTGCTATGAACATAGAGTTTCACCTCTATCCACATCAAACACACTAATTTCCCCACTTTAAAAACACCACAATCCTGTTCAAAAATCACTTAACAATGGTGGAGAACCTACTTGCAAGCCGATTAAGGCGTTTGGGCATGAAATCGGACGCAAAGGCAAATTTTTTTGGCTCTGAGACTGTATGGGTAGCGCGCTCACCCAATGCGTAGCGCGCTGCAAGTGCGTAGTGTCCGTGGTATTTAACACTGGCTGGTGAGGTTATATGCGTAGCGTGCTCTATATGAGTAGCACGCCTCCTCTGCACGTAGCGCGCACCTCCAGCTCCGGTTCACAACTTTGCAAAACACGATTTCGGCCTTCAACTTCACCAGCTCGATTTCTGCCTTGAGGATTTGTGCAAATGAATTGTTTACCATGGTTTATATGTGAAGAAAAATATCTCATAAAATCAGATTTGATTTTAAATTTACTCCATGACCCACTTTTATAATGTTTGGCACTTTGTCATTCGATCACTTAATACAATGCTGTTCTTTGGCTTTTTCTTGCTTTTTCTGAGTCTTGGACTAATGATACTTGGTTGTCTTTTTGCAGGGATTTGGCATTTGACTTTGGAAAAGATCAGAGGCTTGCTCTGAAACTTCTTATGGTGAAACAAATACAATTATTACAAAAAATGAAGTTTGAAAATTTCTAGTTCCAAAACAGAGTTTTGGACTAGAAATGTCTTCAAATGCTTTTGATAATAAAAACGTGAAATAGGAACCTTTTGAAACCAACCTCATGGCCTGCGGGCTTTTATTACATGTAGCTAAAGACTGAAAACCCTAGACTCTAGGACTAAAGACTCTTTTTGACGAAAACAATCATTTATAACCATAAATGATGTGACCTGAACTTCAGTGATTTTTGAGGAATTTTAATTAGCCCTGCAGGTACAAGCATGAGGAAACACAAGACAACCAGACCCCCTCGTCAGTCCATGGCATGCTCCTAGCGAAATGCAACGAAGTGGAACGAGCGAGACACCTAAGAATGATATGCAAAAAGCGAACTGATCTCTGACGGAGGGCTGTAAGGACCGACTCTAACATTGGCTCCAATGGGGATGGTGGCTCCGAGGAGATGCCAAGAACGACAGATCTCTGGGGGAGTCAGACAGTGCCTTCATCCATTGGGCGATGGAGTCATTATTTCAACAGATAACACAAAACTTTTGATACATTTATTGACTGCAAACTTGACTGAAAAGCGACTGAAACTTGACCAAAACTAACTCGACTCTAAAACTGAAAAGACTGATAAAACTGACTTGAAAAACTTCAAACCAACCAACCTCCATCTCCAGAATTATAGCCTTCGCTCCGAGCCCCAGACTGAAGATGAGAGATCAGTACACACTTGCAATAAAACAGAAGTAAAATGATATATACAATGATGATGAAATCAGCAGAAAATACTCAGAAGTGGTATCGCTTTAGCAGCCGACCATTGATCGGCCCTCCAGGACAATCATCTCCATTCATTTCCTTGAGAAGAAAGGCGTTTTGACCACGATATGCTGCTATCTTGAAAGGACCCTTCCATAAGTTTTCAAATTTGTCGTGCTTTCCCTTATCTTCATTCCGAGCATCCCACTTCAGAACCACCTCATCCAGCTGAAACTTATCTGCTTTTGCCTTCCTGTCATAAATTTTCTTTATGCGCTCCTGCAACTTGAAAGTATTTTGAAAGACCTCCTCCCGTGTCTGCTGTAAATGAATCATCTGATTAATCCTCCGCTGCATGGGATCTTCCTCACTACCAGCTTCCTGAAGCAATTTGACTACCGGGACAGCAAGCGAAGTAGGAAAAACCGTGTCTATCCCGTACACCAACTCGAAAGGAGACATGCCAATAGAATTTTTCTGACTTACCCTATCAGCCCACAGTGCATTCACTAATTTCTTGTGCCAACCCTTTTTATTGATTTCCAACAATTTCTTAATGATATTTACCAAGGACTTATTTGAAGATTCCGCCAAGCCATTTCCTTGCGGATGGTAGGCAGTCGAATGTCCCAAGCTGATATTGTACTTATAGCAAAATTCAACCATCCTCTTAGACTTGAAGGTCGCTGCATTATCTGTGATTATCTTACTAGGACACCCAAAACGTGACAGAATATTATTTTCAAGAAAAGAGATAATTACCGCATCCGTGGCCTGTCGAGTGGGAATGGCCTCGATCCATTTCGTGAAGTAGTCCGTAGCTGTCAATATCCATCTATGCTGTCCTGACGATGACGGATGGATTTCCCCAATGAAATCCAATCCCCACTGCTGAAATGGTGCACTAACTTCAATTGGTTTGAGAGGCAAAGGCTGTAGTTTCTGCTTCCCTTCGAAAATTTGGCATTCGTGACAATTCTTAACAGCCTTATATACATCAGAAAACAAAGAAGGCCAATAGTAACCTGCCCTTAGAATCTTATTCGCTGTGGTTTTCCAAAAAAAATGGCCCCTGCAGTCTCCTCTATGAAAGTCCTCCAAAACTCTTTTGGCTTCCTCCTCTACCAAACAATTCAATAACATTCCGCCAGGGTCTTTTTAATACAATGCAGAATTCAGTATGCAAAACTTTGCAGCTCTCAACTTCAATGTTCTACTCTTATTTCTAGGCATCCCAGGAGGTGGAGACAAATTATGAAGCACGTATAAAATGTCAGCATACCAAGGGGAAGAAACAAAAATATCAGATACCTGAAATGACGTACTCTCCTCATCTTCATCGGACATGGCAGCGATCAAATTTATATCTAGAGCATGCAGATTTGTTTCAGCCATAAGCTTGGTGAGTCCTTGTCCTTTGATCAGCTTGGTCAGTTTAATCTCCACATCATATTCTAACAACGCAGCGATCCACTTACCCCGTCTTCCTTCTGGATCTGCCTGTACCAAAACATCTTTAACTGTTGCGTTAGGAACGTATGCTATAATGTGGGAATGCAGTATATACACACGGAAATCTTTCAAGGCTTTTACAAGCGCAAGTGCTTGTTTCTCAATAATATTGTATTTCAATGCTCCGTCCCTTATAATCCGACTAAAAAAGGCAATGGGCTTCTCAACCCCATCCCTTTTCTGCATTAAAACAGCTGCCAAAGTGTGCTCAGAAGCAAACGAAAACAAAATGAAGTCCTGTGTGTAGTCCGGGCTGATTAAAATAGGGGCTGAAGAAAGAGCTAACTTTACCAAATTGAATGATTTCACCGCCTCTTCTGTCCACTTTACCCGATTGTCCTTTTTCAGCATGTCTGTGATTTCTCTAAGATGCTCAGCAAGATTTGGAATGAAACAACGCAGAAAATTCATTTTACCGTTAAAGGACTGTATTTATTTCTTGTTCCGGGGCTGTTCAATCTGCTAGATGGCTTCAACACGTGCAGGGTCAACTCGAATGTCGTCTTTCGATATGATGTGGCCAAGGAGCTTGCCTTCATCCATGGCAAATAGGCTCTTTTTCGGATTCAGCGAAATGCCATATTTTCTGCACTTCTGGAAAACAACTTTCAAATGATATAAATGTTCCTCATCAAAATTTGAAAACACAGTTAAATCATCAAGGTAAACAACCAAAAATACATCTTTCTTGTTGGCGAAAGCCATGTCCATTGCACGCTGAAAGGTGGCACCTGCATTCTTCAAACCAAACGGCATTTTTGCATAATGAAACGTTCCCCATGGAGTGGTGAACGCAGTCTTGTCACGATCATCTTCATGCACTAAAATTTGATTATAACCTGAATAGCCGTCGAGTAGTGACATCCTTGATGCTCCAACTACTCGCTGCAATATATGGTCCATTTTTGGCAGCGGATAATTGTCTTTTAATGATACCTTATTCAAATTTCTGAAGTCAATACATAAACGGATCTCACCTGTCTTCTTTCTCACGGGCACCAAATTTGATATCCAATCTGAAAATCGAGTAGGCACAATGATTCCTGACTTATACAACCTATTTACCTCTTTTTCGATCGATGGTAGCAGCTTTGGATTGATTCTCCTCAAATTTTGACGAAAAGGCTTCTGATTTGGTTTGATGGGGATCGTATGCTGAATGATATTAGTGTCATATGTTTTTAGATCTGAATAATCCCACGCAAAAGCATCAGAAAATGAAGACAACAATTTCACATACTCTGCCTTTACCTTTGGTGACAATGACTTTGATAACTTTACCATCTTGGGATTCTCAGCTGTCCCAATATTTACCTCTTCAACACCTTTTTCAGTCGGCCTCAATGTTGGTTTGCGGGCTACATCATCTTGGTCAAAGAGTTCCTCTAAAGGAATCAATCCCTTAGGAATGATGTTATCTTTAAGTTGCAGTACTTCCATTTGATTTATTTTTATATCATCACTACCATCATCATGTTCTGTATCTATGGAGGTGTCTTTAAACTTACCCTTATTCTGCAGAAAATCACTAATCTCCTCGTCATCCTGAAAGACTTGCCAACATCGCTGATTGTCTGGAACGGTGGGGCGGTGTTTCACATGAATCTCGAACTTGTTGCTGGAATTCATTGGAATTTTAAGATTGCTTGCTACCTTAGCAAGTCCATTAGCAACACCATTTTGTATGCGATGCACACATGTCAATGTATGATCAGAAAATAACTTCAGAATATCTAAAACTGCATTACGGTAAGCCCTCATGCGAGGATGCTTGGCCTGAAACTCACCCTTAGCCTGCTTTATCACCAACTCTGAATCACCATAGACTGCAATCCTTTTCACGCTCAGCTTTCTAAGAATCTTAAGGCCAGCAATTAGAGCCTCATATTCCGCTTCATTATTAGAACAGTCAAATGCTAGCTTGTAGGAACACACTCTCACATTGCTTGGAACCTTATCCGGAGCGGAAAATGGACTACGAATCCAAACACCAATTCCAGAACCGTCACTACCCACTGCGCCATCAAAATCCATGGTCCAAATACCATCTTCATCGTCCTCTAAATGCTGAAATTGTGCCAGCTTTGTTTTTCCTGTTTGCTGCCCATTGTCTTTAGTTGATTGCTCCATAGTAGCTTGTTTTTCTCTTCTTTCTTTTTGCAGAACTTCTCTAAAATTCTCAGTGATTTCTGGTATATCTTCCGCCTGAACTAATTGACTATCTATATCATTAAAACTATCAGCAAGCAACACAAACGACTCTAAGTCTGTATGTACATAATTTACAGGATGATTGATTGGATTCTCTTTGTTGGTTATCATGTATTTCATCTTCTGCTCTCGATATAACTTTCTCATTGGACCGAAGACTGGAATTGTTGCATAAGAGAAATCTAACTGTAGTGTACCTTTCAACTTTGCCCCCCAAGATCTTGAAAGGAGCATCCCAAATCGCGGAGGAATGTCCGCCACAACCACATCCATCAAGACATTCTTCGCTGGAATTTGATCTAAGCTTACAACCAAATCTTTGATGAGTCCTATACACCTCACACGGCTGGAATCAAATGAATACAAATCATGATATTTTCTTGTAATATCTAGTCCCAACTTTTCCATGATTGCCTTTGGCATCAAATTGTGCGAAGCACCCGAATCGAACATGGCATTGTGCAAAACATATTCATGCAACCTCAAACTGATATAAAATGGAGGAACATCACTGTCAGGAGACTCACCATCTAATGCAGGCCCAAAAATCAATTCCGGCTGATCATCCTCAACATTTACCGTATCAAACATTGGATCAAAGTTCAAAATTTTGGAGACTTGACCTCGGTAGCTGCTGTTCTTCATGATTCCTGTCAAAGGAATAGATATTTTTAATTTGGAAATTCATTTTCCAAACTAAATGCTGAAACTTTCTCAACCTCTTTGACCGGAACTTCCTTCTTTTCAGCCTTGTCTTTCACTATGTTTGACTGATTTACCTTTTCTGCTGATGATACTTTACTAGCTGCGGGATCAATTGTCTCTTTTCCTTTCTTCTGTGGTATCGGTGAATCTGCCTTTGGTGCTGAAGCTTCTTTTCGTTTCTGAATTGGATTTATGGGCACATCTCGGTTTCTCAATAAGTATTGCTTCTGTTGAGCGGACAAAGCATTCAAATATCCTCTTTGGTAATCATCTGACTCTTCCTCTAAATCTGCATCATTTGCTAAAATGAAATCTTCATCTTTCTGTGCAGCTGAACTTTCTCCATATTCTTCATCCTCAGTAATGTAAATAGGCAGATCGTCGGGAGTAAAGAAATGATTTTTCTCACCTACTACATCATCATCATCGTCTGAATCTTGACTCACAAAATTCTGCAAAAGAGGTGTTTTAATCTGCTGCTGGGCTGCCGGCTCTTGTGGTCTTTGTTCACGCTGCTTAATTCTGAACTGAGGCTGCTGCTGGTTACGGTAGTTTGGATTCCGAATCTGCGTTTCTGGTTTGTCAAGTGTCATCCTTTTGAGCATTTTTTCCATCTCATGAAGAAAGTGCTGTTCGGATGTAGATGTGGAAGGCTCTTCCTTTATAGTCACTCTTTTCTCTGCTTTCAACCGTGCTCTCTTATCATTCAGATTTGCCTCAACACTAACGACAATCTTCTGCATATCTTCTAAGGTAGGCGGATCTCTGTCACGTAGCGAATAAGCCATCTCCGGATCAAAACCATCCGGGAATTTAAGAAGAGCTGACTTTTTAGACGGTCTTAAGTCATCTGGGATTGCATTATAAACTGTATTGAATCTGATAATATAATCCTGAACGGACTCACCAGGATTACGCTTGATGTTAGTATACTCGGAAGTGATTTGCAACGGATCTTTCTTCATCTCCCATCGATCTAGAAACTGATTCTGAAGTTCCTGTAATGTGTTGATACTCCTGGCCTGTAAAGCTCTGAACCATTTACGAACCTCTCCTCCAAAATTCTGGGCAAACAATCTCATTGAAACATTTTCTGCATCAACTTCATGCAGGTCCAAAAAGTCTGTCATTCGGACAATATGCTGCTGAGCTGATATACTCTGTGGTGTGCCATCGAATATAGGAATCTTGCTCTGATAATCAGCAGGCATAGGATCTAAATTGGCCGGCAAAGCAAGAGGTGCAAATCTGGCAGCCATGACTCTTGGCGGATTTATAATCTGCTGTCTCGGAGAAACAGGAGGAATGGGAGCAGTAGGTGAACGAGGTGTATGCGGTGGAGACGGAGGAGAAACTACTGCTGATTGTTGATCAGAAATCTCAGGCTGAACGGGAATGGTAGGGATAAAGGAAGGTTCAGTGGGAATCCGTGAACTAGATGCAACTTCAGATGGTCCAAGAGTTTGTGAAGCAGATTCAATGAATTCGGGAATGTTGGTAGCCACGATGGAATTTTGCAGATTCAGAATATAATTGTCGATAGATCTATTTGCTTGCTCAACTTCTAAATATTTGATGAAATCAGGATTGATAACAGTAGAACCAATGGCACTTTCGGATTTGGTTTCAAACAATGATAACTCAAACTGATCGTCAAACTCAATATCATCAATGTATTCAAAAACAATGGGGTATGAGTGAGATTTGACCAAAGGAATAATAGGAGATTCTCGACGGAAAATTCTTGGGATTAGGTTGGGGTTTTCATATACTGGAGGCGGATTTGGATCAGGATTTGATCTGGTATGCCTTCTTGAAGCCAGTGTATTGATCTATTCGGGAAAAAATTCAAGGAACACAATCAATTATCTTCATCCTATCAACTTCTAGACTCAATCATCCAAAGGTCTAGAACGAACAAGTATACTGGGGTGATTTTGCAAATCAAGTGTTGCATTCACAAGCCAACCGGAGATCGACTGAAGCAGCATTTATCTACTTCCGCTTATGCATGGCAAAAGCGTTACGAAAGCTACCTGGCGTGACTTCAGACTCCGTCTAAGACTCATGAAACAAACACATCAACAAGAAAACCATTGAGAGTTTTTCCCCAGTATGGTCACCAGTCTAAGACTCATGGAACAAACACATCAACAAGAAAACCATTGAGATCTCCCCAGTATGGTCGCCACTATGTTAGCACTCAAATCTACCTCAGGCTGAAATGAAGTAAACTCAAGGCTACATCAAACCACGCTCAACCTCGTAGCTAGCCCTACGAGGACAGGAAAGGGCTCTCTCCGTCAATCTCGAGAAAATGAACAATAGGATGCGAGATGAATTATGATAGGAACTGATTTTAGGCTAGTAAAGAGATAGGTATGTTTGATTTTTGATTTTTTGGGTTTTCGCTGGAGTAATGGGAAAATTTTTTTTGGGTCCGGGGATAAGGTCAGACCTTTGCAGATTTCAAGTTGGGGCGAGGTAGGTGAATGTCTTGATGCTTTTGATTGGATATATGGACAGATTAGACCGACGAGGAGCTGAAGAGGGCAAAGAAAAACTTGGATCCTCTCCAAACAGCTGAAAACATATAGAACAGAACATGGATCCTCTCCAAACAGGTGAAAACATGTAAAACTAAACAAATTCAAAGGCAGAGCACTGAAACAATGGATTCAACCTCATTTACTCATTCATTTAGTTTCAGAAGCATAAGAAGGGAATGGCATACATTAAACATGAAAGAACTTACAATAAACTGAGAGAAAACACCATCAAGAACTGAAAGCCACAAGAATCCCAACAGGTGCTGCAAAACCTCCGATCTTTCCTTAGCCAAAATATGAAAAATATGTACAATAGTGTGCCAAAATCTTCCCAAGAGTCCAACCTATCCAACCTCTGAAAATGATTGAGAAATTCATCTTATAGACCTTCCTAACCCCTTCCCACACCTCTAGGGGTCAAATTCCTCCTTCTAGGAGCAGTCCAACTAATTCTAAACAAAGAACTAGAAAATAGGCATCTAAACAACTTGCCTCTAAAAGGGAGGAAACTGATTCTTACATCTGATTTTTACTTTTTTAGGAGTGAATCATCTAGAATAGGTAAAAGTGAGTCAAAGTTACATGCCAACCATCAATTTACATCATGATAACTCAAAAATTTCATCCACAAGAAAAACTGGTTCAACTGGACGAATTTCTGAGCTCGAAGGTGAAAAATTGACCAAAAATCTATATGCGTAGCGCGCCTGAGCCATACGCGTAGCGCGTATTTCAGCCTATTTTTAGGGCACTTCCTGGCATCCAAATTGAGCTCATGATAGCGCGTTGGAAAGCCCTGGATGTTTGCTATCCAACCCAAGTGGAATTTCCCAATTTGGAGCTCATTTGCCCCTCCAAAACTTCATTCTCCCAGAAGTACTTCCTGCTGGTGCAAAAGGTGGCAGCAAGGTGGTTTTCATGGTGTTTTTGGGCCTTTTGATCATCCAGAACTTGATGAAATGCTTCAGAAATACTTGAGCATGCATAAATTACCATGAAAAACCCAAAAATATAAATTTTTCCTTCAGCAAGTGTCCCAATCAAAAGCGAGCGCGTCGACGCGCTACTCGTATAGCTGAAAAATCTGTTTTGAGACCAAAATATTTCAAAATGACAAAAATTTCTCTGAATTTTCTCAAATTCGGAGCGAAGACCCTCCATCATGTATCATGCCCAGCCAACGAAGCCTCGGCCAAAATCCGGAGTGGATCAGGCCTTTTCCGCCGTTTTAGTGCTTCGCTCAACCTCCTCTTCAGAATCTTCATTCTCGCTTTGCAGACATGCATGCGAGCCCAATAATGACCTTTCATGTGACGAAGCATGTCTTTGTCTCTATTGGCCTTTGCCAACAATTTCTCCAGATGAATGTTAACATGCGTGAGGCAAGAATCTCGATCAGCCGGTGTCATATCACCAGGTCTCTTCCGGGCCAATTGTCGATCCTCACGGATTCGCCGCAGCTCTAACAGTGTGTGCTCATCCTCTAGCTATTTGTTACGCTGCTCCAGGTAGTTTATCACCCACTGAGCCCTCTGCAATTTCTCTTTCAGCGTGTCATTCTCGGCCTTTTGCTCCTGGATGATCTCTTTCAGTTTCGAGCTAGGAGAGCTCGCATCAACATCAATGATCGTGAAATCAGTGTCCCGGCCTCCTGATGGGCCCTCATCATGCATGGGCCTCTTGCCCCTGTCCTGAAACTGTACCTGTGCTGAAGAAGAAGGCGAGACCCCTTTCCACATCATGTGGAGATAATACTCGCTCTGCTGATGGAGTCAACGAGACCCCTTCCACCCCGGGTGGAGATAGTACTCGTCGTGTAGCTGCAAATAAGGCCCTGTGGCCTCGCTGGTATGTCACATACAATGGAGCACTGATATGCTCGATCTCAGGAATGTCAGGCTGGTGTGAAGGCTCTCCCTCATCCTGAACTACCTCGGGAAGCGGCTGTGGCGCTGTAAATAAGTCACGAGAGATGAAATCCTCCCAAGTAATGCCCTGTTGTGTCAACTGATGTACCACTACGATCTTGATCAGCGCGTAATGATATATACTTCTATGCTGATGTGCTGGGGTCTTCTTCTTACAAAAATCATCATCCTCTCTATGTTGCGATACATGAAGTACGAAATGTTCATCATACGTACCCTCGTGAAATGCATCAACAAACGGACATGGTACGCATAGAGACGCGAGAATCTGCCCTCGCAACTGAAATACCGAATGATGAGTTTCATCAATGGTGCAAACTCATCCCTCAGGAATCTGAAAGGAAAAACCCTGCTCGGGTGCCTCATATACCCAGGTTTGATGTATGGCTCATAGTGGAATTTCTCTAACTGCTGACGTTTGTTCCATTCCTCTCCTATATTTGGTATCCCGGTGGCCTGAGCAATAGTCTCCGGTGACAGAATGAAATCCACTCCGGCGAGGTTTACACGGCCATCATGTAAATGTAGAACAAATAGACGAGCCAGTTCACGATGATGCTGGGTTTGTGAAATCATCTCACAGTATTGGAAACATGACTGATGTTGAAAACAATCCATTGCAAGCGGGCAAGCCTGCAATTGAGCCAAAGAAGTAGGCTCCTCCCTGAGATGCTTACCACCTTTGCCACTTTTGTGAGACCTCCGTGGCACATTACCCTCTGTTGTGGAATCACTGTCATACTCCTGCTCATAAACTGAATCCGTCTCTGACATGGCTTTGAAAACAAGATGTCTGCAATATGTATGTTGATATAGGTGTAGTGAAGTCAAAAGTTTCAATATATGCTCAAAACCCAAATATGTTGCATATGTACCAAAGCATCATAAGAAAATAAGTCACAGTGGTAATAGCTCTGTTTAAGTGGATTGGCATAAAAACAGTCACTGCTTTGATCACAAGGGAATTTGACAAATGAGTAAAAAGTGTAATGTAGTGTGCAGCCTTTGTAATGCTGGCTAAAATTTGTCAAAGGGGAAAATGAGTATGAGACTGTGTTTGTCAATGGGAAATGGGAAACAATGTGACAATGACCACAGTGAAACAAATAGCAATGACAGTGGTAATATAATGGCGATGACAGCAGTGGTGAAATGACAAACTGAGAGCGTGAGGGCAGTGACACTTTGACAGTAGATGCATAGGTATATATATCAACAATACAAGCTGGGAAATTCTTCAAAAGACCATCAACATGTATTCAAAACCCTAAGAAATGAATCTGCTATGAACATAGGGTTTCACCTCTCCACATCAAACACACTAATTTCCCCACTTTAAACACACTAAAATCATGTTCAAAATTTACTGAGTAGCCATTAAAAACCTACTTGCAAGCTATTTGAGTCGATGTGACATCAAACCGGACGCATGAGCAAAAAATTTGGCTCTGTGACTGTGTGCGTAGCGCGCCTACCCAATGCGTAGCGCGCACCATATGCGTAGCGCCCGTGTTCTTTTGCAAAGGCTGGGGAGGCTATATGCGTAGCGCCCCTTATATGGGTAGAGCGCCTCCTGTGTGAGTAGCGCGCACCTCCAATGCCTGTCCACAACTTTGCCAAACACGATTTCGGCCTTCAACTTCACCAGCTCGATTTCTGCCTTGAGGATTCGTGCAAATGAATTGTTTACCATGGTTTATATGTGAAGAAAAATATCTCATAAAATCAGATTTGATTTTAAATTTACTCCATGACCCACTTTTATAATGTTTGGCACTTTGTCATTCGATCACTTAATATAATGTTGTTCTTTGGCCTTTTCATTACTTTTCTGAATCTTGGACTGATGATACTTGGTTGTTTTTGCAGGGATTTGGCATTTGTCTTTGGAAAAGATTAGAGGCTTGCTCTGAAACTTCTTATGATGAAATAAATACAATTATTACAAAAAATGAAGTTTGACAATTTCTAGTTCCAAAACAGAGTTTTGGACTAGAAATGTCTTCAAATGTTTTTGATAATAAAAACGTGAAATAGAAATCTTTTGAAACCAACCTCATGGCCTGCGGGCTTTTATTACATGTATGCAAAGGACTGAAAACCCTAGACTCTAGGACTAAAGACTTTTTTTAACGAAACTAATCATTTATGACCATGAATGCAATGACCATGAACTTCAGTGATTTTTGAGGAATTTTAATTAGCCCTGCAGGTACAAGCATGAGGAAACACAAGACAACCAGACCCCCTCGTCAGTCAATGGCATGCCCCTAGCAAAATGCAACGAAGTGGAACGAGCGAGACACCTAAGAATGATATGAAAAAAGTGAACTGATCTCTGACGGAGGGGCTGTAAGGACCGACTCTAACATTGGCTCCAATGGGGGATGGTGGCTCCAAGGAGATGCCAAGAACGGCAGATCTCTGGGGGATTCAGATAGTGCCTTCATCCATTGGGCGATGGAGTCATTATTTCAACAGATAACACAAAACGTTTAATACATTTATTGACTGCAGACTTGACTGAAAACCGACTGAAACTTGACCAAAACTGACTCGATTTTTAAACTGAAAAGACTGATAAAACTGACTTGAAAAACTTCAAACCAACCAACCTCCATCTCCAGAATTATAGCCTTCGCTCCGGGCCCCAGACTGAAGATGAGAGATCAGTACACACTTGCAATAAAACAAAAGTAAAACGATATATACAATGATGATGAAATCAGCAGAAAATACTCAGAAGTGGTATCGCTTCAGCAACCGACCATTGATCGGTCCTCCAGGACAATCATCTCCATTCATTTCCTTGAGAAGAAAGGCGTTTTGACCACGATACGCTGCAATCTTAAAAGGACCCTTCCATAGGTTTTCAAATTTGCCGTGCTTTCCCTTATCTTCATTCCGAGCATCCCACTTCAAAACCACCTCATCTAGCTGAAACTTATCTGCTTTTGCTTTTCTGTCGTAGATCTTCTTTATGCGTTCCTGCAACTTGAATGTATTTTGAAATACCTCCTCCCGTGTTTGCTGTAAATTAATCCTCCGCTGCATGGGATCTTCCTCACTACCAGCTTCCTGAAGCAATTTGACTACCGGGACAGCAAGCAAAGTAGGAAAAACCGTGTCTATCCCGTACACCAACTCGAAAGGAGACATGCCAATAGAATTTTTCTGACTTACCCTATCAGCCCACAGTGCATTCACTAATTTCTTGTGCCAGCCCTTTTTGTTGATTTCCAGCAATTTCTTAATGATATTTACCAAGGACTTATTTGAAGATTCCGCCAAGCCATTTCCTTGCGGATGGTAGGCGGTCGAATGTCCCAAGCTGATATTGTACTTATAGCAAAATTCAACCATCCTCTTAGACTTGAAGGCCGCTGCATTATCTGTGATTATCTTACTAGGACACCCAAAACGTGACAGAATATTATTTTCAAGAAAAGAGATAATTACCGCATCCGTGGCCTGTCGAGTGGGAATCGCCTCGATCCACTTCGTGAAGTAATCCGTAGCTTTCAATATCCATCTATGCTGTCCAGAAGATGCTGGGTGGATTTCCCCGATGAAATCCAATCCCCACTGCTGGAATGGTGCACTAACTTCAATTGGTTTGAGAGGCAAAGGCTGTAGTTTCTGCTTCCCTTCGAAAATTTGGCATTCGTGACAATTCTTAATAGCCTTGTATACATCTGAAAACAAAGAAGGCCAATAGTAACCTGCCCTTAGAATCTTATTCACTGTGGTTTTCCAAAACAAATGGCCGCCGCAGTCTCCTCTATGAAAATCCTCCAAAACTCTTTTGGCTTCCTCCTCTACCAAACAATTCAATAACATTCTGCCAGGGTCTTTCCAATACAATGAAGAATTCAATATGCAAAATTTAGCAGCTCTCAACTTCAATGTTCTACTCTTATTTCTAGGCATCCTGGGAGGTGGAGATAAATTCTGAAGTACGTATAAGATGTCAGCATACCAAGGGGAAGAAACAAAAATATCAGATACCTGAACTGACGTACTCTCCTCATCTTCATCGGACATGGCAGCGATCAAATTTATATCTAGAGCATGCAGATTTGTTTTAGCCATGAGCTTGGCGAGTCCCTGTCCTTTGATCAGCTTGGTTGGTTTAATCTCCACATCGTATTCTAACAACGCAGCGATCCACTTACCCCGTCTTCCTTCTGGATCTGCCTGTACCAAAACATCTTTAACTGCTGCGTTAGGAACATATGCTATAATGTGGGAATGCAGTATATACACACGGAAATCTTTCAAGGCCTTTACAAGCGCAAGTTCTTGTTTCTCAATAATATTGTATTTCAATGCTCCATCCCTTATAATCCGACTGAAAAAAGCAATGGGCTTCTCAACTCCATCCCTTTTTTGCATTAAAACAACTGCCAATGTGTGCTCAGAAGCAAAGGAAAACAAAATGAAGTCCTGTGTGTAGTCTGGGCTGATTAAAATAGGAGCTGAAGAAAGAGCTAACTTTACCAAATTGAATGATTTCACCGCCTCTTCTGTCCACTTTACCTGACTGTCCTTTTTCAGCATGTTCGTGATTTCTCTAAGATGCTCAGCAAGATTTGGAATGAAACGACGCAGAAAATTCATTTTACCATTAAAGGACTGTATTTCTTTCTTGTTCCGGGGCTGTTCAATCTGCTAGATGGCTTCAACACGTGCAGGGTCAACTCGAATGCCGTCTTTCGATATGATGTGGCCAAGGAGCTTGCCTTCATCCATGGCAAAAAGACTCTTTTTTGGATTCAGCGAAATGCCATATTTTCTGCACTTCTGGAAAACAACTTTCAAATGATATAAATGTTCCTCATCAGAATTTGAAAATACAGTTAAATCATCAAGTTATACAACCAAAAATACATCTTTCTCGTTGGCGAAATCCATGTCCATTGCACGCTGAAAGGTGGCACCTGCATTCTTCAAACCAAACGACATTTTTGCATAATGAAACGTTCCCCATGGAGTGGTGAACGCAGTCTTGTCACGATCATCTTCATGCACTAAAATTTGATTGTATCCTGAATAGCCGTCGAGTAGTGACATCCTTGATGCTCCAACTACTCGCTGCAATATATGGTCCATTTTTGGCAGTGGATAATTGTCTTTTAATGATACCTTGTTCAAATTTCTGAAATCGATACATAAACGGATCTCACCTGTTTTCTTTCTCACGGGCACCAAATTTGATATCCAATCCGAAAATTGGATAGGCACAATGATTCCTGACTTATACAACCTGTTTACCTCTTTTTCAATCGATGGTAGCAGCTTTGGATTGATTCTCCTCAACTTTTGACGGAAAGGCTTCTGATTTGGTTTAACGGGGATAGTATGCTGAATGATGTTAGTGTCATATGTTTTTAGATCTGAGTAATCCCACGCAAAAGCATTAGAAAATGAAGACAACAATTTCACATACTCTGCCTTTACCTTTGGTGACAATGACTTTGATAACTTTACCATCTTGGGATTCTCAGTTGTCCCAATATTTACCTCTTCAACACCTTTTTCAGTCGGCCTCAATGTCGGTTTGCGGGCTACATCATCTTGGTCAAAGAGTTCCTCCAAAGGAATCAATCCCTTAGGAATGATGTTATCTTTAAGTTGCAGTACTTCCATTTGATTTATTTGTATATCATCACTACCATCATCATGTTCTGTATCTATGGAGGTGTCTTTAAACTTACCCTTATTCTGCAGAAAATCACTAATCTCCTCGTCATCCTGAAAGACTTGCCAACATCGCTGATTTTCTGGAATGGTGGGGTGGTGTTTCACATGAATCTCGAACTTGTTGCTGGAATTCATTGGAATTTTTAAATTGCTTGCTGCCTTAGCAAGTCCATCAGCAACACCATTTTTTATGCTAGGCACACATGTCAAGGTATGATTAGAAAATAACTTCAGAATATCTAAAACTGCATTACGGTAAGCCCTCATGCGAGGATGCTTGGCCTGAAACTCACCCTTAACCTGCTTTATCACCAACTCTGAATCACCATAGACTGCAATCCTTTTCGCTTTCATCTTTCTAAGAATCTTAAGGCCAGCAATTAGAGCCTCATATTCCGCTTCATTATTAGAACAGTCAAATGCTAGCTTGTAGGAACACACTCTCACATTGCTTGGAACCTTATCCGGAGAGGAAAATGGACTACGAATCCAAACACCAATTCCAGCACCGTCACTACCCACTGCGCCATCAAAATCCATGGTCCAAAGACCATCTTCATCGTCCTCTAAATGCTGAAATTGCGCCAGCTCTGTTTTTCCTGTTTGCTGCCCATTGTCTTTAGCTGATTGCTCCACAGTAGCTTGATTTTCTCTTCTTTATTTTTGCAGAACTTCTCTGAAATTCTCAGTGTTTTCTGGTATATCTTCCACCTGAACTAATTGACTATCTATATCATTAAAACTATCAGCAAGCAACACAAACGACTCTAAGTCTGTATGTACATAATTTACAGGATGATTGATTGGCTTCTCTTTGCTGGTTATCATGTATTTCATCTTCTGCTCTCGATATAACTTTCTCATTTGACCGAAGACTGGAATTGTTGCATAAGAGAAATCTAACTGTAGTGTACCTTTCAACTTTGCCCCCCAAGATCTTGAAAGGAGCATCCCAAATCGCGGAGGAATGTCCGCCACAACCACATCCATCAAGACATTCTTCGCTGGAATTTGATCTAAGCTTACAACCAAATCTTTGATGAGTCCGATACACCTCACACGACTGGAATCAAATGAATACAAATCATGATATTTTCTTGTAATGTCTAGTCCCAACTTTTCCATGATCGCCTTTGGCATCAAATTGTGCGAAGCACCCGAATCAAACATGGCATTGTGCAAAACATATTCATGCAACCTCAAACTGATATAAAAGGGAGGAACATCACTGTCAGGGGACTCACCATCTAATGCAGGCCCGAAAATCAATTCTGGCTGATCATCTTCAACATTTACCGTGTCAAACATTGGATCAAAATTCAGAATTTTGGAGACTTGACCATGGTAGCTGCTGTTCTTCATGACTTTTGTCAAAGGAATAGATATTTTTAATTTGGAAATTTCATTTTCCAAACTAAATGATGAAACTCTTTCAACTTCTTTGACCGGAACTTCCTTCTTTTCAGCCTTATCCTTCATTATACTTGACTGATTTACCTTTTCTGCTGATGATACTTTACTAGCTGCGGGATCAATTGTCTCTTTTCCTTTCTTCTGTGGTATGGGTGAATCCGTCTTCGGTGCTGAAGCCTCTTTTCTTTTCTGAATTGGATTTATGGGCACATCTCTATTTCTCAATGAGTATTGCTTCTGTTGAGCGGACAAAGCATTCAAATATCCTCTTTGGTAATCATCTGATTCTTCCTCTAAATCTGCATCATTTGCTAAAATGAAATCCTCATCTTTCTGTGCAGCTGAAATTTCTCCATATTCTTCATCCTCAATAATGTAAATAGGCAAATCGTCGGAAGTAAATAAATGATTTTTCTCACCTACTACATCATCATCATCGTCTGAATCTTGACTCACAAAGTTCTGCAAAAGAGGAGTTTTAATCTGCTGTTGGGCTGCCGGCTCTTGTGCTCTCTGTTCACGCTACTTAATTCTGAACTGTGGCTGTTGTTGGCCAAGGTAGTTTGGATTACGAATCTGCATTTCTGGTTTATCAAGGTTCATTCTTTTGAACATTTTTTCCATCTCACGAAGCCAGGGCGGTTCTGATGCAGATGTGGAAGTCTCTTCCTTTATAGTCACTCTTTTCTCTGCTTTCAACCGTGCTCTCTTATCATTCAGATTCGCCTCAACACTAACAACAATCTTCTGCATATCTTCTAAGGTAGGCGGATCTCTGTCTCGTAGCGAATAAGCCATCTCCGGATCAAAATCATCGGGGAATTTAAGAAGAGCTGACTTTTTAGACGGTCTTAAGTCATCTGGAATTGCATTATACACTGTATTGAATCTGATAATATAATCCTGAACGGACTCACCAGGATTACGCTTGATGTTAGTATACTCGGAAGTGATTTGCAACGGATCTTTTTTCATCTACCACCGATCCAGAAACTGATTCTGAAGTTCCTGTAATGTGTTGATACTCCTGGCTTGTAAAGCTCTGAACCATTTACGAACCTCTCCTCCAAAAGTCTGGGCAAACAATCTCATTGAAACATTTTCTGCATCAACTTCATGCAGGTCCAAAAAGTCTGTCATTCGGACAATATGCTGCTGAGCTGATATACTCTGTGGTGTGCCATCGAATATAGGAATTTTTCTCTGGTAATCAGCAGGCATAGGATCCAAATTGGCCGGCAAAGCAAGAGGTGCAAATCTGGCAGCCATGACTCTTGGCGGATTTATAATCTGCTGTCTCGGAGAAACAGGAGGAATGGGAGCAGTAGGTGAACGAGGTGTATGCGGTGGAGACGGAGGAGAAACTACTGCTGATTGTTGATCAGAAATCTCAGGCTGTACGGGAATGGTAGGGATAAAGGGAGGTTCAGTGGGAATCCGTGAACTAGATGCAACTTCAGACGGTCCAAGAGTTTGTGAAGCAGATTCAATGAATTCGGGAATGTTGGTTGCCACAATGGAATTTTGTAGATTCAGAATATAATTATCAATAGATCTATTTGCTTGCTCAACTTCTAAATACTTGATGAACTCAGGATTAATAACGGTAGAACCAGTGGCACTTTCGGATTTGGTTTCAAACAATGATAACTCAAACTGATCGTCGAACTCAATATCATCAATGTATTCAAAAACAGTGGGGTATGAGTGAGATTTGACCAAAGGAATAATAGGAGCTTCTCGACGGAAAATTCTTGGGATTAGGTTGGGGTTTTCATATACTGGAGGCGGATTTGGATCAGGATTTGATCTGGTATGCCTTCTTGAAGCCAGTGTATTGATCTACTCGGGAAAAATTTCAAGGGACACAATCAATTATCTTCAGCCTATCGACTTCTAGACTCAATCATCCAAAGGTCTAGAACGAACAAGTATACTGGGGTGATTTCGAAAATCAGGTGCCGCATTCACAAGCTAACCGGAGATCGACTGAAGCAGCGTTTATCTACTTCCGCTTATGCATGGCAAAAGCGTTTCGAAAGCTACCTGGCGTGACTTCAGACTCCGTCTAAGACTCATGAAACAAACACATCAACAAGCAAACCATTGAGATTTTTCCCCAGTATGGTCACCACTATGTTAGCGCTCAAATCTACCTTAGGCTGAAATAAGGTAAAACTCAAGGCTACATCAAACCACGCTCAGCCTCGTAGCTAGCCCTACGAGGACAGGAGAGGGCTCTCTCCGGGTCTATCTCGGCAAAGGATCTTCAAAGGGGCTGAGATGACTTATAATGAACAATGAATACTAATTTTAGGCTAGTAAAGAGATAGGAATGTTTGATTTTGATTTTTTGGGTTTTTGTTGGAGAAATGGGAAAAAACAATTTTGGGTCCGGGGATAAGGCCAGATCTTTGCAGAATTCGAGTTGGGGCGAGGTAGGCAATAGTCTTGATGCTTTTTGATTAAGTGTATGGATGGATCAGAATGAAAAGGAGCTGAAGAGGGCAAGGGAGAACATGGATCCTCTCCAAACAGGCGAAAACATGTAAAACTAAACAAATGCAAAGGCAGAGCACTGAAATCAATGGATTCAACCTCATTTACTCATTCATTTAGTTTCAGAAGCATAAGAAGGGAATGGCATACATTAAACATGAAAGAACTTACAATAAACTGAGAGAAAACACCATCAAGAACTGAAAGCCACAAGAATCCCAACAGGTGCTGCAAAACCTCTGATCTTTCCTTAGCCAAAATATGAAAAATATGTACAATAGTGTGCCAAAATCTTCCCAAGAGTCCAACCTATCCAACCTCTGAAAATGATTGAGAAATTACATCATATAGACCTCCTAACCCCTTCCCACACCTCTAGGGGTTGAATTCCTCCTTCTAGGAGTAGTTCCAACTAATTCTAAACAAGGAGCTAGAATATAGGCATCTAAATAACTTGCCTCTAAAAGGGAGGAAACTGATTCCTACATCTGATTTTTACTTTTTTAGGAGTGAATAATATAGAATAGGTAAAAGTGAGTCAAAGTTACATGCCAACCATCAATTTACATCATGATAACTCAAAAATTTCATCCACAAGAAAAACTGGTTCAACTGGCCGAAATTCTGAGCTGGAAGGTGAAAAATTGGCCAAAAATCCATATGCGTAGCGCGCTTGAGCCATATGCATAGCGCGTCTTTCAGCCTGATTTTGGGGCACTTCCCGGCATCCAAATTGTACTCATGATAGCTCGTTGGAAATCCTTGGATGTTGGCTATCTAAAAAAAGTGGAATTTCCCAATTTGGAGCTCATTTGCCCCTCCAAAACATCATTCTCCCATAAGTACTTCCTGCTGGTGCAAAAGGTGGCAGCAAGGTGGTTTTCATGGTGTTTTTGGGCCTTTTGATAATCCAGAACTTGATGAAATGCTTCGGAAATACTTGAGCATACCATGAAAAACCCAAAAATATAAATTTTTCCTCCAGCAAGTGTCCCAATCAAAAGCGAGCGCGTCGACGCGCTACTCGTATAGCTGAAAAATCTGTTTTGAGACCAAAATATTTCAAAATGACAAAAATTTCTTCGAATTTGCTCAAATTCGGAGCGAAGACCCTCCATCATGTATCATGCCCAGCCAATGAAGCCTCGGCCAAAATCCGAAGTGGATCAGGCCTCTTTCGCCGTTTTAGTGCTCTGCTCAACCTCCTCTTCAGAATCTTCATTTTTGCTTTGCAGACATGCATGCGAGCCCAATAATGACCTTTCATGTGATGAAGCATGTCTTTGTCTCTATTGGCCTTTGCCAAAAACTTCTCCAGATGAATGTTAACATGTGTGAGTTCAGTCTCTCGCTCAACTGGTGTCATGTCACCTGGTCTCTTCCGGGCCAATTGTCGATCCTCACGGATTCGCCGCAGCTCTAACAGTGTGTGCTCATCCTCTAGTTGTTTATTGCGCTGCTCCAGGTAGTCTATCACCCACTGAGCCCTCTGCAATTTCTCTTTCAACGTGTCATTCTCGGCCTTTTTTTCCTGGATGATCTCTTTCAGCTTCGAGCTAGGAGAGCTCGCATCAACATCAATGATCGTGAAACCAGTGTCCCGGCCTCCTGATGGTCCCTCATCATGCATGGGCCTCTTGCCCCTGTCCTGAAACTGTACCTGTGCTGAAGAAGAAGGTGAGACCCCTTCCACATCATGTGGAGATAATACTCGCTCTGCTGATGGAGTCAACGAGACCCCTTCCACCCCGGGTGGAGATAATACTCGTCGTGAAGCTGCAAATAAAGCCCTGTGGCCTCGCTGGTATGTCACATACAATGGAGCAGTGATATGCTCGATCTCAGGAATGTCAGGCTGATGTAAAGGCTCTCTCTCATCATGAACTACCTCAAGAGGCGGTTGCGGCGCTGTAAATAAGTCACGAGAGATGAAATCCTCCCAAGTGATGCCCTACTGTGTCAACTGATGTACCACTATGATCTTGATCAGCGCGTAATGATATATACTTCTATGCTGCTGTGTTGGGGTCTTCTTCTGTACAAAAATCATCATCCTCTCTATGTTGCGATACATGAAGTACGGAATGTTCATCATACGTACCCTCGTGAAATGCATCAACAAACGGACATGGTACGCATAGAGACGCGAGAATCTACCCTCGCAACTGAAATACCGAATGATGAGTTTCATCAATGGTGCAAACTCATCCTTCAGGAATCTGAAAGGAAAAACCCTGCTCAGGTGCCTCATATACCCAGGTTTGATGTATGGCTCATAGTGGAATTTCTCTAACTGCTCACGTTTGTTCCATTCCTCTCCTATATTTGGTATCCCGGTGGTCTGAGCAATAGTCTCTCGTGACAGAATGAAATCTACTCCGGCGAGGTTTACACGGCCATCATGTAAATGTAGAACAAATAGACGAGCCAATTCACGATGATGCTGGGTTTGTGAAATCATCTCACAGTATTGGAAACATGACTGATGCTGAAAACAATCCATTGCAAGCGGGCAAGCCTGCAATTGAGCCAAAGAAGTAGGCTCCTCCCTGAGATGCTTACCACCTTTTCCACTTTTGTGAGACCTCCGTGGCACATTACCCTCTGCTGTGGAATCACTGTCATACTCCTACTCATAAACTGAATCCGTCTCTGACATGGCTTTGAAAACAAGATGTCTGCAATATGTATGTTGATATAGGTGTAGTGAAGTAAAAATTTTCAATGTATTCTCAAAACCCAAATATGTTGCATATGTACCAAAGCATCATAAGAAAATAAGCCACAGTGGTAATAGCTATGTTAAGTGGATTGGCATAAAAACAGTCACTGCTTTGATCACAAGGGAATTTTCCAAATGAGTAAAAAGTGTAATGTAGTGTGCAGCCTTTGTAATGCTGGCTAAAATTTTTCAAAGGGGAAAATGAGTATGAGACTGTGTTTTGTCATTGGAGAATATGAAACAGTGACAATGACCATAGTGAAACCATAGCAATGATAACAATGTTCCGATAATGTCAATGGGGATATGGACAAGTGAATCATGAGACTATGTGAAAACATGAATAAGGAGCATTGCTAAAATGAGGATGACAATCATAGTGACAGCAGTGGTGAGATGGCAAACTGAGAGCGTGAGGGCCGTGACACTTTGACAATAGATGCATAGGTATATATATCAACAATACAAGCTAGGAAATCCTTCACAAGACCATCAACATGTATTCAAAACCCTAAAAAATGAATCTGCTATGAACATAGAGTTTCACCTCTATCCACATCAAACACACTAATTTCCCCACTTTAAAAACACCACAATCCTGTTCAAAAATCACTTAACAATGGTGGAGAACCTACTTGCAAGCCGATTAAGGCGTTTGGGCATGAAATCGGACGCAAAGGCAAATTTTTTTGGCTCTGAGACTGTATGGGTAGCGCGCTCACCCAATGCGTAGCGCGCTGCAAGTGCGTAGTGTCCGTGGTATTTAACACTGGCTGGTGAGGTTATATGCGTAGCGTGCTCTATATGAGTAGCACGCCTCCTCTGCACGTAGCGCGCACCTCCAGCTCCGGTTCACAACTTTGCAAAACACGATTTCGGCCTTCAACTTCACCAGCTCGATTTCTGCCTTGAGGATTTGTGCAAATGAATTGTTTACCATGGTTTATATGTGAAGAAAAATATCTCATAAAATCAGATTTGATTTTAAATTTACTCCATGACCCACTTTTATAATGTTTGGCACTTTGTCATTCGATCACTTAATACAATGCTGTTCTTTGGCTTTTTCTTGCTTTTTCTGAGTCTTGGACTAATGATACTTGGTTGTCTTTTTGCAGGGATTTGGCATTTGACTTTGGAAAAGATCAGAGGCTTGCTCTGAAACTTCTTATGGTGAAACAAATACAATTATTACAAAAAATGAAGTTTGAAAATTTCTAGTTCCAAAACAGAGTTTTGGACTAGAAATGTCTTCAAATGCTTTTGATAATAAAAACGTGAAATAGGAACCTTTTGAAACCAACCTCATGGCCTGCGGGCTTTTATTACATGTAGCTAAAGACTGAAAACCCTAGACTCTAGGACTAAAGACTCTTTTTGACGAAAACAATCATTTATAACCATAAATGATGTGACCTGAACTTCAGTGATTTTTGAGGAATTTTAATTAGCCCTGCAGGTACAAGCATGAGGAAACACAAGACAACCAGACCCCCTCGTCAGTCCATGGCATGCTCCTAGCGAAATGCAACGAAGTGGAACGAGCGAGACACCTAAGAATGATATGCAAAAAGCGAACTGATCTCTGACGGAGGGCTGTAAGGACCGACTCTAACATTGGCTCCAATGGGGATGGTGGCTCCGAGGAGATGCCAAGAACGACAGATCTCTGGGGGAGTCAGACAGTGCCTTCATCCATTGGGCGATGGAGTCATTATTTCAACAGATAACACAAAACTTTTGATACATTTATTGACTGCAAACTTGACTGAAAAGCGACTGAAACTTGACCAAAACTAACTCGACTCTAAAACTGAAAAGACTGATAAAACTGACTTGAAAAACTTCAAACCAACCAACCTCCATCTCCAGAATTATAGCCTTCGCTCCGAGCCCCAGACTGAAGATGAGAGATCAGTACACACTTGCAATAAAACAGAAGTAAAATGATATATACAATGATGATGAAATCAGCAGAAAATACTCAGAAGTGGTATCGCTTTAGCAGCCGACCATTGATCGGCCCTCCAGGACAATCATCTCCATTCATTTCCTTGAGAAGAAAGGCGTTTTGACCACGATATGCTGCTATCTTGAAAGGACCCTTCCATAAGTTTTCAAATTTGTCGTGCTTTCCCTTATCTTCATTCCGAGCATCCCACTTCAGAACCACCTCATCCAGCTGAAACTTATCTGCTTTTGCCTTCCTGTCATAAATTTTCTTTATGCGCTCCTGCAACTTGAAAGTATTTTGAAAGACCTCCTCCCGTGTCTACTGTAAATGAATCATCTGATTAATCCTCCGCTGCATGGGATCTTCCTCACTACCAGCTTCCTGAAGCAATTTGACTACCGGGACAGCAAGCGAAGTAGGAAAAACCGTGTCTATCCCGTACACCAACTCGAAAGGAGACATGCC
The DNA here is from genome assembly GCA_034641835.2 of Pinus albicaulis. Lineage (NCBI taxonomy): Eukaryota > Viridiplantae > Streptophyta > Pinopsida > Pinales > Pinaceae > Pinus > Pinus albicaulis. The sequence goes on from CM076581.1 coordinate 983,584,771, forward strand.
AATAGAATTTTTCTGACTTACCCTATCAGCCCACAGTGCATTCACTAATTTCTTGTGCCAACCCTTTTTATTGATTTCCAACAATTTCTTAATGATATTTACCAAGGACTTATTTGAAGATTCCGCCAAGCCATTTCCTTGCGGATGGTAGGCAGTCGAATGTCCCAAGCTGATATTGTACTTATAGCAAAATTCAACCATCCTCTTAGACTTGAAGGTCGCTGCATTATCTGTGATTATCTTACTAGGACACCCAAAACGTGACAGAATATTATTTTCAAGAAAAGAGATAATTACCGCATCCGTGGCCTGTCGAGTGGGAATGGCCTCGATCCATTTCGTGAAGTAGTCCGTAGCTGTCAATATCCATCTATGCTGTCCTGACGATGACGGATGGATTTCCCCAATGAAATCCAATCCCCACTGCTGAAATGGTGCACTAACTTCAATTGGTTTGAGAGGCAAAGGCTGTAGTTTCTGCTTCCCTTCGAAAATTTGGCATTCGTGACAATTCTTAACAGCCTTATATACATCAGAAAACAAAGAAGGCCAATAGTAACCTGCCCTTAGAATCTTATTCGCTGTGGTTTTCCAAAAAAAATGGCCCCTGCAGTCTCCTCTATGAAAGTCCTCCAAAACTCTTTTGGCTTCCTCCTCTACCAAACAATTCAATAACATTCCGCCAGGGTCTTTTTAATACAATGCAGAATTCAGTATGCAAAACTTTGCAGCTCTCAACTTCAATGTTCTACTCTTATTTCTAGGCATCCCAGGAGGTGGAGACAAATTATGAAGCACGTATAAAATGTCAGCATACCAAGGGGAAGAAACAAAAATATCAGATACCTGAAATGACGTACTCTCCTCATCTTCATCGGACATGGCAGCGATCAAATTTATATCTAGAGCATGCAGATTTGTTTCAGCCATAAGCTTGGTGAGTCCTTGTCCTTTGATCAGCTTGGTCAGTTTAATCTCCACATCATATTCTAACAACGCAGCGATCCACTTACCCCGTCTTCCTTCTGGATCTGCCTGTACCAAAACATCTTTAACTGTTGCGTTAGGAACGTATGCTATAATGTGGGAATGCAGTATATACACACGGAAATCTTTCAAGGCTTTTACAAGCGCAAGTGCTTGTTTCTCAATAATATTGTATTTCAATGCTCCGTCCCTTATAATCCGACTAAAAAAGGCAATGGGCTTCTCAACCCCATCCCTTTTCTGCATTAAAACAGCTGCCAAAGTGTGCTCAGAAGCAAACGAAAACAAAATGAAGTCCTGTGTGTAGTCCGGGCTGATTAAAATAGGGGCTGAAGAAAGAGCTAACTTTACCAAATTGAATGATTTCACCGCCTCTTCTGTCCACTTTACCCGATTGTCCTTTTTCAGCATGTCTGTGATTTCTCTAAGATGCTCAGCAAGATTTGGAATGAAACAACGCAGAAAATTCATTTTACCGTTAAAGGACTGTATTTATTTCTTGTTCCGGGGCTGTTCAATCTGCTAGATGGCTTCAACACGTGCAGGGTCAACTCGAATGTCGTCTTTCGATATGATGTGGCCAAGGAGCTTGCCTTCATCCATGGCAAATAGGCTCTTTTTCGGATTCAGCGAAATGCCATATTTTCTGCACTTCTGGAAAACAACTTTCAAATGATATAAATGTTCCTCATCAAAATTTGAAAACACAGTTAAATCATCAAGGTAAACAACCAAAAATACATCTTTCTTGTTGGCGAAAGCCATGTCCATTGCACGCTGAAAGGTGGCACCTGCATTCTTCAAACCAAACGGCATTTTTGCATAATGAAACGTTCCCCATGGAGTGGTGAACGCAGTCTTGTCACGATCATCTTCATGCACTAAAATTTGATTATAACCTGAATAGCCGTCGAGTAGTGACATCCTTGATGCTCCAACTACTCGCTGCAATATATGGTCCATTTTTGGCAGCGGATAATTGTCTTTTAATGATACCTTATTCAAATTTCTGAAGTCAATACATAAACGGATCTCACCTGTCTTCTTTCTCACGGGCACCAAATTTGATATCCAATCTGAAAATCGAGTAGGCACAATGATTCCTGACTTATACAACCTATTTACCTCTTTTTCGATCGATGGTAGCAGCTTTGGATTGATTCTCCTCAAATTTTGACGAAAAGGCTTCTGATTTGGTTTGATGGGGATCGTATGCTGAATGATATTAGTGTCATATGTTTTTAGATCTGAATAATCCCACGCAAAAGCATCAGAAAATGAAGACAACAATTTCACATACTCTGCCTTTACCTTTGGTGACAATGACTTTGATAACTTTACCATCTTGGGATTCTCAGCTGTCCCAATATTTACCTCTTCAACACCTTTTTCAGTCGGCCTCAATGTTGGTTTGCGGGCTACATCATCTTGGTCAAAGAGTTCCTCTAAAGGAATCAATCCCTTAGGAATGATGTTATCTTTAAGTTGCAGTACTTCCATTTGATTTATTTTTATATCATCACTACCATCATCATGTTCTGTATCTATGGAGGTGTCTTTAAACTTACCCTTATTCTGCAGAAAATCACTAATCTCCTCGTCATCCTGAAAGACTTGCCAACATCGCTGATTGTCTGGAACGGTGGGGCGGTGTTTCACATGAATCTCGAACTTGTTGCTGGAATTCATTGGAATTTTAAGATTGCTTGCTACCTTAGCAAGTCCATTAGCAACACCATTTTGTATGCGATGCACACATGTCAATGTATGATCAGAAAATAACTTCAGAATATCTAAAACTGCATTACGGTAAGCCCTCATGCGAGGATGCTTGGCCTGAAACTCACCCTTTACCTGCTTTATCACCAACTCTGAATCACCATAGACTGCAATCTTCTTCGCTTTCAGCTTTCTAAGAATCTTAAGGCCAGAAATAAGAGCCTCATATTCCACTTCATTATTAGAACAGTCAAATGCTAGCTTGTAGGAACACACTCTCACATTGCTTGGAACCTTTATCCCGAGGAGGAAAATGGACTACAGATCAAACACCATTTCCAGCCTAGCATTCACTGCCAACTGCTGTATCAAATCCATGGTCAAAGACCATCTTTATCCTCCTCTAAGTGTTGAAATTGCGTCGGCTACGTTTTCTGTTTTACTTGCCCATTGTCTTTAAGTGATTGCTCAAGAATATCTTGCTTTTCTCGTCTTTCTTTGCGAACTTCTCTAAAATTCTCATTGATTTATGGTATATCTTCTGCATGAACTAATTGACTATCTATATCATTAAAACTATCAGCAAACAAAACAAACGACTCTAAGTCGGTATGTACATAATTTACGGCATGATTGATTGGTTTTTCCTTGCACATTATCATGTGGCTAAATAACACGCTCTCGATATAACTTTCTCATTTTGACCGAAAGTTTGGAATTGTAGCATAGGAAAAATCTATTTGTAGTGTGCCTTTCAACTTTGCCCCCGAATCTAGAAATGAGCATCCCAAATCGAGGAGGAATGTACGCCACAACCACATCCATCGAAGACATTCTTCGCGAGGATTTGATCTAAACTTACAACCAAATCTTTGATGAGTCCGATACATCTCACACGGTACAGAATCAAATGAATACAAATCATGTATTTCCTTGTAATATCTAAACCCAACTTTTCCATGATCGCCTTTGACATAAGATTGTGCGAAGCACGAGAATCGGGCTGTAGTACCAGAAAAACATATTCGTGCAACCTCAAATTGATATAAAAGGGAGGAACATCAACGTCGAGGACTCACCATCCACAAAGCGAGGGCCCAAATATCAATTCGGGCTGATCATCTTCTATATTTACCGTGTCAAACATTGGATCAAAATTCGGAAATTTTGGGAGCTTGACTTCCTCGATATTTGTTGTTCTTCATAATTTTTGTCAAAGGAATAGATACCTTCAATTTGGAAATTTCATTTTCTAAACTAAAGGTAAAACTCTTTCAACCTCTTTGAAGTTTGGAACTTCTTTCTTTTGACCTTATCCTTCACCATACTTGGTGATTTGCCTTTTACGCGATGATGGTTTACTAGCTAGGGGATCAATTGTCTCTTTTCCTTTCTTCTGTGGTATAGGTGAATCCATCTTTGGTGCTAAAGCCTCTTTTCTTTTCGAATTGGATTTATGGGCACATCTCTGTTTCTCAATGAGTATTGCTTCTGGCGAGCGGACAAAGCATTCGGATATCCTCTTTGGTATTCATCTGATTCTTCCTCCGGATACGCATCATTTTCTAAAATGAAATCCTCATCTTTCTATATAAGTTTGAACTTTCTCCATATTCTTCATCCTCGGTGATGTAAATGGGCGGTCATCGGGAGTGAAGAAGTGGTTTTTCTCACCTACTACATCATCATCATCGTACGAATCTTGACTCACAAGAATTCTGCAAAAGAGGAGTTTTATTTATTTCTTTGGGCTACGCTCTTGCGCTCTGTTCCATGTTGCTTAATTGAGCTGTGGGCTAGCTGGCAGCCACGGTAGTTGGGATTATGAATCTACGTTGTGTTGTCAAGCGTCATTCTTTTGAACATTTTTTCTATCTCACGAAGCAAGTGTTGTTCTAATGCGGATGTGGAAGCTTCTTCTTTTTTTTTATAGTCACTCTTTTCTACGCTTTCAATTTGCGCTCTCTTATCATTCGGATTCGCCTCAACACTAACAAACATCTTGCATATCTTCTAAGGTAGGCGGATCTCGTCTAGTAGTGAATAAGCCATCTCCGGATCAAAACCATCGAGAATTTAAGGAGAGGGCGACTTTTAGATGGTCTTAAGTCATGCGATTGCATTATACAACGTATTGAATCGATAATATAATCACGAGACACAGACTCACCGGATTACACTTGATCTTTGGTATACTCGAAAGTAATTTGCGGCGGATCTTTTCATCTCCCATCGATCTAAGAATTGTGTACGAAGCTCTTGTAATGTATTGATACTTGCGGGTTGTAGAGCTACGAACCATTCAGGAACCTCACCTCAAAGTACGGGCAAACAACCTCATGGATACATTTTCTTCATCTACATTCATGCAAGTCCAATCACATCTCATCCACGACAATATCTTCTTGAGAAGATATGCTACGTAAGGTGCCATCTAATATTGGAATCTTGCTCGTAATCTAGCGAGGCATAGGATCCAAATTTGCGGAGTAAAACAAGAGGTGCAAATCTCGCGGCCATAGCCTCTTGGTGGATTTATAATCGCTGTCTCGGAGAAACGAGGTGGAATGGGAGCGATGGAGTGAACGGGTGTATGCGGTGGAGATGGGGGAGAAACACTGCGGTTACGATCATAGATCTCGAGGTGGATGGGAATGGTAGGAATAAAGGGAGGTTCGGTGGGAATCCATGAGCTGGATGCAATCTCGGATGGCCCAAGATTTTGTGAAGCGAGATTCAATGAATTCGAAGAATGTTGGTTGCCCGTGGAGTTTTAAAGATTCAAAATATAATTATCGATGGATATTTGCTTGTTCAACTTCTGATACTTGATGAACTCGGGGATTGATGACGGTAGAACCGATGCTTGCTTTCGGTTTGGTTTCCAAACAATGATAATGAAGCTGATCGTCAAACTCAATATCTTCAATGTATTCAAAAATAGTGGGGTATGAGTGGTTGACCAAAGGAATAATAGGAGCTTCTCGACGGATAATTCTTGGGATTAGGTTGGGGTTTTCATATGCGGGAGGCGGTTGGATCGGGATTTGATGCGGTATGCCTTTGAAGCTAGTGTATTGATCTACTCAAGAAAAATTCAAGGGACACAATAGATTATTTTCAGCCTATCGACTTCTAGACTCAATCATCCAAAGGTCTAGAACGAATAAGTATCTTGGGGTGATTTTCAAATCAAGTGCCGCATTCACAAGCTAACGGAGATCGGCCAGACGGCGTTTATCTACTTCCGCTTATGCATGGCAAAAGCGTTTCGAAAACTACAGCGTGACTTCGGACTTCGTCTATGACTCATGAAACAAACACATCAACAAGAAAACCATTGAGATTTTTTTCCCCGGTATGAGTCGCCACTATGTTAGCGCTCCAAATCTACCTTAGGCTGAAATAAGGTAAAACTCAAGGCTACATCAAACCACGCTCAGCCTCGTAGCTAGCCCTACGAGGACAGGAGAGGGCTCTCTCTGGGTCTATCTCGATAAATTGAGCAATAGGGTGCGAGATGAATTATAATTGGTACTGATTTTAGGCTAGTAAAGAGATAGGAAAGTTTGATTTTGATTTTTGGGTTTTTTGTTGAAAAAATGGGAAAAACAATTTTGGGTCCGGGGATAAGGCCAGATTTTTGCAGAATTCGAGTTGGGGTGAGGTAGGCAATAGTATTGATGCTTTTGATTAGGTGTATGGATGGATCAGAATGAAAAGGAGCTGAAGAGGGCAAGGGAGAACATGGATCCTCTCCAAACAGGAAAAAACATGTAAAAGTAAACAAATTTAAAGGCAGAGCACTGGAAACAATGAATTCAACCTCATTTACTCATTCATTTAGTTTTAGAAGCATAAGAAGGGAATGGAATACATTAAACATGAAAGAACTTACAATAAATTGAGAGAAAACACCATCAAGAACTGAAAGCCACAAGAATCCCAACAAGTGCCGCAAAACCTCTGATCTTTCCTTAGCCAAAATATGAAAAATATGTACAATAGTGTGCCAAAGTTTTCCCAAGAGTCCAACCTATCCAACCTCTGAAAATGATTGAGAAATTACATCATATAGACCATCCTAACCCCTTTCCATGCCTCTAGGGGTTGAATTCCTCCTTCTAGGAGCAGTTTCAACTAATTCTAAACAAGGAGCTAGAATATAGGCAGCCAAACAACTTGCCTCTAAAAGGAAGGAAACTGATTCTTTCACTTGATTTTTACTTTTTTAGGAGTGAATCATCTAGAATAGGTAAAAGTGAGTCCAAGTTACATGCAAACCATAATATTACATCAAGATAACTCAAAAATTACATCCACAAGAAAAACTGGTCCAACTGGCCGAAATTCTGAGTTGGAAGGTGAAAAATTGACCAAAAATCCATATGAGTAGCGCGCCTTTCAGCCTACTTTTGGGGCACTTACCAACATAAAAATCAAGCTCATGATAGCTTGTTGGAAATCCCTGGATGTCTGCTATCCAGCCCAAATGGAATTTTCCAATTTGGAGCTCATTTTCCCCTCCAAAACTTCATTCTCCCACAAGTACTTCCTGCTGCTGAAAAAGGTGGCAGAATGGTGATTTTCATGGTGTTTTGGCCCCTTTGATCATCTAGAATTTGGTGAAATGCTTTGGTCCTACTGGAGCATGCATAAATTTCCATGAAAAATCCAAAAATATAAAGTTTTCCTCCAGCAAGTGTTCCAATCATAAGCGAGCGCGTCGACGCGCTACTCGTATGGCTGAAAAATCTGTTTTGAGGCATAAAAAATCACAATTGACAAAATTTTCTCCAAATTTGCTCAAATTCGGAGCAAAGACCCTCCATCAAGTATCATGCCCAGCCAACGAAGCCTCGGCCAAAATCCGGAGTGGATCAGGCCTCTTCCGCCGTTTTAGTGTTCTCCTGGTGCATGCAGTTCCTGTGGTGAAAACACTGTCTCGGTTGTATGATGCGTTGTTGTCAGTCATGGTGTTGCAATGTGTATGTTCATCTTGTTGAAAATGAGGAATGAGACCTTGGTGTCTTTGTCTCCAATCGCCCAATGCGTGCCAAAGGGGAATGAGGGATTGAGAACCCCTATAAGTGAGATAGGAATGGGATATGGTGATGGGGGGGTAGTTTTTAAGGACAGGAGTGAAATGAAATGGAAAAATATCAGTGAGTCAAGTGGAATCAAGGACAAAGAAACAACCCTTGAATGTTATGGAGATTAGGCTTTTGTCAATGGAGGAATGTAGTAGTAAGTAATAGGGTTTGGGATTTCACATGGGAACCAAAAGTATAAAGGGATATGAGGATAATGAATATGGGGAAGGGATGACAATATGATCACATGGTAGTGACAGCAGTGATTTAATGCAAAGAAAAGGTTGACAAATGGCAAGAATTTAGCACCAACACAATCTTCAAACTTTATGCATAACCCTAGGAGCAGATTTGGTATAAACGTAGGGTTTGATGTTCACCATATCAAACACTTGTTTTCTTCACATTCGAAACACCATAAAAAATCCACGAATCACTGAGCAGGCATAAATAACTTACTTGCAGACAAATGAAGTGGTTTGATGAGAATTTGGGTGATGAACTGTTGTTTTCCAGCCTTGGGGCTATATGAGTAGCGCGCCACATAGTGCATTTTGCAGGAGGATTTTTGAGGCCTTCCTGGTGTCCAAATTAGGCGTGTGATAGCTAGTTGGAAATATGTTGGAGTCTACTTTCCAACCCAAGTGGAAGATTACAATTTGGAGTTCATTTACCCTATCAAAACTCAAATCTCCCAAAACTACTTCCTGCAGGTGTATCAATTCTCCTAAGGCAACGATATTCTTGACATTTCTCCAAAACCATTATACCTGTGTAAAAAGTGAAGGAGTTGTTTCTTCCATGGCATGTTTTGTACAGAAACCTCTCTCAGTTTTCCAAAATTCATCTTTTATTGCTCTAAAACATCATTTGAGTGAAACCTATCCCGATGTGTGAAACAAGGGATTTTGTCGAAATGAAGCGAAATGAAGGGGATAAGGGGCTTCTAAATTCTTGGGGAAATTTATGGAAGTAGGGAGGGATATTAGGAAGCAGGGGAAAGTGGAATATCAGAGATTGAGTGAGGGGAAGGGGTCCAAAAGGGCAAAACACAGGCCTAGCCTAGAAAATTGCCAAGTTGTGGCAAGAAACTAGGGTTTGTGCAAAAATGAGGAATTTGGGGGATCTCAGTGATGGGAAGTGTTTAATAAGGTATGTTAAGGATAGGGGATGGTGTGTGAACATCAGGATACAATTTTTTTCGATGATTTGACCATCCAAGAGGAATTACCTCCAAAACCCTAGGAGAGGGAAATGGACCTTACCTAGGCACAACTGAAGCATGAACGAGGTGTAAAATGACTCTTTGGAACCTTACATGATGATGAAAACCCTCTGAATGATGGCACACTCAGCTGAATGGTGACATGGAACGACATTTGGACAAATTTGAAAAGAGTGAAAACAAACCCTAGACCTAATGCCTAGTGACCAAATTTTGCTTGAAGACTCATTGAAATGACAAAATTTGACCTTGACACCTTAAAATCACTTTGAAATCATTTTGAAAGAGCATGTTTGATCACTGAAGGAAGGCTGCAAAGGCTGACAGTAACATTGGCTCCAATGGGGATGGTAGCTCCTTGGAGGTGCCAAGAATCTGCAGATCTTTGGGAGAGCAGACAGTGCCTCCATCCATTGGGCAATGGAATCATTATTTTGATCAACCACACAAGATTTTGACTCATTTATTAATTGAAACTGACTGAAAAGACTGAAAAATGACTTCGACAAATGACTCAACATGACTAAGACCTGAACTTACAACTTAAAACTTGATGGCAGTATATAACCGCCTGTGTTTCTTACAAGACAATATACCATCAAACTATATCAAAATGCCAATGAAACCAATCAAGAAGATGCCTTCTTGATTGATTCTCCCGATCAGATCTCCTGGTCAACAATACAAACTGATAATTGCGCATCCAAAAACATAGCTGACCATAATGTCCTTCATCACTGAACACTGCAATAATCACCTTTTCTGCTGACTGCAACAAATCTGCCATTGGATCCTGAAAAACATGAAGATTTGGCTCCTGCTGAAAAAAAAAAGATGTCATTTTCTCCTGCTTCTAATCTTTCTTCAGTAAAAGTCTGTTCCCGGTCTTCAAAGAATTCTGAACATGTGGATGAGCAGATCTCCTCTTGTAAAAACATTTCAAAACATGAGACATATGAAGAAGAATCTGAATGGAAATCCTGAATGTTTTGATCTTCTATAGTATGAATGTACTGTAGGTCATCTTCATATGATATGAAAGTTAGATTATCATGTTCCTCATTGCATTCATCAATAATGAGAAAAGCAACTTCAGATGATTCTTGAAACCCAAACATGACATTCCTATCATCTACCATAAATTCATCCAAAGGAACTGTTTCACTTACTTGAACACATATCTCATCTTGTTTTTCATGACCTGACTGTATTACCTCCTCATGAAGGCTGTGTTCTAATGAACTGAAAAAAATTGGATCAAAAACTCTGTTTATGGTCTCAACAGCAAAACTCTCCTTTTCAGGATTCAACACAAGGTATGCTTGGTCATTACAATTTGAATATGGATCTGAAGTAGCTGACTGGACATTACCAAAATCTGAAATCTGCATGCTGTCTTCTTCTGTGGGCAGATCTGAAATGAGACTTTCTCTTTCACCATCTTCAACCGTATAGACCTCTTCAACCTGATGATCTATAAAGCTGCTTACAGGACTGTCATCCTTTTCAGAAAAGGAAGAAGTTCCACCATCACTTTCTTGACCATGTGCACACTGCGGATCTGTGTTAACTTGAGCTGGAACATGACCTTTCAATAGCTGATCTATCTCATCTTCAGTGAGAGGGGATAATGCTTTATGTTTTCTTTGGCTCAAACAATGATTGTCTTCATTGATTTCAAGTGAAGGAGTATACAGATTTTCCTCATATGCTGATCCATTTCATGTAATTCCGGTTGACTGTCAAGATGCAACATTCCTTCATCTTCCACTGCACTAAAATCTTGATCCTGCTGCAAATTTTCATGATCATCTTTATGCTGCTGAAATGGATTTTCACACAGGGCTTCCATGATCTCATCATCCATGAAATTATCATCTTCATAATATTTCTCAAGGCTTTCAATAAAAGTAGAAGCATGTTTGCAACAGTCATGAACTAATTTTAATGATGGATAAGATGTTTGATATCTTTCAATGAACAGGGCATGAAAATCCTTTAAACAATAAATACAGGCCAGCGGAAAATTTTCATACCAAGATTGGGCCTCACCTTCCAGAGTAGCCAGGAATATCTTCATCAAGAAATCTTCAGGAAAATCCACTTTTAACTTGCGAATATGCATGTGAAATCTAACTAGATGTAAAGCAGCATCCTTCTTACCATCATCGTTAAACGTAGGCAGATTCCTTGACCAATCTACCTTGGGCATCTTATTCGGAAAACCTGGAATGTGATCTCGGCTCATGGGAGCATATCTTCTCGTGATTCGGTCCATCTTGAAAATCTCACAGCTACTGATCTCCCTGCAGTGAAGTCACCATGAAGCATCGATTTCTGGATTGTTCAGTGAATGAAATCGCCAGGTGAATGATTTCAGCCTTCCGGTGTCTGATCGTTGTTCACCATCAACCATCAGATCTAAACTTGATACATGTACTGGGGAAATTTACAAGTTAAATGCTACGATTACAAGTTAAACCGGAGATCGACTGAAGCAACGTTTATCTACTTCACTGATGCATAGCAACAGCATTTCGAAGGCTACCTGGCGTGACTTCAGACTCCGTCTATAACAAGCAAACGTTTTGAGTTTCTCCCCAGTATGGTCGCCACTATGTTAGCGCTCAAATCTACCTTAGGCTGAAATAAGGTAAAACTCAAGGCTACATCAAACCACGCTCAACCTCGTAGCTAGCCCTACGAGGACAGGAGAGGGCTCTCTCCGGGTCTATCTCGGAAAAAGGTCTTCAAAGGGGCTGAGATGACTTATAATGAATACTGATTTTAGGCTAGTAAAGAGATAGGAAAGTTTGATTTTGATTTTTTGGGTTTTTTGTTGAAAAGATGGGAAAACAATTTTGGGTCCGGGGATAAGGCCAGATTTTTGCAGAATTCGAGTTGGGGCGAGGTAGGCAATAGTCTTGATGCTTTTGATCAGGTGTATGGATGGATCAGAATGAAAAGGAGCTGAAGAGGGCAAGGGAGAACATGGATCCTCTCCAAACAGGCGAAAACATGTAAAACTAAACAAATTTAAAGGCAGAGCACTGGAAACAATGGATTCAACCTCATTTACTCATTCATTTAGTTTCAAAAGCATAAGAAGGGAATGGCATACATAAAACATGAAAGAAATTACAATAAACTGAGAGATAACACCATCAAGAACTGAAAGCCACAATAATCTCAACAGGTGCTGCAAAACCTCTGATCTTTCCTTAGCCAAAATATGAAAAATATGTACAATAGTGTGCCAAACTTTTCCCAAGAGTCCAACCTGTCCAACCCCTGAAAATGATTGAGAAATTACATCATATAGGCCATCCTAACCCCTTTCCATGCCTCTAGGGGTCAAATTCCTCCTTCTAGGAGCAGTTTCAACTAATTCTAAACAAGGAGCTAGAATATAGGTAGCCAAACAACTTGCCTCTAAAAGGAAGGAAACTGATTCTTTCACTTGATTTTTACTTTTTTAGGAGTGAATCATCTAGAATAGGTAAAAGTGAGTCCAAGTTACATGCCAACCATAATATTACATCAAGATAACTCAAAAATTACATCCACAAGCAAAACTGGTCCAACTGGCCGAAATTCTGAGCTGGAAGGTGAAAAATTGACCAAAAATCTATATGCGTAGCGCGCCTGAGCCATATGCGTAGCGCGCCTTTCAGCCTGCTTTTGGGGCACTTCCTGGCATCCAAATTGAGCTCATGATAGCTCGTTGGAAATCCCTGGATGTTGGCTATCCAACCCAAGTGGAATTTCCCAATTTGGAGCTCATTTGCCCCTCCAAAACTTCATTCTCCCAGAAGTACTTCCTGCTGGTGCAAAAGGTGGCAGCAAGATGGTTTTCATGGTGTTTTTGGGCCTTTTGATCATCCAGAACCTGATGAAATGCTTCGGAAATGCCTGAGCATGCATAAATTACCATGACAAACCCAAAAATGCAAATATTTCCTTCAGCAAGTGTCCCGAACAAAAGTGAGCACGTCGACGCGCTACTCGTATAGCTGAAAAATCTGTTTTGAGGCATAAAAAATCACAATTGACAAAATTTTCTCCAAATTTGCTCAAATTCGGAGCGAAGACCCTCCATCATGTATCATGCCCAGCCAACGAAGCCTCGGCCAAAATCCGAAGTGGATCAGGCCTTTTCCGCCGTTTTAGTGCTCTCCTGGTGCATGCAGTTCCTGTGGTGAAAACACTATCTCGGTTGTATGATGTGTTGTTGTCAGTCATGGTGTTGCAATGTGTATGTTCAGCTTGTTGAAAATGAGAAATGAGACCTTGGTGTCTTTGTCTCCAATCACCCAATGCGTGCCAAAGGGAATGAGGGATTGAGAACCCCTATAAGTGAGATAGGAATGGGATATGGTGATGGGGGGTAGTTTTTAAGGACAGGAGTGAAATGAAATGGCAACATATCAGTGAGTCAAGTGGAATCAAGGACAAAGAAACAACCCTTGAATGTTATGGAGATTAGGCTTTTGTCAATGGAGGAATGTAGTAGTAAGTAATAGGGTTTGGGATTTCACATGGGAACCAAAAGTATAAAGGGATATGAGGATAATGAATATGGGGAAGGGACGACGATATGATAAAATGGTAGTGACAACAGTGATGGAATACAAAGAAAAGGTTGACAAATGGCAAGAATTTAGCACCAACACAATCTTCAAACTTTATGCATAACCCTAGGAGTAGATTTGGTATAAACGTAGGGTTTGATGTTCACCATATCAAACACTTGTTTTATTCACATTCGAAACACCATAACAAATCCAAAAATCACTGAGCAGGCATAAATAACTTACTTGCAGACAAATGAAGTGGTTTGATGGGAATTTGGGTGATGAACTGTTGTTTTCCAGCCTTGGGGCTATATGAGTAGCGCGCACTTTTATATGCGTAGCGCGCCACATAGTGCATTTTGCAGGAGGATTTTGGAGGCCTTTCTGGTGTCCAAATTAGGCGTGTGATAGCTCGTTGGAAATATGTTGGAGTCTACTTTCCAACCCAAGTGGAATCTTGCAATTTGGAGTTCATTTACCCTATCAAAACTCAAATCTCCAAACACTACTTCCTGCAGGTGCATCAATTCTCCTGAGGCAATGGTATTCTTGAAATTTCTCCAAAACCATTATACCTGTGTAAAAATTGAAGGAGGTTTTTATTCCTTGGAAAGTTTTGTACAAACGCCTCTCTCAGTTTTCCAAAATGCATCTTTTATTGCTCTGAAAAATCATTTGAGTGAAACCTATCCCGATGTGTGAAACAAGGGATTTTGTCGAAATGAAGCGAAATGAAGGGGATAAGGGGCTTCTAAATTCTTGGGGAAATTTTGGGAAGTAGGGAGGGATGTTAGGAAGCAGGGAAAAGTGGAATCTCAGAGATTGAGTGAGGGGAAGGGGTCCAAAAGGGCAAAACACAGGCCTAGCCTAGAAAATTGCCAAGTTGTGGCAAGAAACTAGGGTTTGTGCAAAAATGAGGAGTTTGGGGGATCTCAGTGATGGGAAGTGTTTAATAAGGTACATTAATGATAGGGGAAGGTGTATGAACATCAGGATACAAGTTTTTCTAATGATTTGACCATCCAAGAGAAATTACCTCCAAAACCCTAGGAGAGGGAAATGGACCTTACCTAGGCACAACTGAAGCATGAACAAGCTGTAAAATGAATCTTTGGAACTTGAAATGATGATGAAAACCCTATGAATAATGGTACACTCAGCTGAATGGTGACATGGACCGACATTTGGACAAATTTGAAAAGAGTGAAAACAATCCCTAGACCTAATGCCTAGTGACCAAATTTTTCTTGAAGACTCATTGAAATGACAAAATTTTACCTTGACACCTTAAAATCACTTTGAAATAATTTTGAAAGAGCATGTTTGATCACTAAAGGAAGGCTGAAAAGGCTGACACTAACAGATCTCTCCCTCCAAACAAACACTGCAACCCTCACCGCAGATATACACTGAAAATAACACAGTCAATGAGAGGGATTGTGCTGTAGATGATGGAAAATGGTTGTCCCAATTCCAAAGATGATGGGAATCAGCTCAAATTATCCCTCACTGATCCTCCAAATGAAAGGAGGCTTCCTCCTCTAAAAAATAGCTTCGGAAGTGGTGTTGTAGAACCTCCACTGCAACACCGTACAACACAACGTTATACTTCAACAGAAATAATGCTGTAGCTAAAGGAGGTGGCTTGGCCTTGAGCTTGGATGTGGAGAAATGAAGAGAAAGCTCCTTCAAGAGGCCTCTATTGAAAGGAGAAGGAATTCCTAAATAGGAAATCCTTGTGATAAGCAGCACTGCAACTCTGCTAAACAGCAGGAGAATGCACAAAGTCTAAACAGACCAAGAAATCAATAATCATCAACATGAATAACAATGGCTGCCTTCCCCTCATTTTAAACAAGTGAAATCCCTCTCACCATGGGACTCACTCATTAGGGTTTCCTTCACCAAAGAAACCTCCTCCCATTCATACTACACTGTTTCTTTAAGTGTTCTCCACCTCCTATCCCAGCGCTGTTGACTTGGTCAAAATTGACCTTGTTCACATGCAAATGACCCTGTGTACACATGAGGGTGTGAAATATAGCTCCTCTGATGATCCCTTTCCACACTATGAGGGATTTTGTTCATTTTTCTGAAATGTATGGGCCTCCTTAGCCATTTGTTTATCTCCTAAGTGACATGAGCAAAAATTATTATTCCAATTAGCTACATGCTAATTTTGGAATATTACAACTACAATAAAAAAGGACATTGGTGAGGGGAAAAAAATGTCACCATAAGCTCATTGGTGAGGGTCAAAAGAACCCTCGTCACCAAAAATTGAACTTCACCAAAGGTTGCGTCGCTGAAAGTATAAGTGTTGTGGTGACATTCAAGGTCCGTCATCAATAATGATTTATAATAACAGATAGTGACCGTCACCATTTAATATGAGCAATGGTGATGAACAATAGCCTCCCTCACCAAAAAACTAAACATCACCAAAGGTGGCGTCACCGAAAGTATGTGTTGTGGTGACATTCAAGGTCCGTCACAAATATTGATTATAATGACGGATAATGACCGTCACCATTTCAAATGAATAACAACAATTTTTTGTGATGAACCTTTCACAACCATCACTATTGGTGTATATATATGGCGACGTTCATTGACTGTCACCATTTCATATTTGGTGAGGGTTAAAAAATGTCATCATAAGCTCATTGGTGACATCAAGGTCTGTAACGAATAATGACTATAATGACAAAAAATGACCCTCACCATTTAATGTCAACTACAACGATTTATGGTAGCAAACCTTTCATGGTCGTCAATATTGATGCATATATATGGTGGCGTTCGTTGACCATCGTCACCATTTAATATTTTGGTGAGGGTCAAAAAATGTCACCATAAGCTCATTGGTGATGGTCAAAAGAGCCTCTGTCACCAAAAATTGATCGACACCATTCCATATGAATATCAGGGCACAATGGAATCGAACCACCAACCTCCTGCTTGTAAAGAAGGTGCTCTTCTGTTGAGCTAACACCCTTTAAAGAATTATATTTCTAAAAATTATATCTTAAAACTTTATAGATTGTATTTCTACAACTTTAAATAAATCAAAGTCTCGACAATATTTTACTAAACAAGCAAAACATCATCGAATCTGCAGGTCTCTACCTAATGTTTATGGAAGTAATGAAAAGTGGGTGGAGGGAAAAATAGTTACGTATAAGAGAATCAATATGTTTGGTTTAATACTCAATTAGAATTTAAACTCTGAAGACATTTATAGCCTATAAATGACCTATAACTCACAAATGCACCAAATATTGCAAAGGAAATGTCACAAGTGGATAGCATATGGAAGAAGAGCATTGATGAAGACAAATGCAATATGTTATAGGTTAAATGAAAGAAAAATATCAATGTTGTTGTTGGGAAATTTTTTTATAATTGGGACCTTTGTCTTTCCTTTATCACATAAATATTCAAATTAGAAATTAGAAATTTTGGATATGTGAATGATATCTAAAATTTTGTGCAAATGTAACACGGATCTCGAGGGAACCATAGGGAAAAATAAAAATAAAAATTTATATATATCCCCTTCACATAAAGCAACATGCAATTTGGAATTTCACAAGTTTGCACTCAAAACATGACAACAACCAACAAATAAAAAATATTGAAACTTATCACAATAAGAGTATCTCTTTTTGGCAGTGAACACCAAAAAATAATATAGTAATTAGTTCACTTTAAGACTACAAAACATTGGAAAAAAACAACGTGTTCAATTATCTGCCAGTACAAAATGGACTTAATTCTAATGAAGCAAAATAGTTGATACTATATCACAAATAAAAATGACCAACATCAATGTAAATTTTGTTTTTTCAAGATCTTTCCAGCTGTCCAAACATAAAATCCCCCCCATCAGTGTTTGTAAGTGAATTTATGACCGGAGAATTTAAGATTCCAGTTCTAACCCGTGGATTATAAAATACTAAATCATGTATTATTTGCAATGCATTGGTTTATGAAAATTTTGTCAATCCAAGAGGGTTGAATTGTAATGAACCCATACTATAGAATGTGAACATGCGTTGCAAATTTTGTTAGCTCGAAGCCCAAGGCAAAGACCCCACTATTGAATGGTCATGAGTCCAAATGGAAGGCAGGCTAGGTTTTGATGTTATGCTTAACTGTTATAAAACCAAAGTATAATAAATAATATAATAACCTCCAAAAAGATTGCTTGAGGAGAAACACAGGAGTTGAATCCAAGGGTGGAAGAGTAAAGGGAGTCCTTGGGAAGGTAAGATACGTTACTTGATGTCCAAAAAATGACCAAAATTACATCAACAAGATTGTTCAATTCATAAGTGGCAGTACAAAGTGGGATTTGAAAGGCCACCCCTATAAAATCAAGAATCAGTCCTAATTAAAAATATCTAAGCATGGCTATCACAATGCTAAGAGGAAGAAAGACAAAGCTCTGGAGCCAATTACAAGATAAGCATCAATGCATTGAATGCCCACTGTCAAATAGAGGGTATTCCTCTAAAGTCAAAAGGGAAGCTATCTTACAATCTCAGGCTCTAGATATAAATTTAGGTAAAAGAGATGGATTTGGTCTGGGGAATGTCTCTCTATATGGAAAATATGGACCTCTACATGGAGCTAGTAGAAGGGAGTTTCCTACAAATTTAATATTCCCAATTAGCTTTCAGCTAGTTGGAATATTATATGTTGCTTCTATTTTCAGTCTAGAGGAATAAATGGGGTAGGGAGACCCTTAAATCTCTTTAGTAGGAATAAATAACTTCCAGTATAGATGTGGACCAGTTTAGATAGTCAAAATAAAGCCACCTTGGGTGTGAAAGGGGGCAATGCATGTAGACTAGATCAAGGTTGACAAAATCAACAGTGCTGCTAAAGAAGAGAGTGGAGCTAGTGGGGACAACACAGTTTTGGAGGAGGAGTCTTTGCATGGAAGTAACCTCATAAATGTGTGGGGCCAAGGGTGAGGATGCTCATCAACAATATAAGGGAAGGGATGGAAGCCATGAGAGGCATTCAGAATATTTTTTATGTTTGAGTCTTATGACTTATTGCATGCTTCAGCGGTTTAGCTGTGTTTGTTGTACTGTTTAGTACAAGGGAATTTCCATGTGGTAATTCCCCACTCTATCTTGGAGGACTTGAGAAGGAAATCTAAGAGGAGTATTCTAAGCTTCATTTCCACCATCCAAAATTTGGCCAAGCAGTCACCTACAGCTATAATGGAGTCTCCTTGAAGAATTGCATTATTTTTCATGGTGTTGCAATGGAGGGGTGTAAAACCCTGTTTATGAGCTAGTTTCCTAGTGAAAGGAGCAACCTTTCACCCGGAAGGCTAGGGAGGAGAAGTTACAACCATATCTTTATCATTTTATCCATTTTTCAGCAGAGCTTTAGTGATACAGCGTGATTCAACCATAGAGTTGTAGTCTACACTTTTTGCATCTTGTGTATTTCAAGAAACCCTTGCCGAGTTATCTTGGGATTGTGTTTGAGAGACTAGATCTTCATTTTTAGCTCCTTTTGAGTAATATATCAGCAGATCCATTCATATTTATTTTTTTGTAGCAGTAACCCTTACTGGGACTGCACTGTCATGTATTCCGACATTTCTGTGTTGCATCATCCCTTGGGATTCTAGTGTTTTTGGGCTTTGGAGGTTTGATTTCCTAGTTTGAGTGATTTGTTCCTCAACACATTGTATATTTTGCTTCTCTAATACATAATCTGATGGATCTATGATTTTCTCATATGTTTTGCATCATTATTTGCTATAGATTTCAGTTTAGTGTTCAATATTGCTATCTTTCCTAATTTGGAATATTACAGTGGTATCAGAGCTCTAATCTTGGCTCATCTTGTGGGGCAATACATCTATAGCCATGGAGGAGAAAGAGATTCCAAAATATCTTCTCCAGACTATGCAAGACATTGCAAAAGTTATCAAGGAGATTAGATTTGAAGGACAAAAGGAATCCCCTAGAGGGTTTCACCATGGAGAAGGCTCTGACACTTCACATTTGTGGTGGAAGCAAACAGTAGCACAACCTTCTTCACAATGCTCCACTATGCCCACATTCCTATCATTGGAAGGTGAGGAAGGAGGGCCCTTGAGGGAAGAAACCCTTGGTGACTATTTTGTTGAATATGAATCTCAATATCAGAGGTTCAAGGAGCATTTGAACTTTCAGTAGTTTTGGCGGATCAAGGATGGTAGGAGATCCTTCAATCACCGTAAAAAGGTAGGGTACATGAAGAACCAAGATCTATAGTGCAGTTTTGGAAGATTATTTTTGCCCTCTTATGGATCACCCAAGTGCATAGCCAAGGCTTGGGTAGAGAAGTTGGATACTTATTTCCAACTCGATAGAGTTTCAGAATTGGAGGCCATCAAAATATCAGTGCTGCACTTAGAAGGTGAGGCACATGAGTGATGGTTTCATGGATTATCTACACTTGGGCATGCTAGTATCACTTCGTATTCAGACTTCACCTCGAGGTTGGTGTAGAGATTTTACCTCAGGGATCCGGAATCACACGTTGTTGGGCTAACCAAGGTCAAGAAATTAGGAGATTTAGAAACTTATATCTCTGAGTTTCTAAAGCTTTTAGTCATGGTCTCTGACCTCACTATGACCCGGAGAGTATGCATGTTCATTGATGGGATGTTTGAACCATTTCATGGGACCTACAACATGCTTTACCCAAGGCAAAGGCCCCTTTTCAGCAAAATATCTCCTGTTACACAAAGGCGAATCAGAAGAAGAAATCTCTTGATAATGACCAGAGAGATCTAAGGAAGAAAAAATTTTGTTTCACTTGTCGGGAGCCATGGGTACCAAACCACCAATGTGTTGCAGGGAAGGCACATTGCATTGAGATATTTTCTGATGAGGAGAAGGAGACCAACGTTGTAGTAGCAGAAGGAGGTTCACCATCCACAGGAGATGTAGTGGGGGAATTTTCTCCAATGGGAGGGACTCTTGCAGCTTTGAGGGGAGTTCCCAAGTATCTAAATTTACGGGTTAGAGGCACTATTCTGGGGCAAAGAGTATCAGTATTGGTAGATAGTGGAGCTACCCATAACTTTATTGATACATAGCTGGTGCAAAGGTGGGGCATTCAGATAGAATATTTTGATGGTTTCTCAGTTTTGGTTCTGGGAGCTAGAACCATGCAGTGTGCAAAATATGTTCCGGAATTAACCATCACTATGGTAACCTACACAATGACAGACCACTTCTTTGTGGTTGATATTCCATACACCAATGTGATATTGGGTGTCCAATGGTTAATCACCTTAGGGAAGGTTACCACAGACTGGGAAACATTAGAGATGGAGTGGATAGAGAAAGGGAGTGGTAAACATAAAAAAATCAAAGGCATACACACCTATCCACCCTAGATTGTCTCAGCACATAGGATGGAAGCATATTTGCACAAAGGGGACATAGAGTGGGAAGTAGAACTGCGTTTTTCAGAAGCAGGGAGTAAGGATTCACTAGTACATCCAGATGTACAATCTATTTTGGACCGATACTCCAAAGTATTTAGAGATATCCCACATGGGAGACCTCCTGACCGAGGATTTGAGCACACTTTTGAGTTGGAGCAGGGGATCCAAGCAATTATCAACACACCCTATAGGCATCCAAAAGCCTATAGAGATGATATTGAAGAGGCCATTCAGGAGCTTTTGACCTTGGGGCACATTTGGCCTAGCACCAATCCTTTAGCCTCTTTAATGGTTTTGGTGAAGAAGAAGGATGGCACATTGAGGATGTGCATTGATTATAAAGCTTTGAACAAAAATACCGTGAAGAACAGATACCCAATTCCTAGGATCGATGAGTTGATGGATGAACTAAGAGGGTCCAAGTATTTTTCCAAGATTGATTTGAGATCAGGGTATCATCAAATCAAAGTGGGGGATCAAGACATCCCCAAGACTACATTCTGATCTCACTATGGACATTTTGAGTTCTTGGTAATGCCTTTTGGGCTGACCAATGCTATGGAAATATTCTAGTCTTGCATGAACCACATTTTCCATGGTCACTTGAGGAAGTTTGTATTGGTATTTTTTGATGAAATTCTTATTTATAGTCACACATGGGAGGAGCATTTACAACATATTGAGGTAGTATTACGAATTCTTAATGAGAAAAATTTCTATGCTAAGCTCTCTAAGTGTGATTTTGGGCTCACAGAGATGCTTTATCTGGGCCACATCATTAGAGTAGATTGGGTGAGAGTCCATGAAGAGAAGATCCGTGCTATTAGAGATTGGCTCGAGCCAAAGAATGTCACAGAACTTCGGGGGTTTTTAGGCATATGTACCTATTATCGGAAGTTTGTAAAAGGGTTCTCTCAACTAGAAACACCACTTACAGATATAACTAAGAAGGGAGCTTTTAGTTGGAAAGCCACAATGCAGAGATATTTTGATAAGTTCAAGGTGGTGATGAGTAGCTACCCAATATTGGTTCTCCCTGATTTTACCCAACCCTTTGTGTTGGAATGTGATGCTTCAGGAGAAGGCATTGGAGCAATATTGATGCAAGGGGGACACCCCTTAGCTTTTGAGAGCCAGAAGTTGCTGCCACATGAGAGGCTATACCCCATATATGATAAGGAGATGCTGGCTATTATGCATGCTTTAGCCAAGTTCTGGAAATATTTGGTGGGTAATATATTCCGAGTGAAGAATTATCATAATAGTCTTTGATTCTTTATTGAGAAGAAATAGCTTCAGGAGAGGTAGTAGAAATGGGTGAATAAGATCCAAGCATTTGACTTTGACATAAAATATGTCAAAGGGAAGAGTAATGTAGTGGTAGATGCTCTATCTCAGAGGCCAGCAGCGCTGTCCTTGATGAGCATGGATACAGATTGGAAGGCTCAGTTGCTAGTGGAATACTCCAAAGACCACTTTTCATGTGAGATCCTAGATGGATTGGTGACCGATGAGAGGTATAGAGTGATGGATGTGGTCATATATTATTGGGATTGAGTCTTCTTGGCTAGAGATTCTAAGCTCAAGAAGAAGATTTTGCAGGCATCACATGATTCACCACTTGCGGGGCATCAAGGATTCACCAAGACGTATTAGGCTATTCAAGAGAGATTCTCACAGAAGGGTCTCAAGGAGGATGTGCTTCAACACATCAAGGGGTGCGGAGTTTTCCAATAGAACAAAGGAGAGCACAACAATCCTGCAGGATTATTGTAGCCACTCCCTATTTCGAATGGAAAATGGGAAAGTATTTCCATGGACTTCATCACCGCTCTACCTACAGTTCAAGGTAAGGATTGTATCTTTGTAGTTGTTGATTGACTAACATAGTATTCACATTTATTTTCTATTTCTGCACGATATACTAATTCACAGCTAGCCGAGCTCTTCTTTAGGGATGTGTTTAGACTTCATGGTCTTCCAAAGACCATAGTTAGTGATCGAGATAGTCGCTTCACGAGTGACTTTTGGCAAGAGATTTTTCGGTTAGTGGGTACCGAGTTGACACCAAGAATCAGATATCAGCCACAAACCAATGGACATAACAAAATAGTGAACAAGTGGTTAAAAGGCTACCTGCGGAACTATGTTTCGGGGCAGCAGAGAGCATGGATGCATTGGCTCCATTTGGGGGAGTATTGCTACAACACAGTCTTTTATATGTCCATTGGCATGACCCCATTTTGAGCCCTTTATGGGTATGATGCACTATCATTTGCTGATGTGATGTTTGGTGCAAGTAAAGCTTCTAGTGCAAAGGAATGGATTCAAGAGAGCCAGGATATACTCTGGCCCTCATGGACAACATTGCTACAACAAAAAACCAACAGAAAATGTATGCAGACCGTGGTCGAGTAGAGAGGTAGTTTAAGGTGGGTGATTTGGTCTACCTTCGTCTTTAGCCATATAGACAATATACACTAAAGGAGAAAGGGGTTGAGAAGCTTAAACCTCGATTCTATGGGCCATACAGGGTGATTCGTCGTGTTGGAGAAGTAGCATATGAGCTAGAGCTTCCTATTGGGAGCAAGATCCATAACATTTTTCATGTCTCATGCCTCAAGAAGGCCATTAGAAAACATGTGGTTGCCACTATGGATCTCCCACCTATTGATGATGATGGCCATCTAGTTTTACAACTAGAGGCTATTTTTGATACTCGGGTGAGGCAAATAAGGAGCAGGGTGATTAAAGAATATTTGATTCGATGGAGGAATCTTCCTGATGAGGATGCCACTTGGGGGGGAGAGAAGATTTTGCAGCATCCTTCTTGACTGTTGCTTGAGGACAAGCAAATTTTGGGAGGGGAGGACTGTAATATTTCTAATCAGCTTTCAACTAGTTGGAATATTATATGTTGCTTCTATTTTCGGTCTAGAGGAATAAATGGGGTAGGGAGACCCTTAAATCTCTTTAGTGGGAATAAATCACTTTCAGTATGGATTTAGATCAATTTATATATTCAAAATAAAGCCACCTTGGGTGTAAAAGGGGACAATGCATGTAGACTAGATCAAGGTTGACCAAATCAACAATGCTGCCAAAGAAGAGAGTGGAGCTAGTGGGGACAATGTAGTTTTGGAGGAGGAGTATTTGCATGGAAGTAACCTCATAAATATGTGGGGCCAAGGGTGAGGAAGCTCACCAAGAATATAAGGGAAGGGATGGCAGCCATGAGAGGCATTCAAAATATTGTTTATGTTTGATTGTTATGACTTGTTGCATGCTTCAATTGTTTAGCTGGGTTTTCTGTACTATTTAGTACAAGGGCATTTCCATGTGGGAATTCCCCACTCTATCTTGGAGGACTTGATAAGGAAATATAAGAGGAGTATTATGAGCTTCATTTCCACCGTCTGAAATTTGGCCAAGTAGTCACCTACATCCATAGTGTAGTCTCCTTGAGGAACTGCATTATTTTTCATGGTGTTGCAGTGGAGGGGTGTAAAACCCTGTTTATGAGCTATTTTCCTAGTGAAAGGAGCAACCTTTCACCCGGGAGGCTAGGGAGGAGAAGTTACAACCATATATTTATCATTTCAGCCATTTTGCAGTAGAGCTTCAATGATACATCGTGATTCAGCCATAGAGTTGCAGTCTGCACTTTTTGCATCTTGTGTATTTCAAGAAACCCTCGCTGGGTTATTTTGGGATTGTGTTTGAGAGACTAGATCTCCATTTTCATCTCCTTTTGAGTAATATATCAGTAGATCCATTCATATTTATTTTTTTGTAGTAGTAACCCTCACTGGGATTGCACTGTCATGTATTCCAACATTTATGTGTTGCAACATCCCTTAGGATTCTAGTGTTTCTAGGCTTTGGAGGCTTGTCTGCCTAGTTTGAGTGATTGTTTCCTCAACACATTGTATCTTTTGCTCCTATAATACATAATCTAATGGTTCTATGATTTTCTCATATGTTTTGCCTCATTATTTACTGTACATTTCAGTTTAGTGTTCAATATTTTTTTCTTTCTTAATTTGGAATATTAAAGTGGTATCAGAGCTCTAATCTTGGCTGAGCTGTTGGGGCAATACATCTATGGCCATGGAGGAGAAAGAGATTCCAAAAATTCTTCTCTAGACCATGCAGGACATTGCAAAAGATATCAAGGAGATGAGATTTGAAAGACAAAAGGAATCCCCTAGAGGGTTTCACCATGGAGAAAGCTTTGACACCTCACATTTGTGGTGGGAGAAAACAGTGGTACAAACTTCTTCACAATGCTCCACTATGCCCACATTCATATCATTGGAAGGTGAGGAAGGAGGGCCCTTGAGGGAAGAGACTCTTGGTGACTATTTTGTGGAATATGAATCTCAATCCCGGAGGTTCAAGGAGCATTTGAACTTTTAGAAGTTCTGTCGGATCAAGGATGGTAGGAGATCCTTTAGTCACCATAAAAAGGGAGGGTACATGTAGAACCAAGATCTACAACGCAGTTTGGGCAGATTCTTTTTTCCCTCTTATGATGGATCACCCCAGTGCACATCCAAGGCTTGGGTAGAGAAGTTGGATACTTATTTCCAACTCAACAGAGTTTCAGAATTGGAGGCCATCAAAATAGTAGCGCTGCACCTACAAGGTGAGGCACATGAGTGGTGGTTTCATGGATTATCTACAATTGGGCATGCTAGTATCACTTCATATTCAGGCTTCACCCAGAGGTTGGTGGAGAGATTTGACCCCAGGGATCCGGAAGCACACTTTGTTGGGATAACCAAGGCCAAGCAATTAGGATATTTAGAAACTTATATCTCTAAGTTTCTAAATCTTTCAATCATGGTATCTGACCTCACTATGACCCGGAGAGTATGCATGTTCATTGATGGGATGGTTGAACCATTGCATGGGTTGGTGAAATCTACTAGAACAACTACGCTCCAAGAAGCTATGGTGAGGGAAAGGGACCTACAACATGATTTACCCAAGGAAAAGGCCCCTTTTCAGCAAAGGATACCCTCTTACAAAAAGGAGAATCAGGAGAAGAAATATCTTGATAATGACCAGAGATTTCTAAGGAAGAAAAAACTTTGTTTCACTTTTTGGGAGCCATGGGTACCAAACCACCAATGTGTTGTAGGGAAGGCACATTGCATTGAGATATTTTTTGATGAGGAGAAGGAGACTAGTACTGTAGCAATCCACAGGAGATGTAGTGGGGGAATTTTCTCCAATGGGAGGGATTCTTGAAGCTTTGAAAGGAGTTCCCAAGTATCTAACTTTAAGGGTGAGAAGCACTATTTTGGGGCAAATAGTATCAGTATTGGTAGATAGTGGAGCTACCCATAACTTTATTGATACCTAGCTAGTGCAAAGGAGGGGCATTCACATGGAATATTTTGAGGGTTTCTCAGTTTTGGTTCTAGGAGCTAGAACCATGTAGTGTGCCAAATATGTTTAGGCATTAACCATCACTATGGGAACCTACACACTAACATACCACTTCTTTGTGGTTAATATTCTAGACACCAATGTGATATTAGGTGTACAATGGTTAATCACCTTAGGGAAGTTTACCACAGATTGGAAAACATTAGACATGGAATGGACAAAGAAAGGGAGCGGTAAACATCAGAAAATCAAAGGCATACACACCTATCCACCCCAGATTGTCTCAGCACACAGGATGGAAGCAGATTTGTGCAGAGGGGACATAGAGTGGGCAGTAGAACTGCGTTTTTCAGAAGCAGAGAGCAAGGATTCACCAGTACATCCAGATGTACAATCTATTTTGGACCGATACTCCACAATATTTGGAGATATCCCACCTGGGAGACCTCCTGACTGAGGATTTGAGCACACTTTTGAGTTGGAGCAGGGGATCCAAGCAATGATCACCACACCCTATAGGCATCCCAAAGCCTATAGAGATGAGATTGAAAAGGCCATTTAGGAGCTTTTGGCCTTGGGGCACATTCGGCCTAGCACCAGTCCTTTCGCCACTTCAGTGGTCTTGGTCAAGAAGAAGGATGACAGATTGAGGATGTGCATTGATTATAGATTTTTGAATAAAAAGACCATGAAGAAAAGATACCCAATTCCCAAGATCGATGAGTTGATGGATGAACAAAGAGGGTGCAAGTATTTTTCCAAGATTGATTTGAGATCGAAGTATCATCAAATCAAAGTGAGGGATCAAGACATCCCCAAGAAAAAATTCCGATGTCACTACGGAAATTTTGAGTTCTTGGTTGTTGTGAAACCAGCTCCAAAATAGAAGAAAATATATATTAACGCCTTATAAATAAGCCACTTCGAGGGGACAACCTCCAATACATTACATGAATGAACAATTCTTGTAGGATACAAATTACAAAACCTCCTTTCTATGTATAGGAGTCCATGGGGCCACAATGTAGTCCTAGCCAACCTAACAATAATAATTTAAGGGCATAATAATAACAATATGGGGGTTACAGGGGTACAATAATAACAATAAGGGGGTTACACTAACAATAATAAGGGACTATACTAGTAATATAGGGACCTAACATGCCCCTCTCCTTCAAAAAAGTGCTGTCCTCAACACTTGAGTAGCTCTAGGTGCTTCTGTATAAAATTCTCATCCTCCCATGTAGAATCTTCAGTGGGTAAGTTCTTCCACTTGATGAGATACTCTAAAATTGATCGATTTTGTAGTTGTCGAGTTCTTATTTCCGTGACCGCTTCAGGTTCCAATATGATTTTTCCTTCCTCATCAAGTCTTGGAAATATTGTTTGAACTGGAATATTTTCACCTATAACCTTCTTTAAGCATGAAACATGGAAAACTGGATGCACTCATGAAGAAGCAGGAAGCTCCAATTTGTATGCGATAATACCAATCTTTTGCAACACCTTGTAAGGAACATAGTACTTTGGCGATAATTTATTATCCTTCTTAGCTTGCTTGAGGGAAATTTGTTTGTATGGTTGTAGCCATAAACATACCCAGTCTCCTACATCAAAAATTATCTCGCTGCGATGTTGATCTGCTTGTTGTTTCATTCGATTTTGTGCCGAATTCAAGTTATCCTTTAAGAGCTAGAGAAGTTCTTGTTGATGTTCGATGTGATTATCCATTGCTTGAACCTTCAAATTTTCTATTAAATATGATGTGATGGACGATGGATGATATCCATAAATGGGGTCAATTTTGCTGCATTATGGAAAGAAGTTTTATACCACCATTAAACGAGAGGTAACCACTTGACCCATTGTGCTTTTTTATCAGATACAAAACAATTAAGATATCCTTCCAAACATTTATTTAGTATCTTAGTTTGACCATCGTATTGAGGATGATAAGATGAGCTATGAGCTAATTGAGTACCCAAACAAGAAAATAACTCTGTCCAAAAATTTCCAGTAAAAATGGGATCTCTATCACTCACAATAACCCTTGGGTATCCATGTAGCTTTTGAATTGTGTCCATAAATGTAGTAGCAAATGTACTTGCTTTAAATGGATGAGATAATGCACAAAAGTGTGCATACTTGGTAAGTCTATCAACTACCACCATGATGACACTCTTTCCTTCGGACTTAGGTAAACCTGTGATAAAATCCATTGAAATCTCCTCCCAACGTTGACTTGGAATGGATAAAGGCTGTAGAAGACCCAGGGTCTTAATTGTCTCAACTTTATTCTGTTGGAAAATCAAACATTCCGCCACAAAATTTTGAATATCAGATTTAAGGCCATCCCAAAAAAAATCTTTCTTCACCCTGTGGTAAGTTTTTAAAAATCCTGAGTTTCCTCCTAAAGGAGAAGTGTGCAATTCCAAAAGAATCTTTTGTTTTAGTTGGGAATTCTTACAAAGATATAAGCAATATTTGTACCATAAGGAATCATTTTTCTAACTAAATGTATCAGGTGTACTATTATCTTGCTGCAACTTTTGAATGAATGTCCACACTTCTTCGTCCTTCTTCCATTCATCCCTTGCTTCGGTTATCCAATCTGGTTGGATAATAGAAATGGCATAAAGCAATGCTTCCACCTCTTCATTCTTTCTTGAGAGTGCATCTGCAACAACATTTAGCTTCCTTTTTTTGTAGATTATTTCAAAGTCATAACCCAACATCTTTGTGACCCATTTTTGCTGCTCTTCTGAAGATAGTCTTTGTTCCAAAAAGTGTTTAAGACTATCATGATCAGTTTTTACCTTGAAGTGTCTTCCCATTAGGTAAGTTCGCCATTTCTTTAGTGCATGCAGTATTACTAACATTTCCTTCTCATAAATAGGTTTCTGTAAATACTTTCCTTTGATTGGATGACTTTCAAAAGCAATGGGTCTTCCTTCCTGCATTAAAACAGCACCAATTCCATTTCCTGAGGCATCACATTAAACAATAAAGGTTTTTGTGAAGTCTGGCGTAGTTAAGACCGGTGCTAGGCACATTGCCTCTTTAAGATGTTCAAAGGCCTTAGTTGCTTCAGGAGTCCATGAAAATGCATCTTTCTTCAATAATGTTGTTAGAGGTGCTGCTATTCTCCCATAATTCTTAACAAACTTGTGATAATACCCTGTTAAACCGAGAAATCCTCGCAACTGCTTTATGGTTGTGGGGACTTTCCATTCCTTAATGGCTTTAATTTTGTTAGGGTCTACCTTAACACCCTCGTGAGATACAATATGACCCAGATATTCCACCTCTTGTACTCCAAAGAAACATTTGGATGTTTTTTCATATAATTGTTTCTCCTGCAATATTTTGAGCACCCTGTCAACATGTTGAACATGATCCTTCTAAGACCTGCTGTAGATTAGTATATCATCAAAAAATACTAGCAAAAATTTTCTAAGGAAGGGTTTGAAAATGGAATTCATCAACCCTGAAATGTAGAAGGTGCATTGGTAAGGCCAAAAGGCATGACTAAAAATTCATAATGATCCTCATGAGTTTGAAATGCTGTTTTTGGAATATCTTCAGTCTTCATTCTAATTTGATAATATCCTGAATGAAGATCCAATTTGGTAAAATAAATTGCTCCATGTAATTCATCCAATAATTCATCAATCAAAGGAATGCGAAATTTATCTTTAATGGTGAGCTTATTGAGCTCCCTATAATCCAGACACATGCACCATGATCCATCCTTATTGTGTACCAATACTACAAGAGCAGAGAATGAACCTTGACTAGGTTGAATTATACCAGCCTCTAACATTTCTGAAATCATACGTTCAATTT
This sequence comes from Pinus albicaulis, assembly GCA_034641835.2. NCBI lineage: Eukaryota > Viridiplantae > Streptophyta > Pinopsida > Pinales > Pinaceae > Pinus > Pinus albicaulis. Next base: position 983,615,083 of record CM076581.1, read on the forward strand.
CATTCTTTTGGACATAAGGATATCTATAAGGCCTGATGTTTGGAGGAACACTTCCTGGAATCAAATGAATAGCGTGATCATGATCATGAATAGGTGGGAGTCCTTTGGGAGTTTCAAAAACCTTGGAATGATTGTCCAAGACTTTTTGGAGATCTGCAGAAATAGATGATTTTGATGCTGGAACTTCTAGTGAGCATAATTATGCAATTACGCCTCGTTGTTCTTTCTTTAGAAGATTTGTCATGACATTAGAGCTTATTGTATTTCCTAGCTTTCTCACAATACCCCGTAATTCGACTTCCTTTCCTTCTGAAAAAAATTCAAGAAAATTTCTTGAAAATTAAAAGCTATCATCCCCAATGATTGTAACCATTGTAATCCTAGTACAACATCAGCACCTCCCATAGGAATGGAAAGCATTGGAATATTCAATACATATTCCCCCATGGTTAGCTTGATAGTATGGCATTTTCCAGAGCAATTTATAGTTTCTCCATTTGCAACCATCACTGGACATTCTGGTGCCGGGTATAGGAAACAATTCAATTCCTTGGCTACCTTACAATGAATAAAATTATGGGTACTACCTGAATCAATCAACAATATTACCTTTTTCTTCTTGATATGTCCTTCTATCTTGAGAGTTTTGAGAGTGGTAATTCCTGCCAATGCATTACACAATATGGTCGGACTCATTTCTTCCTCTTCTAGGGTTGGTTCCTGGTGTATATCCTCTTCTTGTTCATTTTCTTCTTCCTCTTCACAATCTATGTAAAATAATTTCTTCTCAGCACACTTATGACCTTTAGTCTATTTGCTATCACAACTATAAAAAAGCCCTTTTTCTCCTTTTTATTCCAATTGTTGTGGTGTCAACCTTGTAGGTTGTGGAAATATAGGAGTAGCAACACTTCCCTCTTTATAGAAGTGAGTGGTAGGCTTCCTTGTCACCATAATTTTACATTCAATTTTTCTTGCCAACCTGAATTCCTTCTCCAATGAATCAGGTTCCAAAACGCGAACTTCATGTTAGATGTTATCCTTTAAAGTACCTATGAAGAGATCAATCCTGTGTTCCTCTGAAATATTAGTTACCCTTATATTCAATTTTTGGAAGTCCTCAATGTGCTCCCCCACTAAACCCTTTTGTTTGAGATTTATCAATTGGCTAAAGAAGGTGTTGCTCTTTGTGTCCTCATAATATGCTATCATTTCCTTCGTAAAAGTTGATCAAGTGACAATTTTTTTACGAGAGCAAAGCCATCGATACCATACAAATGTATTTTGTTCTAAATGTAAAGTTGCAATGCGTACCTTTTGTGTGTTTTTCACAATATGGAGATCAAAATATTGCTCCATCTGTAGTATCCATGTTACAGGATCCTTTCCATCAAACTTCCTCATATCCATTTTTTGAATATGGTGGTTCTTCCTGCCAACATTAGAGTTTATGAAATCACGATTAACATTTATTTTGTTCTCATCATGAGTTTCCTCTACTATCTTTTCACCATTAGGAAACATTTCTCGTATCAAAATTTTCAAACCTTCCATGTCTGTTTTTAGAGCATTCTTCATGTTTTCCATTTTCTCATCGATCTTAGCTTCCATGTCATCCATCTTAGATTCCATGCCAGCTTCCATGCCATCTATCTTAGCTTCCATGCCATTCTTCAAAACATCCATCTTATATTCCATTTTCTCATCGATCTTAGCTTCCATGTCATCCATCTTAGATTCCATGCCAGCTTCCATGCCATCTATCTTAGCTTCCATGCCATTCTTCAAAACATCCATCTTATATTCCACGCCTTTCTTCAAACCATCCATCTTAGTTTCCACGCCTTTCTTCAAAACTTCCATTTCACTTTTTGTTGCTCTTTGCGAGAGTGAGGTTTGTTGCACTTGCTCTTGTAATTTTGACATGTCATGTTGCCATTATTCGTCTTCACGAGTCATAGTAGAGCCTTATAAAGGCTTAATAGGTGTTGAATTCTTTTTAGGGGCCATTTTAGAGTCTAATAATGATATCGATTCTACAATATGCCCTTGGAATCAATTCAACTTGATTCTTCAAACAAGACTTATGCAATTCGGGAAAAAAATACACACCTTTTACTTGCTTTTCAGGATCTCTATATTGAAATTGAATTATCTCTATATTGTAGATCCTCAATATCTGAAATTTGGCCTTGTAGTAGCCCTCTTAAGCTTCTTTCAAATTTCATAGGTCTGACCTGATTTGGATTCTTCAAGGCAAAGTTATGTCCAATCTCCCACAATGACCCAATTATGGACTTGTTCAGTAGAGAAAAATTGTACGAATTTCCATGTGTTATTGTTTACTCTTTTGGCTTTGAAATTGATAAAAAGGAAACTATAGTCCATTTACTTGTGGCCAATTTTTACAGCATTCCAATCTGATGCTCAGAGAGAGAGTGATGAAGATTTTCCCTCGATAACCTCTTTGAGATGAAATTCGAGAGCCTGAAAAAGACCTAACTTCCACAGATCATATCTCTAAAAATACTGCGAACCAAGATCTAAAATTTTGTGCCAATGTGCCTTAGTATTTTGGATTCACTCTCTAAAACTTTTAGCTTCTGAATCTGCGTAGAAAAAATGTTATAGCCAAAATTCCGCAATGACCTGTTTAGGTTAAATTCAGGAGCCTGCAAAAAGCCCTAACTTCCACAGATCATATCTCCGAAAATATTGCGATGATGTTCCTCAGGATTTCAGCTTCATACTCTAAAAATTTCAGCTTCTGAACCTTCGTAGAAAAAACGTTATAGCGAAAATTCCACGATGACCGATTTGGAGCAGCGAAAACCATAGAATCCAAAGCTCTGATACCAAATGTTGTGAAACCAACTCCAAAAATAGACGAAAAGAGATATTAACGCCTTATAAATAAGCCACTTCGAGGGGGAAACCTCCAATACATTACATGAATGAACAATTCTTGGATGATACAAATTACAAAACCTCCTTTCTATATATAGGAGTCCATGGGGCCACAATGTAATCTTAGTGGGGCCACAATGTAATCCTTTCCGACCTAACAATAATAATTTAAGGGCACAATAATAACAATATAGGGGTTACAGGGGTACAATAATAACAATAAGGGGGTTACACTAACAACAATAAGGGACTATACTAGTAATATAGGGACCTAACATTGGTAATGCCTTTTGGGCTAACCAATGCTCCGGCAACATTCTAGTCTTGCATGAACCACATTTTCCGTGGTCACTTGAGGAAGTTTGTATTGGTATTTTTTGATGAAATTATTATTTATAGCCGCATATGGGAGGAGCATTTACAACACATTGAGGCAGTATTACACTTTCTTAAAGTGCAACAGTTCTATGCTAAGCTCTCTAAGTGTGAGTTTGGGCTCACAGAGATGCTTTTTCTGGGCCATATCATTGGAGTAGATGGGGTGAGAGTTCATGAAGAGAAGATCCATTCTATTAGAGATTGGCCCGAGCCAAATAATGTCACAGAAAATCGAGGGTTTGTAGGAATCTGTACCTATTACCGGAAGTTTGTAAAACGGTTCTCTCAACTAGCAACACCACTTACATATCTAACTAAGAAGGGGGATTTTTGTTGGACAACCACAGTGCACAGAGCTTTTGATATGCTCAAGGAGGTGATGAGTAGCTGCCTAGTATTAGTTCTGCCTGATTTTACCCAACCCTTTGTGTTGGTATGTGATGCTTTGGGAGAATGCATTGGAGCAGTATTGATGCAAGGGGGACACCCCATAGCTTTTGAGAGCTGGAAGTTGCTACCACATGAGAGGATATAACCCATATATGATGAGGAGATGCTGGCTATTATGCATGCTTTAGCCAAGTTCTGGAAATATTTTGTGGGTAATAGATTCCGAGTGAAGACTTATCATAATAGTCTTCGATTCTTTCTTGCGCAGAAGCAACTTCAGGAGAGGCAACATAAATGGGTGAGTAAGATCCAAGAATATGAATTTGACATAGAATATGTCAAAGGGAAGAGTAATGTAGTGGTAGATGCTCTATCTCAGAGGCTATCCTTGATGAGCATGGATACAGATTGGGAGGCTCAGTTGCTAGTGGAATACTCCAAAGATCACTTTGCATGTGAGGTCCTAGATGGGTTGGTGACTGATGAGAGGTATAGAGTGATGGATGAGGTCATATATTATCAAGATCAGGTCTTCTTGGCTAGATATTCTAAGTTTAAGAAGAATATTTTGCAGGCATCACATGATTCACCACTTGCGGGGCATCAAGGAATCACCAAGACATGTCAAGCTATTCGGGAGAGATTCTCATGGAAGGGTCTCAAGGAGGATGTTCTTCAACACATCAAGGAGTGCGTAGTTTTCCAGTAGAGAAAAGGAGAGCACAAAAATTCTGCAAGATTATTGCATCCACTACCTATTATGGATGGAAAATGGGAAAGTATTTCCATGGACTTCATCACCGGTCTACCTACAGTTTAGGGTAAGGATTGTATCTTTGTAGTTGTTGATCGACTAACAAAGTATTCAAATTTATTTGCTATTTATGCACGATATACTGCTTCATAGGTAGCCGAGCTCTTCTTTAGGGATGTGTTTATACTTCATGGTCTTCCAAAGACCATAGTTAGTGATCGAGATAGTCGCTTCACGAGTGACTTTTGGCAAGATATTTTTCGGTTAGTGGGTACTGAGTTGACACCAAGAACCAGATATCACCCACAAACCAATGGAAAAAACAAAATAGTGAACAAGTGGTTAAAAGGCTACCTGCGGAACTATGTTTCGGGGCAGCAGAGAGCATGGACGCATTGGCTCCATTTGGGGGAGTATTGCTACAACATAGTCTTTTATATGTCCATTGGCATGACCCCATTTCGAGCCCTTTATGGGTATGATCATTTTCTGATGTGATGTTTGGTGCAATTAAAGCTCCTAGAGCAAAGGAATGGATTGAAGAGAGCCAGGATATAATCTGGCCCTCAAGGACAACATTGCTACAACACAAAACCAACAGAAAATGTATGCAGACTGTGGTCGAGTAGAGAGGTAGTTTAAGGTGGGTGATTTGGTCTACCTTCGTCTTTTGCCATATAAACAATATACACTGAAGGAGAAAGGGGTTGAGAAGCTTAAACCTCGGTTCTATGGGCCATACAGGGTGATCCATCATGTTGGAGAAGTAGCATATGAGCTAGAGCTTCCTATTGGGAGCAAGATCCATAACATTTTTCATGTCTCATGCCTCAAGAAGGCCATTAGACAACATGTGGTTGCCACTATGGATCTCCCACCTATTGATGATGATGGCCATCTAGTTTTACAACTAGAGGCTATTTTTGATACTCGGGTGAGGCAACTAAGGAGCAGGGTGATTAAAGAATATTTGATTCGATGGAGGAATCTTCACGATGAGGATGCCACTTGGGGGGGGAAAGAAGATTTTGTAGCATCCTTCTTGACTGTTGCTTGAGGACAAGCAACTTTTGGGAGGGGAGGACTGTAATATTCCCAATCAGCTTTCAGCTAGTTGGAATATTATATGTTGCTTCTATTTTCGGTCTAGAGGAATAAATGGGGTAGGGAGACCCTTAAATCTCTTTAGTGGGAATAAATCACTTTCAGTATGGATGTGGATCAATTTAGATATTCAAAATAAAGCCACCTTGGGTGTAAAAGGGGACAATGCATGTAGACTAGATCAAGGTTGACCAAATCAACAATGCTGCCAAAGAAGAGAGTGGAGCTAGTGGGGACAACGTAGTTTTGGAGGAGGAGTGGAGGAGGAGTCTTTGCATGGAAGTAACCTCATAAATATGTGGGGCCAAGGGTGAGGAAGCTCACCAAGAATATAAGGGAAGGGATGGCAGCCATGAGAGGCATTCAAAATATTGTTTATGTTTGATTCTTATGAATTATTGCATGTTTCAGCTGTTTAGTTGGGTTTGCTGTACTGTTTAGTACAAAGGCATTTCCATGCTAGAATTCCCCACTTTATCTTGGAGGACTTGAGAAGGAAATCTAAGAGGAGTATTCTGAGCTTCATTTCCACCATTCGAAATTGGGCCAAGAAGTCACCTACAGCCATAACACAGTCTTCCTGAAGAACTACATTATTTTTCATGGTGTTGCAGTGGAGGGGTGTAAAACCCTATTTATGAGCTAGTTTCCTAGTGAAAGGAACAACCTTTCACCCAGAAGGCTTGGGAGGAGAAGTTACATCCATATATTTATCATTTCAGCCATTTTGTAGTAGATCTTCAACGATATAACATGATTCAGCCATAGAGTTGCAATTTTCACTTTTTGCATCTTGTGTATTTCAAGAAACCCTTGCCGAGTTATCTTGAGATTGTGTTTGAGAGACCAGATCTCCATTTTTAGCTCCTTTTGAGTTATATATCAGCAGATCCATTCATATTTATTTTTCTGTAGTAACCCTCACTGGGACTACACTGTCATTTATTCTGACATTTCTGTGTTGCAGCATCCCTTGGGATTCTAGTGTTTCTGGGCTTTGGAGGCTTGTTTTCCTAGTTTGAGTGATTTTTTCCTCAACACATTGTATATTTTCTACTCTAATACATAATCTAATGGATCTATGATTTGATCATATGTTTTGCATCATTATTTGCTGTACATTTTCAGTTTAGTGTTCAATATTTTTTTCTTTCCTAATTTGGAATATTACAACAAATCTAGCACAAGTTATCTTGAAACCCCATACGAGAACATCACATAGGATTTCTTATCAAGGGTTGGGGTGCCTCTTATTACCCAATACATCGTTGTTGCCTTGTGTCACTTGCAGAGGTTTTATATTTTAACCATGCTATATTAAAATATCTTTCATCTACCCTGTTGATCATATGTTCCAAGTCCAAACTAAAAATTTTATATAGAAGACACATGATGCTCATGCATGGGAGACATAACATATACTTTTTCTTGGAGAGGTTATTTCATTGTCATTCTTACATTCTTCCTCATGCTAAGAGAATACATGCCTCCATAGCTGGAATTCCATATAACCAACCCAAGAAGCCAGTGATCTTGAAAGATGTGTGAGTCTTTGCCAAGCTAGAGCTGTTGTGGTAGAAGTGCAAGGAAGGCATTGCGTTTGAAGAGAGAGTTGTAGAGTAAGAAACATGGAATCTCATTACTCACTTGTTTAAATCAATGTAAAATGGAAATGAGCTAAGGTATATTTGAAATCACAATATCTACTTGTCTGTTTCATCACTGCAATGAACCAAGGTATATGAATTTCAAGGATTCCCAAAGAGAAACCAGTAGCTCAAATTGTTTATGCCAACACTGTGGAACTAGCGGGGATGGATTCAATGGAGATCATAACCTTGTGTTGTGTTTTGCTAAGTGGAAGAGGTTTGTCACTGTTTGAATGTTGGGTGAGATACCTAAATAAGCTTTTAATGAGGGAAATAATTGTTGGTGTTTGGTTGTGGCTAAATTTTTTAGTATTGTAGGTTGGGATGGATGAGAAATAAATCCAACAACCATCCTTCATCCCTGTGGTCTCATAAACCAGTTTGGGGGTGGCATTTACAGAATATTCTTATGGTTTGGCAGTTGATTACTCATTTTTCACCAATTTGATGGATATATTCATGGAAAAGTTGAGGGCTTATCATCATTTTCATGCCAGTTTGTTAGTAGATAATACCACCAAACCTCCACTGGGATATTTTGTGTTTTTAGCATAATTTTCAAACCCATCCATTTGCTTTTAAAAATTTACCTGCAACCATTATGAAGTAAAATAATAAGTGGTGTCATTAGATGGTGTAAAAAGTAAAATTTTGGAAACAATTGTAGAACCATATGAAATTATATGGGTGAATAGTGCAATTCTATGTTATCCTTGAAGACTTGTGTTTGTATTTTCTAAAAAAATATATACTTCCTCACAAAAAATTTCAAAAAAATACTATGAATATTTAGCGATTAGATGCCAATATGTTCATGAAGATTCATATTAGAGATTGGAAGAATATTTTATCTTCCATAACCAAAATGGAAAAAAATATGAAGGATAAATAACAACAATAAAATATATTATATCTAGACAGTATCAATGTAGAACTAACCTACTTCACAATTTAAGCATTTAGTAAATCTAATTTCCTTGATCATCCATAGGGTCTTCGATAGGCAATGATTGGGTGTGTTGTTAAAGCACTCCTAGATGTTAAGTCACTGGTTCAATTCCCCATCCTATTTGGGTGTTATTCTTGGACATGACTATGATGTAGCCTCACTAATGTCAAAGTCACAAAATATAAAAAATCTTCATCAAAATCCAATTTTCACATGTTCCAAGGAATGTAGAAGGAAACATGACCTGTGTAACAAAGATGGATTGGTCTAAGATTCCAACTATAAAATCACACCAAAAGAAAATAGATAAAAAAAAAACTAGATGCCATTTCACATGCATGATGGTGAAATTACATATAAAATGAAGGAATTGTAGTCTATAAATGACACATCATCACAAAATTCCATCCACATCATCATTGATATTCAGCAGAAAGACAAGAAAATTTGAGTAGGAAAGCCACCATAAGAGGTTATGTTCAAATTGACCTTATTCTCTATATGGACAGGTATAAAGCTGAACCGAAAAGCCTCTGAAAGAATAAATTCAATATAATATCCCTTGTCATATGTGATATTTATGTTAAAGGAGATGAAGGAATAATTAAAAAAACTCAATCTAATCCTTCAAAGACAGCCAAGCTCCCATAAGTCTAGGAAATCCTCGGGTATGACAAGCAATAAAAAATAATTGAGGCCAAGTAAGAGACAGATGATGTTGCAAAGACAATTTTCAGTCACAGGTCCACAATTTCTGCAGATATTATTTTCCTGTACTATAATATTTATCTTCATGGATATCCTATATACAACATGCTTTAATGGCTCCTTTAAATTCTCCACCAAAAATCCCCTTTTCCTAGTTGTGGAATTTTGTTGGTACTTACTACTATACACTAGTGTTTTAAGGAGGTTCTAAATTCAAATAATCCACATTCAACATTAAGGGGGGAAGGTCCAATATTATAGACTAATCCTTTATCTTCCTTCCCTCCTCTCTAACTTTAGGGAGGATATTGTGCATAGGGAAAACCCTATGTTGAGATGGGTATTCATTAACCTTATCACTTCTTTTCACTGTTTGACTCCTGAAAATTGGAGAAGTGATTATGAGCTTGAAAGAAATCCTAAAGAAAAGGATTTTTATATAAATGATAAGTTGTAAAGTGGTGCATTTCATTCTCAAGGGAGAATGGAATCTAATGCATATATAATGGCATTACCCCCAAGATGCATTAACAAGGATACTAAAGACAATATAGAAAATACTTTGGATGGTAACTTGAAAAACAGAGTAGAAAATGATCTCAAGGTTTTTTTCTCCACTCCTCTTTCAAAATAATGATTGTACAAGGAAATATAGAATCCGTTATGAACAAGCACAGAAAGTATCACCAATTGATGATAAGGATCGTTCAAATTCTCGCTTTGAATCACATTATGACCGAAATTGTCCAGCAGGGGAAATGGACAGGTCAAGAAAACACAAGTTAAAAGGAATTAAGAGGTGCATTCACGGAGAAGCTAGAGAGCATTGTGTATATTTATCAGTTTTAGTTGCTTTGAACTATTGTAGTCATGGTGGGATTAGTAACAAATATTTCACAGTTTCACAAAATACTAGACTTCAAGCAAGAAGTGGTAAATCAAAAGTCATTGATATTCCCAAAAAGGTTTGTGGGATTCCTTGGAATTGGTCCAGAATACACGCTAGAGGCAAAAATATTTTGGATTTGGAAAGTAGGATCCTCTCATGTGGGCTTTCAAATACAACCACACAAAAAATTAAAGGGCTTGCATCATAAATTTATTACAGTTCTCAAAGGTTATTTTCTACTACATTAGAAACATCTAATCATTCTATTTCTTCTTTAGATTTTTATTCTGAGTCACTTCCCCTATTAATGGAGCGAGGTGGGTCTCATAAAAGTACATATACAGATACACAAGGAAGAATTACTTTAGGTGAGCTAGATCTCTATGCTAACCATAAAATTTGTCTTATACAAAATATTGACATGGTTTTTGAAATAAGATTGATCGATCATTATGGAAATGGAAAAAATATTATGGGCATTGGTTGTTTGAGATCTCAAGCCTAGGTGTAGGAGCTTGTCTCAGAAGTATGTTCCAAATACATTTGGAGAATTGGTTGGAAAATATTTAGCAGTTCGAGCTCTCATGAATGATATAGTGAGGAGAAATATTGCCCCAGTTTATCTGTTCCATGGTCCTGAAGGAGTAGGTCAAACATCATTTGGTAGAATATTTTCAGCAACCATGAAATTCCATTCTCTAGATCTTTCACGAGCTTGTGGACTCTGTTTTTCATATTTATATCAAAGTCTTGGTAAGAATTTATATATAAAATAAATTGGTGGCATTGGCTCCCAGGCATTTGAGATTTTTTAGATAGCCCTTGAAAATGTGGTTACTTATTCCCCATCCTCTCGTTATGGAGTCTTTATAGTAGAAAACTGTGATACTTTGTCAAGTGCTGATTGGAATAAATTCTTAAAAGTACTTGATGAAATACCTTGGAATATATTCTTTATTCTCACCACTTAGAATATAAAATGCCTACTCCATATAAAAGTCAACTTGAGAAATTTTTTTGTAAACTTGGTGGGACTACATCTTCATCATGTCCAATATATCACCCTGATCGGGGGAGGGGTGGGAAATTGAACCGATGACTTCACATAAAGGAGTGCCTTTACAGAGCACCCAATCATCGTCTATCTAAGACTCTGTGGACAACTTGAGAATTATTATAGTTTTTTAAATATTTAGGGTAGAATAAAGGTAACCTTAGATAGGTCTTCTTAACCCTAACAATAGCATTAGAGATGAAGAGGAATATTCTAAAATTTTCTAAAATCCATCATTGCCAAGCTTCACATATGGTCTAACCATGTTTCTTTTTGAAAGTTTTTCACATCTTTGAAATCACTCAGATACAAAATGCAATGAGATTTCGATAATAAGCTTGCCAACACAGGTGCAAAAAAGGAATTTGAGAAAGAAAGAATGATCTCTTCCAAAGTCATACTTTATTCAATCTATCAATCAAAATTCTAAAGATGAAACTGCTAAAGCATGCAACCCAACAGGGAGATGAGGAAGGGATATGATAGTAGCATGAGAAAAAGAAAGCACCATCCACACATAGAAAACGGATCAACCATAAGCACCACCAAGATCCACCAAAAAAATAGAGTACTAGACTAAAGAATCTCTTTAATTTTGTGTTTACCTTTGCCCATTTTGATCCATCCACACACAGTAGACGGATCAACGAAAAACACCACCAAGGTTCAGCAAAAAATAAAGTACTAGACTAAAGAATATCTCTAATGTTGTGCTTACCTTTGACCATTTTGAGCCATCCACACACGGATCAACGAGAAGCACCACCAAGATTCACCAAACAAATAAAGTACTAGACTAAAGAATCTCTCTAATTTTGTGTTTACCTTTGCCCATTTTGAGCTTTTGGTGGATTGAAATATCACAAATTTTGTTTTTTGGACCATGAGTCCAGTCCTCACTGTAAACGTGGATGTAAACCATAAAAATAAAATTTATTTGCATATAGGGGAACAATCAGTACTTTTGTTTCTATTTAGCCTAATTTAGCACAAAAAAACTAGGGAAAAATCAATGGGAGCAAATATTTTCATTTCTCATTTTGATGCATGATGTAATCCCTTTGGATGAAGGCTTGTTACAATCAAGACCTTTATTGTTCCAAAAAGAGGAAAATGAACTTAAATGCAACAAAGATGATGAAGTTATGTAAGTTATGGTGGCAAGAAAGATATTCAATTAACAAAAAACACTTAAATCATACCTTAAGCATTCCATTTCTAATTGATGATAGAAATACATCAATAGGAAATATAATGGTAGTGTTTGAGGTCAAACCATATACTTAGTGCAAAAAATTCCACACCGCTCTTAGAAAATTCCGAACACTCATATACATCTCGTCGCTTACCATTTATATCCAATGGTGCAAAACATTCTCCTACAAATGTTGACACCCGAAGATGTAGTTGTTCAATAATTGTTTTTGACAAAAACACAATTGATATAAGCACAAAACCAACAATGCAAGAATATACACTCGGATTCATGAGTAATAAAGTAGTTGAGTATGATAAGAGTATTCCAGAACTGTTCACCTGTTGAGGAAGCCAAATATATATATAAAACATAGGAAGCATAGGTGTGGTTTGCCTAGACCGAAGACTACGCTTATATATAGAGTACAAAGTTGTGGGAAGAGTGATCAAAATTAGCCAAGTCTCCAATAAAATACAATAAAGTGGATAAGCTATCAATTTAGACTAAGTCACCCACAAGAGATCATGTTCACTAAAACAAGTCTCGTCAAAGACATTTCTTTCTTAAAAAAAAGGATAGAGATTGTGGACTCCAAGTTAACCGCCCTCATTGTCATAGCCTCTGCAAAATCTACTTGACATAGAGGAACAAGCAACCTTGAACAAAATCTCAAGTTTGTACATGGTTTCAAGTTTGATTGAACCTCATTGAAGTATGACATCATCTCAACTACCCTATCTCTTTATTGTTGAGTCTAATGGGACTAAAATGATAATTCCCAACCATTCATATGTGAATGTTGCAAATATGAAAGAGAGAGAATCTTGTTGCAGGGGCTCATGGATGGTGTCAAAGATGCTTGAAAATAGAAAAACAGCTTATCTTGAATTGCATTAGAAGAAGTTAAAATGACGACAAACACGTCAATAAATTGTAATCATGTGATGTGGCCAAAAAGAATCACCTGGTAGAAAAGAATCCACAAGCTCACACCTACAAATGCCTTGAAGAAATGGAACCAAAAAAATTATGTCATCTATTTACACCAATTTCATGGAATCAGCAAATACTTGGCTTCCCTGGGACTTGGCGAGACTTAACGAGTTGGGAAAGGCTCAGAAAAGACAAGAAACCCTTAAAATATAGTAAATTATATGCACAAAAAATATTGCGAGTTTGTGGTGAGTATGGTCATTGGCAAGTTTTCCGTGAGTCTTGGCAAGCATTGGAATTTTCCCATGAATCTAGCAAGTGGATAGTTTTGTGGGTTGTTCTTAGGTGAGTACTCACCCTAGCCAAGACTCCGCAAGACTCATGAGTCTTATCTGATTCAATCTACACTAGTTTCAAGACTCCAAAGGTTCAAATGACACTGCATACATTTTTTTTTTAAAGATGACGAATAACTTAGATTAAGAAAAAAATGATCTAAGAGATACATAAAAATTGAAACAGGATACACACATTTGAAGATATAGTTTACTAATGTTGAAATGGAAGAGGAAGATTGGCAGATAAAATAAAAATCTAGAAACTTGCATGGTTAGTGAGTGAAAAATGCACAGGTACAGGATGACATGGACTAATGCAAGCACAAGTTAATAAACACAAACACACATGAAAACTATAATAGTACATTAGAAACAAGTGAATAAATAGCATATCTCCAATATTGGCCTATTGATATTAGAATTTGTTGTAGATTCCATTTCTGGAGACTACATTATTAAGTTGTTGGAGACTTTTGGTCACACTATCACCTAAAGCTATAGTGCCGAGGGGCATGGAACTAATGCAACATCTCACTCTTTTTTCACCTAACTACCATCCTGTAATATTGGATTTCTCGCTTGCAAATGGAATTTTACCATAGAAACTAAATCTTCTCCAACAACAGCCTTGGAATCATCACCTAGTGCAGATCCTGCTATCCTATCTATCAAGCCTACCATTGGGCCTATGCCATTCACATCCAAACTCAAGGCCTTTGGGGAGATTGAATTGATATGTGTAACTCAGAACAACACATAACATCAAACAACCTTACATGATATATACATCTCAACATGCAACCAAATATTATTTAATAGTAAATTTTCGGAGTATTCACACTAAATATTATGACTGTGTTTATATTGTGTAAGTGAAAAACTTAACTAGAAAAAGTGGTCCAAGCATGCCAGCATAATATATTTCTAGTTTTAGTTCAAGTATTTCATAAAGTTACTTAGCACCAGGAAAGTGACGATGGAAACTTGGAAATTAGTCAAACCTAACAAAGTCGATCAAAAGAATATTATAATGCTCATAATAGTCAATATCACATTCTGAGATTCTTCAATTATAGTATAATAATAAGAGAGTCTGACACTATATGTTACTTTCGCTGGTGACATAGAACCAATCAAGTCTCTCATATTTAGATTGCTCGGGTCCCAATTGAGATCTATGACTACAGTGGCATGTCCTTATGATGGGATTTTTTTTTCCATATTAGTACTCCCTTCATTAAATGCCAATCCACCAACAAATAAACTGAAAAGAAGGAACTAAAAATCAGACATAACCAATCCTATAAATAGAATGGGGTACATTAGGTAGGGCTATTCAACCAGGATTATTGTAATTTGTTACGATATAGACTCCCAATGCCATTCCTTGATCACTATTTTCTATGGTGCATATGCAGTGTGCACAATCCAATGATAGACATCTCATACTCTAGTGTGTAACACAAAGATGGTGAATTGGAATAGTAATAAAGAAGTCTAACACTTCATCTATCAGTTTTGCTGATGATTGACAAATGATAAAGTATAAAATTTAGATTGCTAAGATCCTAAATAAAAGCTATTTATTTAGTGGAATGTCACTACGATGGGATTATTTTCCATATCAGGACTCCCTTCCTTGAATACCAATCCATAAAAACATAAAATGGAAGATAAGGAACTAAAAAATATACATGATCAACCCTCTAGATAGGATAGGGTACATTTGGAAGTGATTTTTGACCATAATTATTGTAATTTGTTACAATGAAGACTCCCATTGTCATTCCTTCATCACTATTTTCTTAGTTGCAAATGCATAGTGCAATCACTAGCAATCATCCTCTAGTATGTAAGACAAAGATGGCGAATTCAACTCCAAGATAAATCTTCAAAAGAGTATAATCATCCCTGGGACTTGTAATGTAATAAGTTAAAGTAAAGCTCCTACAGGTTTTCTAACAAACCCCTATCTCTACGCTCCTACTATATAAATTACTTGTCAGCCAAATTTTAATAGTAACTGTGACAATTGAAACATATGGCTCAATAGCCTGAGCAATATTATTAGTTTTAAGTTTTTAACTTATTGTTCCTTTACATCCTTGGAGAATTTCCGCATTGCCTTTTACCTAATTTATTGCAATGAATGATAATTGTCTTTGGGAAAAAATATGCATTATAATGTGACTTGATGGAGGATATCACTGCCCACAAAAAATAAACCACAGGATTCCCATTACAACATCTAATAGAAACTGTACTGAATTACCATAATAGTAATACCAATAACGATGGCATGAAATTTATAATATTGATTGCATGTATATTACATCAACAATGAAACAATGAATTCCATTTTTTGATATATTGAAAGGAACATTGCCTATTTTTCTATACAAACACAAAAGGATGTAAACATAAATTGTATTGACATGTAAATGGAAGACTCAGAAAAATGCATCTATATTGCGTTATTTGAAACAAAACTACTTTCTACAGGCTATGGAATCTAAAATTTTCATATGTTAGGCAGCTTGCACTATTAATGTATCAGTAGCAACTAAAAACAAATAGACTTTTCATGACCCATTTGTTGAAATATAGGGAAAAAATTACAAGGAAATAAACCAACAAAGAGAGTTTGAGATTTGCATACCACTTTTACCAAGCGCTCCAAGGGGGGTTCAATTGTGCTTGATTTGTATTCTATTAGGGGTCCAGGTGAAACTGTTTGGTGTCGATCCTGGTTGATAGTAATATGACCTAGGCTAGGAGGAAAGTCAACTAATAGTGATGAGGTAGAAATTCTAGGTGTGCCAATATCTAAAGATTCAAAATGGTTTCGTATAGGAGAGGGCCGCTGAAATCCCTCACCATTTCTAGCATTTGAAATTGAAGAAATTCCAGGTAAAACAATTTTATGTCCATCCTGGTTGATAGTATTCTGAGCTGGGCTACGAGGAAAGTGAGCTAATAGTGGTAAGGTAGAAATTCCAGGTGTTCGAATAGCTATAGATTCAACTTTTTTTCGTATAGGAGTGGGATGTTGAAATCCCTGAGCATTTCCAGCATTTGAAATTGTATAAATGGCATAAGATTGATTCTCAGCATCTTCTATGTGAGGTGAAGGAAGTGGGAGAGTAGAGGGTAAGGGATCCATAAATGGCGAGGTTACAGGATGCACGGGAGTTACAACTTTGGAAACCTGAAGTGAAGATGCTACTGTACTTTGTTAATCTATCTGTGGAGAGGAATGTTTAAAAAACGTGTGGATAAACAACCTCGAGAAGTTGAGGTGAAGAAACATAAAGTACCAATCCTGTCTTAAGCTGCTGCTACTATTGTTCATAAGCTGAATGTTGACTTAACTGATGGCGTTACGACATAAATTCTTGTTTAATAGAAGACTACTTTGTCCTCGAGTCAATATTCAACTCATTAATTTGTTGAAGTTGTGGCATTTTTTTGTTCCTGAAACTCTACCTGTAATTGAACAACTTATTGCTGCTTCTGTTACTATTGTTGCTAGATTTGCTGCTGTTGTAGTAGTAGGGGGTGTTGAATATGTCATTGCTGCTACATATTTACTTGTGCTTGTAGCATTTCTTGCTGCTTCAGAGCATGGTGGTGATGTTGCAGAGTATTTATATTATTTTTCTATAAAGGATTGATCCCAGTCTGCTGTATGGAGTTAATAATATTATGCTAAAAGGGATAATTATTCTGCTGAAGAGAAGTAATATTATCATTTTGAAGATGGTTTACTGAACTCTGTTATAAGGTAGCTACACTAGTTCCTTGCATTAAACTTATATTGGCAGCAAACTGCATTGTAGTACGAACATTTTTTTGTGATGTTTGTACATCAGATTGTTGTAAAGGCATGGAACCATGTTGAATGGGTGTCACAATGTTTGATTGAATTGAAGTAACAGATGGCTGCAAATTCATCTGTTGGATTTGATTAACATGTTTTTCTTGTTCCTGCATCTGAGATAACATAGTTTGCGGTTGCTGCTGCATAAATTACACTTGGATGACAATCCGATTTGCAAGTTAATTTTGTCCCTGTTGTTGTTGTGGAGAAGATTTTATCTACATAAATGAGTTCATAATGGCATGAATTTTCTTCTCAAAAGCATCAACCTTATCCTCTTTAAACCTTGATGGAATGTTGCTCTTCAATACTTGAAGATATTGCATCATACGTTGCAATGTTTGCCTGTAGTGCTTAAGATTTTCAGATTGATCGGGTGCCATGGGCTGATAAAACAACAATTCTATGATCATTTAGGTCAAAATTAACTAAAATACCAAACTGTCATAACCTTTGATATTCGTTTTGTATACAGGAAAATTTGAAAATAGTTTTATCGTCGTTAATGGTGGCTACATGGATTGCATTGCTAAAACAACCCCAACCTATTCTTGCAATCTCATAAGAATACTTCACTCTATGGTGCTTTGAAGTTTCCATATCTCACTTGTAATATATTCATAATGCCACCATGTTATTTTATAAATTTGACAATGGTAAAAGCAGCTAGAAGTTAGAACTAAGGAAGGAAGGGAACACACCTCTTGAAATTTCGCTGAAAGCTTTATCAATAATTCTTTTATCTTTGGATAATACATCTCCTTCAATTTTTGTCGCTGCATTAAGAAATGAACAATTTCTATCACTTTTTTTGTTCACGAGACACCAAAGATTTGTCAAAGCTTCCAATCTCAAGAGAATCTACATATACTCTATATACCCTTAAGAGCTAATTGGATATGTTGGTTCACCTTTCTTATGTAGGGAAGAGTATTCTATATAATCATAGCTTGGATCGATAGTGCAAAGTTATTATTGTAGTCATTATTGCTCAACGAAGAAATATAATATGCATTTTTGAAAAAAACATTTATCAAGGTATTTCATATTGACAAAGGGACAAAAAAGGCATATAGTACAACTATGTCAAGGAATCTCTTAATGGGTTGTTTTATTGATTCATAATTGTGAAAAATTAAATGGTAAATATGACATGGCATATTTCCCAATTTGACGAAACTCCAATACTCTTTAGATAAAGAGCACTTAGGCTAACATATAGAAGACTGATCATTGTGAAAGAATGGAGATACATATACAACGACCAATGCAAAGGACATCCTAGAAAATTGTAAATTTGAAGAAATATTATAATATGACCTATCTTATTGTTGGTTGGCTTAATTTTCGGATTAAACCTCTCAATATTAATTATCAATCCAGGAGTCGTAAACACGAGTTTTACTGTGTATTGGCTCAGCTTAATGGTCAGAATATAAATATATTCCTTTGTAATGATAAACTAGGTACTGGAATGAAACACACCTTTGCTGGAAAATAAGCAATCTTGAAAAGGGAACCTACTTAACCAATTTCATTCACTGTAAACTCCATACTGCAATTCAACTATAAGGAAATACAAAGCAATTCTAAATCATTCTCGCACTCAAATTCTACTTTTTAAATCTCCCATGATATCTTGAAAACCTCTATTTGTTCCTCTCATTAACTTGAAACTAACACTTAAAACTAATATTGAGATAAGCAAAAAGACACACATATTATTCTAATGATAACTCACACCTGAAACTAACTATCTAAACTACTCTTGATAACAAATTCAAAATTCCAAATTAACAAAGGACAGTCCTAACTATTGCTAGAAGAAAACTACTTTGCTTCATGTAAAATGAGACTGAAAATATCCTATTAAAAATAACATTGCAAATAATCTATGATAACCTTCAATTTAAAGATTTTATTCTAGGTGAAACAAATTATTCAAAAACAAGCTCACTCTTCGAATGCATATAACTCATAATGAAAACTAAACCAAAATCATGTAAATCAATAACGAAAAGTAAATCACTGCTAGCTACACAATTAAATCCACACTCAAACTTGCTCTTATAAAGAAATTATTATATTATGAAAACAAGAAAGATTCTAATTAAAAAGAAATATAATAATGAAAAAGAAATCTAATTATTAAGCAAAGTCCAGGGATGCATAAACTAATTAAATGAGCATTAAAACCTGCAAACATTCAAAGGAAACTAAGTAAGGCAAACCATTACTAAAACTCAAAGCATTAAAATATGTTCTAACTCCTGAATCAAAATCAAGAATTGGAAAACAAAATAAAGATCTAAGTGCAGAATTAGGAAATCTGAGATAATATTTAAAAATAATTCAAAACAAAATATAATTCTACAAATTACACTAAAGCACAATTCTTAAATCTATGAAGAATGAGGGACTCAACTCCAGGTTGCGGTGGATCCTTGCCACTCCCTGGAGCAAGTCCTAAACTACCTTAACGTTTAAAAATAAAAATTACAATGCTCATATAAAAACAAATGCAAAAGCCAAAATTTATTAAATTAAATCAAAACATCGAGTCAGATATTAATTAATAAATACATCATCTGTTGCTGCTCCATTACAATTCCTTCTCCTCTGCAAATTAGATGATGGTTCTACATCTCAGAATTCCGCTTCTACAACTAAGAAATTCCTCTGTCTAATTGACAGACTCATGCCATTTTTCCTCTGAGAAATCCCTCTGTCTAATTGACGGAATACCTCCCTTCCTTTGTGCGCAGCTTCTGCTTTATAGCAGCAACACTGCTCTAATTGAATGGTTGATAGTTACACACAATACAATTTTGGGAGATTTGTTTGATGCAATCAGTTAAATTAGGAATAGGAAGATTTGCTTAAATCTTTGCTCCGGGAAACAATTTGATTCTCATGCCTTGGTGGCAGAGGAAACGCACATCCGACAAGCTTCAATCCAGGATTAATATTTCTGTTGCAACAAGCAGGCAAGATAAGCGTTATTTGTCACCACCATTCTAGCAGATGAGGCCATCAGCAGACACACCAATTATCTTATCATATTCACAATTTCCAAAACACAATTGAACACTAAAGGAGCTCCAGTTCTAATCTCAAGATCATGCCATGGATATGCAGCAACAGATATACGTGATAGAGATGAAAGAAAACTTTCATTCAGAGGTCGATGGGGAAAGCGCAATCCTTCTAATTTGACGGGTCCTTGTGAATTTTTTTTATTGGTAGAGATAGTAATGTCATTCTATAAAATTTCCTTTACATTTGTTTGTTCAGCAGTCCCTGACTGAATTGTGTCTGCGATGTACTCAACACCCTTTAAAATGTTTCCAACAGTGAACTGAGGAGCTAGACGTTCTATTCGAGCTCTTGCTGGGAAGTCCTATATAAATTGTGAATGAAATGTTTTCATGTCTCTCATGGAATGTATAAATGTCTAAAGAAAATATTCGACGTCTCATAAATTTTCGATTTTAAATCCGGCAACTTGACGTCTCATAAACTGATTTCAATCTTAAATTCGACATATTTTATTTGTGCCAATTTCTACACTTAATACCGTGGCTTCACGTTTATTATGAGGGTAAAGTTGAGGAGAAATAATATTGATTTTAGCACTCAATTCTCTGGTTTGAAGTTGTCAACCAAAATCGTTCTACAAAAACCGGACCCGAATTGACCCAATACGTTCACGTTTAGAAATGGTTTTCAATGGAATATTCCCCCGACGATAACTCCTTCACGAAGCCGAATTTTGCCAAATGATTTTTGGATTATATGAAACATGGCGCTCTGAAAAAAACTCACGTCTCGGAATTTAGAGATTCTGCTCCATTTGGTCACAAAATTCATATTTTTACCTACAAAAATCTCGTACTCAACTACCCAGCTGCTGCTTTTATGCATGGATCCGTATTTGAATGTAGTCTTGTACTAGACTTATTCACCTGCCACCAAGGAGGCATTTATTAAAAAAATTTACACATAAAACACCGTCAATTTAACTAATAAGAAGAATTCATAAATTAATATCTATCGTCTCTAAATGCCTCTAATCATCAACTTAAAAGGACAAAAACACCAGGTACAAGCATGTATTTATTTGATAAAAAATCATAAAAATTTGGACAAAGATGCAGCTCAACACTTACCCTTTGATAAACCTTTTCCTTCTTGTCAACAATTGAACTGACAACTCCATTGATGCTGGAAAACCCACAGCTAGCCCATATAAGGGGACATAACATTTTTATTAGTTTGAAATATTAGAAGAATATCCAAATGTATCTTTCATCTATGCTTAGATGAAGTTAAATACACACAATAGATACATTGTGACAATGATAAATAATCATCATTGATATTTAATAAAGCCTTAACCACAATCTGAATGGGATAAGGTATATAAAATGTAAATGAAACAGAGTGTATTTACTCGAAGACACCTCCGAGATCCCTCACTGTTGTAAGAGTTGATTTTGTTGTTCAATAGAAATATGTTGTTGCTGCTAAAAAAAATCACCAGTTGTCTAGAGCCTTTTTTGCAGCTCTCGTTGTGTTTGATTTGATTGTTGTAGCAATGGTAGAAAAATTAGAATGTGACCTATCGTACCCTTTGATAGACCTTTTTCTTCCTGTCAACAACAAATGATTGTCCATTTTGAATTGACAACTCCATTGATGCTGGAAAACCCATAGTTAGCCCATATAAGGGGACATAAAATTTTTATTAATCTGAAATATTAGAAGAATATCCAAATTTATCTTTCATATATGCTTAGATGAAGTCAAATTCTCAACAACTAAAGGGCAGTAAGAGATTCTTGTTATACAATAGATTGTTGAGCTTGTTGAAGTTGATATTGTTGAACATGTTGTAGAAGAGAGGGTTGAGATTGTTTTATAATTTATTGTTGAGTTAATTGGAGACCATATTTTTGAGTTGGTTGTATATTATGTTGTTGTGGCCATGGCTGGCTTTGTGGCAAGGCCAATTGTTGCTGTTGAAGAATTGATGGCTGAATTTCAGAATAGCTTGATGGTATTGCAACTGATGTTGATAAAGAAACTAATGTTGTTGGGACGATGACTGGGAAAATTTCCTTGTAAGGTACTAAGAAAAATATTCATTTCTAGTAATGAATGAATGCATTGAACTCAACCTTGATTCCGATCAACCTACCGATGATAAGCATGCCGACCTGACAACACCAAACCCATATGGAAATTACCCATGACCCATAAGGAAGGCTGAGGTGCTGGCCATATAGACGATATTGCTTTTCTTTCCGACCTAGCTTGAATTTTTATGTTATTACCTACCAATATTGTCCCAGAACCACCACTTGGATTGTTTCCACAAGCCCAATTTACCCATTTGTTAGACCTGCCTTTTACTAGAAATTTCTTTTTTCTTACACGGATTTACTTACACACTTACCGTGTTGAACCAATGCGTTATATATGTTGGGTTGCTACCAACATTGTTAGTTTAGTTGTGTCAAACGAAGGAATACCACTGGGACCTAGCGGATTGCACTCACCCAATAATAGAAGCAATACCACCTGATTGAAAGACATACGTCGTATCAAAAACTATGATTTAAAGCCAAAGAAAGGGTGAAACATCTGTGCTTCGAACACTAAATCAATCATAAGGCCTTGATAGGATATTTTGGTTTAGCTCCTGGATGGGATTACTACTTTAGGGAATTTATTTTGAAGGGAGGGATTCTTATGCCTTGAAGCTTGAAGGGTAGGGAACTTCTTGCTTGATCAAACAAGGGGTGAGGAAATGAATTGCTCGCCTGACACAAGGAGGGAAAGGAGATAATTTGATTGGTATCAACCCATCTCCATCTAGTCAGATAAGGTTGAGCCATCCATCCAAACCCATTTTGGTTTTTAGGGTGACCTTATTTATAAAACTTTTTAGGGAACCTTTAAGCAACAAGCATAATATTGTATACAAAGGATGTTGATACAATTTCCCATGCTTTGCATTGTTAAATGAAGAACCGACCCCTCGGGAAGGAAAGATGCCTATATCACCCACCATAATGGCATAGACCTTTGTTTCAACCTTGATGACAGACAGTTCCTCATAATCCTAATTGCAGGCCACTCTATATTGTCTGATTCTTGGGTAACACAAAAAGACAACATCCATGTTGAAATTAATTCTCTATTACCATTACCTCACTATTGATTTTATTATCTTACATATCATTCCTTATTTTTATTATATACTCGCTTGGACTCATTACAGTGTTACGCTAAACAAAATTAGGGAGAAAATAATGCCAACCAATGATGAACCCGATCAAGAAACTAGAGATTGGAAAAATAAAATCTTCAATGTACTCTTCTGAGTTTACATTGTTTGGCTAATCTTCCTTCTTGGAAACTATCAAAATAGGTTGGGAATTGGGACAGAGGAGCAGTGGTACCATACCACTAGGGAATTTATTCATCTTTTAGGGTCTCAGTTTGAGGAGGCATTGAAGGCCCTGTTGTGGGAGAATCTACCTGAGCCTTTCAAAGCCCTATTGGAAGATGTGAGTGAGAGTGAGGGTGAAGAAGAGGTATTTTTCAACATAGAGAAAGGCCAAGTCGTATTGAATTATTAAATTTGACTAGAACATAAAATATCCTCTCCTAAATATGATTTGAAATTCCTCAATCGTACATAGTTTTTTATGGATTTTCTGGTGGCCTAAAATATCATCATTAAATAAATCCAAATGGAAATCGGAACATCCACAATGAGCCAGATTAAAAACACAAACAAAAACAAAAAATATAGGTGTTCAGAGTCGATTGATTACATCTTATTGACGATATTATATCTAGAATCCTCGTTCCTCCAGTTGTTGGTATCCATGGCGCTATCGAGTTGTTGTGCCAAAGAGAACGATGAAGAGGTGCTCTGAACAGAAAATGAAAAGGGGCATTGGGTACTGCTTATTATCGTTAATAGCAACGAATGGCCCTGGTCCCAGTATTGAAAATGGGCATTGGGTGCTGCTTATTATTGTTAATAACAACGAATGGCCTTGGTCCCAGTATCGAAAGACGTGGGAGGGAGGGATATCGAATCTAGCTGAAATGGCCTTGGTCTTAATAATTTGAGAGCTAGAACCCAATATTAAAATAAAAACAATGACAACTACCATAAATGATAAATAATATTCATATCATTATGGAAGGAAATGAAAAAGTACATGAATGAATTTTGATAAAATTATTTTCACATAAGGTGTGTTTCTTTTTTATGGAATTAATTTGTTGTATGAAAAAATGGAACTTTATTTCCATATAATTTCAAATTTTAAGATATTGAACCAAGTTTTTATGAGAATGAAATTTTGCTAATAGTGAGAAAGTCATTATTTTTTATTATTTGTTTTATTTTTTTGTAGATTTTAGAATAAAAATTACTAGTTATCAGAGACATGAAAGTTTAATTTGGATCATATTTTATGTAAGGGTTGTTGTACATGTTTTGTATTCAATAATTGATTATAGGTGTCTATGAGGCTACCTTAAGTCAGTGAGAAAACATTTCATTGGCAAGCCTAAAAGACAAAGGTGGGATTCATCTAGACATGTGTGTGTGCACAAGCGAGGTGTTACACATGCCATATGCTTGAAAACTATCTATAAGTGTCTCCCCTCACTACCTTTTCACCACTATCTATAAGTGTCTCCCCCAAATACCTTTTGACCACTATCTCTAAGTATCTAAGAGGAATTTGTTAAAAAAAACTCCTTAAAAGTTTGAATTTTCATGACTTTCACAGGGGGTGTTTCAAAAATTTCCCCTAAGGGCTTTTTTGTAGTAATGTTTGAAAAATTCCTCACCAGATTCTAGCTCCCTCCTCCCCCTTCCCACCCACCCCATGCTCCCATTCCCCCCAAAAAATATGATCCCATTATGACCTTGATTATGGATGAACTCAAAAAAAAAGAAAAAAAAGAAGAGAAATTTTAAATGTTGGTTTAGATTTTATTTGATTTCCTAATCTTCATCAAATTAAAACTAGAAATAGTGAATCGAGCTTAGTTAAAAATGTAGGCCAAAGGCATGGTATCATGTCCTCTTAATTTCTCTACTAATTATTCTTTATTCTTACATGCTTTAGATCTTGACATTTATTTCCATGCATTTAGTTCTTCATCCTACTTTGCTAACCTTTCCCTTGAGTTAAGCAGAGACCTCAAGATCTTGCCCATGTTTTGGAATTTGCTCATACTCCAATCGCTAAAGAGGATAATATCATCGAAGAAAGAGAAAAAGTTTTGACCAAAAGTTCCTTAAAATATCACAACTCCATTCATGTTCCTGATCCACTTGTTTTAAATTATGTCAATGAATATATAAAAGCTTGTTTTGACTATAGTCAACATGCCTTGGCAGGTCATTTTCAGGATGAAATCCCCTCTAAAAGTAAAATTTAGACTTGAGTTGGAGATTTATAGTAGTTGTATGCTAGCATAATAAGATTTTAATTTAAAATAATCCCAAGGTTTTTTTTCATATTCATATTTAAAGAGGCCTAAACCTACATAGCTATTGGGAAGTTATGACCTTGAGCTTTGTCAAAACACTATGGGATTGTTTTCTCACTATATTGGAAATTTTCAGTTGAGAAATATGTTGAGTTAATTATCTGATCTAGAAGAATTCCCCAGGTTTTCAGTATAGCTCTAACATTTCCTAGAAATGATAGCTTGTACCATATGAAAACTTCTCTACCGTAGACTTGGAAAAGACATCTTAGTCAAGACCACATAGCGCATTTCTATGAAAATTAATATTTTCCAATGTTTTGTTACAAATATATGGATATTGGATATATGTTAGGGGTTTCCAACATCTATGCTACAAATGATGCTTTGGAATGTGTAATTTTTTGCCATTTAATAATTAAAAATCAATCAGAAGCCAACTGGTTGATTTGCAAGGACTTCAACATGGTTGAGCCAAAATGACAAGAAGTTCTTCTTTCTTCCTCACTGTTAGAGCCCCAAAGATCGAGAGGCTTAGTTTAATTTGTGGTCTAGATTAAATATATACATCTGCAATGTTTATATAAGGAATGATCTTAATTTAAGAAACAGAGCATTAAAGAAGCTTGATTGGGGCCATGCTCTAGAATCAAAATGTCTTCACAATTGACTATTTATTCAGTTGTTGACAAAATTATCTACTTTGTATGGCTACTGACATTTTTTTTTGCATCTCTTAGGCAAGTTGTAAGTCGTGCATGTCGTTATCAAACTATCTTCTTAATGCATCTCTCTTTGAGAACTCTAGTTGCCTATGATAATATCCATATACTTGTTTATCAACCCTGCTTTAATATTTGATTTTTAATCCTTGAGGGAAATTAGCTTCTTCCGCTCTAGCTCAGTGACTTGCCCTGAAGATTTCTACCCTACCTGTTATCACTCATAAAATTGTGAAACATTACTTGACGTGGTCATATAGTTCACCCATCAAAAGGATAAGTTCTCCTTAAGCCTTTTCAAGTTGGTATAGGAAAATTTCATTTTTTTTACATCTTTAACCTATCCCAAGGTTCAAGGTCACCTCCATTATGCCATGTCATGTTCCATCAGTCCTCATATGGTGTCATTCTTCATTCCCCATGATTTTAAAATAAAAAGGGGTGCTTGTGTCAGTTTTTAAACTTTTCGTAGTGTTTTATACATCAAAACAACAATTTTTGCTACGAAACTGCCTAATAGTTTCATAGTGAAATTGTCAGAGGATAAACTAGCTACGCTACCAAAATATGTTTTCTTACTTGTCTTATCAAATTAGATATGAAATGTCATTCCATGATTGGAGGAGTTAGGGTGGAGGTCATTCGAGTCTGCTATGGTTAATTCAAAGGTACACAGCTGTGACTGAGGTCATCATTACCCTTTTTGTCATGCACGTGTCATGATTAAAGCATGAGTTGTCATTTAAACCATAAAACCTTACCCCAATTAACCTTTTTTTCATATTCTGCTTTGTCTTTGCATGTAATTCGATCTCTAGAGAGCTGTTTGATAGAGCCAAGTAGGTTGCTGGTAGATTTGAACTTTGCAGGTGTCATCAAGCAAGCAAGGCTATGAAGATATAAATAACCCATGGATGCAAGGAGGAAAACAAACAAATATAGTCATTGCCACAGGTATGAGACCATGGATTGAATTTTCTCAATGAAGACCCAAATGGCATGGGGGTTTTCATAAGAACTAGTTGCTTGAAATTCTGTCAAAGGTTGCAGGGCTTTCATCTACAGGTTTACAAGGATTTTTCTAATAGTTTCACTGGAACAACTTCTAAAGTTGGAATTCTTAACCTTACAGTGACACCAGAGACCATCTCATTAGCAACAGGAATCCCTAGAGGAGGGGAAAAATGGTTTAAAAGCATCAAATTCACAATGCATGACTACAAAGAGTTCATCAAACCAGAACATAGTGAAATTGATTTGACAAATGCTATCCCTAGTGGTTTCATGAAGGACAATTATTCAAGGCTGTTGATGATCATCCAAAAGTATTTTACCTGTGAAGGATGGTTTCACATGGTCTACTCCTACCATTTCAGACTTCTGTTTCATTTTGTCGGTAAGATGTCACTTGAATTACCTTTTTATATATATAGAAGTCTAGGGAAAATGTCAGATAAGTTTCAAATAAAAAAAGAAGGCAATGAAACTTCTCTTTTTCATCATGGTCTAATTAAGTTTTTGGTGTTAGAGGAGTTGAAGAGATTAGATAGAGATTGGAATTCCTTCTTTTTCATGAGTGGCTATGAAATTAATGCTGTCACTCCCAAGAAAGCCTCCAAACCTAGAAACATTTCATCACCAGCTGTGGCAGAGGAATTTGAAGAAGGGAATAGATCATCTCCTCCAGAACCAGTGAGCATGGAGATAGAACCTTTGCAGAAGATTGACACACCTAAAACAACACCTACAAAACAAAAGTAGATAGTTGGAAAACAAGGCAGTAAAAGAGTCACTAGGAGCCAGAAAATGGCTAAAGGATTGTTGGGAAAGAAACTCCGAGAGGGGGGGGTGAATCAGTATTTACAGCATATTCAAAACTTTTTACTTTTTCACTCTCTAAAACCCATACGCTACTTTTCTTTAGTAAACTCGCGTATATACGCGGATATCCTTCATGCAACTCGCGTATTAGCAGAGATCTAAATATGCAGATATTTATTAACTTAGTTCTTTGCACTATTCAATCATCTGATGTTAAGTTACCAGTAAACATGTGTAGTAACAACAGAATAAACCATCACACAAAGCATCACACATGAACACCAGGATTTTTAGGTGGAAACCCAAGTCGGGAGAAAACCACCGCTGCAGTTGCTCAGCCTTCAATATTTTATTATTGAGAAAACATCTTACAACATATGTGCTGGCGCAGACTTGACCAGCACGCAGGCACCCACCTGCGCTCGTTTACCAGCCTCTCCTGGAAGGGAGCTCCAACCCCCCGACTCGTTTACCAGCCTCTCCTGGAAGGGAGCTACGACCCCCTGATCTTGTTTACCAGCCTCACCTGGAAGGGAGCTACAACCCCCTGACTGAAGGCTACAACCCTCAGCACCTCTATGGACCACGTTTCATCAATTTTCACACTGGATCCAAAGCTTCTTTTAGGACACCACTTGCAGGCCACGTTTCATCATATTTTCAGACTGGACCCACTCCATACTTTTAAGCACAGTCAACCATCAAACAGATACATATAACTCACTGACAGATATCAGTAAACCAGCAGAACAGATCAGACATTTCTTACCACAGACTTCAACAAACCCTAGTTTGCATACGCGCTTTCCTTTCTCTGATGTCGCGTATATACGCGCTTCCGTTCACATAAACCAGCGTATACTTCTGTACATATTACAGAGCTAATTTTATTGCACATACGCACTTTCTCTTCAGCGAAGCCGCGTATATACGCGCTTCCTCTTCGGCAAACTAGCGTATGGTTCTTCAGAATTTTATGTCATTGCAATTCTTCACAACAGATACATCACTTCAGATTTTACCCTTTACCTTAGACAGATGTTCGCCTCATCATAGATCTAATCATTCCATAAGCAGATCTAGCAAATACAAGTACATTTCAGATCTAGATCCCCTTCTTCATCATTGGTGCATCATACATTCAGATCTATCATTCAACTGTAACCCTTTCCATTCAGATCTACTTCAGAGAGAAGTATTCATTCAAGCTCAGACATCTTGCACCACCACTCATGATTTACACAATGAATTTCTTCTCCTTATATAGGTTTACCCTTTTTCAATACCATGAGCCAAAACCACATTACTTCCGATGGTATTCCTGGACGGGGTCATTTAGACGAATCATTACCCAATACAATGGGTCAATACCATGGTGGTTACCCCTGGTTTTGCACTTTATGAGCGCTTTTTCCCATACGCGACTTGGCACGTTGTTTCCCACGTGCATACGCGACTTTTCCTAGGCAAATCTGCGTATGCCTTGAGACATACTCTTTTTATCATAGATCTAGCACATACTGAATTTCTTTCTTCATTCCCTTCTATACTCACTGTAGATACATCAGATTTACTTCATCGAGTGATTTGCCATCAAGGACAACACATGTCCAACAATCTTATGTCTTCATCTTCATTCGGTGGGTTGCCGTCAAGGAAACACTCTTCATCATATTGCCAACAAAAGGAAACTTAGAGGACATCTTGCATGCAATTTACATTGAAGAAACTCCCATTGTCCAAGCTGAAGACATTGAAGATGGAGGAAGAAAGTTGAAAAAGGGTAAGACTGCTAAAAAGATAGATTTTGCAGGTGATGATGCTGGTTTCATTTTTCAACCTAGGAAACCAATGACTAGACATGCAAGAAAGGTCATGGAAAGCAAAGAAACTGATAAAATCAATGAAGCTGCTACCCAGCCACCAAGTATCATAGATCTGTCTTCACCTGCAAAAGAAGAACTAGCTATCAAACAAAGAAAGGGTAAAGAGAAAGTTATTTAAAAATCACAAATTGAAACCCTTAAAGAGCAGTTGAAGGAGGTAGGTATGGAAATATTAGTTTTGGAGCAAGAGATAAAGAAACATAGAGCTGATAAGGTTCATTTTGAACAAATGAGGAAAATCTAGGAAGATCAAATCACAAGTGTTTCAAATACCTTGGACAATACATAAAAGTTGATAAAGTGGACTTAGCCACTAAGAGGAGAGGTCAAAAAAATCAAAAGGATAAACTTGCACTTGCAATCTAAGAACATGGCATTAAAGGAAAAAGTGCAAGATATTTAGGAGAAATTGGATTTGATTCTTGAGGAATTGGAAAAGAAAAGTTTGAAAATGATAGTGGTAGAAGAGCCCATTAGTAAACTGATTGTGAATGAGGGGGAAACACCACAGGAGAAATAAATTGAGATGGAATATGTCTAGGAGGTTCACAACATGCAGAGAATCCAAGTTTTGAAGTTGGAGAACAATTTTTTGAAGACAATCATGAAAACAACGTTTTTTGGTTTTTTGCACAATTTCATAGTGTACCTCAGGCTTAAAGCCATAAATACACTACGAAAATTCCTGTAGGTGCTTTTTTGCATTTAAACTTAGTTTTGGCATGTTTTAAGGAGAGATATTGATGGTTTCAAGGTGTCATGACATGATTAAGGTGCTGGAATAGCAAATAAGTCAAGAATATTGATGGAAAAGCCATTTTTCCCATGCTACTAGAATTGTTACGAAACTTCCCTGTTTTCGTAGCGAGAAATTGTTGAAGGTTTTTGAGCATCTTAACAACATTTTTTGCCAGCTGGAGACCTATAGCATGTTAGTGGACTTGATTAGCAAATATTTATGACTCGAAGGGAGTGCCATGCAGCCAGCTCATCAGTCAAACAACATTAAAGATGAAGGTCATCCATTCCTAAAAAGCAGGGTTATGTTCCAAAAATATAGGGCTGTTTTAAATATGTAAAGTGATGGTGAACTTGATGATTTGTGCTTGTTGTGCTGTAAACAACCCTCCCCATTTCAAATTTTTATATTAATTTTTAAATAAGAAATGGGTCCCCTTTTCTTTGAATAGTTATAGAATCAATAAAATGTTTTGAAAAAGAAATTTTTATAAAAGGATATATAAAATTTCCTTAGCATTTCTTATCGCAGATCAAGAAATAAATTTTTCAGTCATGAAAATGTTTTGAGGAAATCTGATCCATCATAAAATAGAATCGAACCCCAATGAAAAATGATTTATTAACGAAAAATAAAAAACATAAAGGCCTTTATCGCATTTCACATATTCAAAGTATAAAAGAAAAAACTCAAATGTGTTATCATTTAACCCCAATGCGATAAACCCGATCACAATCGAAAATCGGTGAAGTCATAATACATCCTTATGCACCCTTTTAAAGTTCCCGATGCGATAAGTTAAATCACGATCACTCATCGCTAAAACACATGACTCATATCCAAAGACATTCCTCTAAAAATCTGCGATGCGATATCATTATTACAAAAGCGCACTTCCCGTAAATGAAAACATGAAGTATTAAATATACACATGTTTTATCAAATAGATCATTTATTAAAGAAATTCCAATGATTTGATATGATTTAAAAGCACTGCGCCCTCCATGCCAGCTCAGCAATAATCAAAATCACAGATATGAAATGGAAATAATTAAGCCTAACATTTGAGACTTCTGATCTCCGATATGCAATCATCGTTGATCGAAAATTTGAAAAGTTATGGTATTAACACTATAAATGGACCATTATGAATGTGCGATGAGACATCCCATAATGGCATTAAAATCTCACATTATACGAGGAAATCATTAAAAGATAATCATGGTTGAAATCCTTCACGGATTTCATCTTCGATGGAATAATATTTCTTTAATTTGCATCTTTATTATGACTAAATGACATTGCTCCTCTCCGCTTTGTATTCATTATTAAAATAATTTTTCCATAATTTTTCTCATTTTTTTCTTTGTGCAGACATGAGAAACAACTATGATTCAGGAAAATGTCTAAGAAATCCAGGAAAGCGAAGGTCCCCGTTGTTCCAAAAGAGAAACCGGCTAAATTGGTATTAGTAACCAATACTTCATGTCTGGGTCTTGGAAAAACTTCATGGGAAGGAGTTTACAATCTACTGGAGGCAGAAGATCCAGCTATAATTCAAGAAGAAGAAGCGACAACAGATTCAAATAAAAAATTAGAAAGCACTTTGAAGGAATTTGTGAGCTCCTATATTCACAAAATAGCAGCTCGCGCGAATGTGTTCCCGTATAATGACTTGGTGAGATGGGTGATAGAAAATATAAATATAACAGACAGGGCGTTCTTCACGTCAAACGGAAGGATGTTCGGGTCTTTCAAAGAAGAAGGCATCAAGAAGATGTATCATCTACCAGACCCTCAGAAAATCTACAATAAAGAATTTTTGGAAGACTTCGCCAAAGAAAATGAAGTGGAGTCAGATTCTATCAAATAATGGAGGCATTTTCCAGAAAAACACAAGCATGAATATTCGGGTATGTACTCCGTAGAATCCTTGGCGTCTCCTTATTGCTATGCAGCAGCTATGATGTGTAGATTGTTTGGAACCGTCAACTCGGAAAAATTTTCTATTGAGATGGCACCTTTAATTGAAGCCGCTATTAACTCCTACATATGGATTGGCCAACCATTTTATCTGATAAAATGGCAAGAAAAATCCTCGATTATAGGAGAAACAGGTATGTGACTACCTGAGTAATACCCCCATTTTACATGAGTGCTTATATTATTGACACCATATGCTTCAAATCTGAATTCCCTATCTTAGGCTAGAAGTGGACTCCTCAAAGCACGACTCCTATCTACATTTATCACAGATATTTATGGAAGGCTTATTACAAAGACCATATATACAGAATTTTTCATGGGTTTATCTTGCTAGTTCACCGAACTATATTCAACAAACCCGCTCCAAGGTTATCTGATGAGGCCAACATTGACCTAACCTCAATCGGAAGCTGGTTTGGAGAGGAAAAATTCACCTATATCTGGATATTCGGAAGCATCACTGATCCCCATGTTCTACCCTTGTACATTCCCGATAAATTGTTAGCCTAAGAAATAGCCTATCAAATAACAGAGAAAGGAATGTCTAGAAACCTAAAAAATTCAAAGAAGCAGATGTGGCCTACATTTCCCCTCTGATGTGGATCTTTTTCTTTACATGATTTTAAACATGCAGAGAAAGAAGCCAAAAAAATAAAAGAGCTCAGATTATCATCCATCCCCAAAAGACAATATGATCCAAAGAAAGTTGCTTATAACTTTACATCTATGGTATAGGTCGCTAAATTTGAACATGAAGATGCTGATTTTGACGATCTATTTGCCTTGACCAAGGTATTTTCACAAGTTAAACATCTGACGAAATTAAAATTTGAAGCAAGTGACATGGAAAATTTCCTGTAGTTCATGACCAAGAGGCTTCTAACAATACCTCTTGATCAGTTGAGAACTGTTCCCCTACTGCAACAGGAAGAAAACAGTGAAGAAAAGAACACCGAAATAGAGTAGGAAAAGAAGAATACAGGAAATAAGGCTGATAGTCAAACTAAACAGGAAAAGACAGGTAAAAAAGATGGCGATTCCCCTGACATCGATATACATATTCATTCAAATATATTCAAGGGATGAGAACAGTTTGATCGACAAATCAAGGGCCAGAATGATTCCCAGAATGTGGCTACAACGCAATCGCCTGAAACACAATAGCCCATGGTAACCAGTGTTACAGTTGAAGGAGCAATCGGCAATACTAATACCCAAGATGTTGAGATCATCCCAGAAAATAGTTCTGAGGAAATTGTATTAAAGGTTGAAGATATACCACCCTTGGATGTCTTCTATAGTCCAAAGAATAGGGTTGTAGTTAGAAAACAAAGGAAGAAAAGGAAAATTGATCAGGGTTTATTTTCATCTCCCCAAGTCGAATTAATGAATGTTGTTTAGATGGACTCTAAAGTTAATCCTTCAGAGGATTTAACTAAATTATCTCAATATGCAGGGGCTTATACAATAGATACAATGGACAAGGCCTCCGAAGTCATCCAATTGATAAAAGAAAAAGATTAAAAAATAGTGCTGCTGGAAGAAAAGGCAATAGTGGATCATCAAAAAATAGTACAGCTAGAATAACAACTAATTGAAGAAAGACAACAGATTGAGCAGCTTAAAGAGCAACTGAATGTTGAGAAACAAAAGCTTGACCAACAAGCTCTACACAAGAAACAACAGTTGTCTCAAGAGCTAAACAAATTGCAGGTAATACTAGAATAGGAGAAGATGGCTAAAGAAGAATAGAGTGCCTTGTTACAAACACAGATACAAAAATTTAAGGAGTATCCTGAGCTTGATCAGTTCAAAATGGAAGCTCTCGAATTAAGTAAAGCATTGTCATGACAACTTGATATTTTATGTCATAAAATATCACTGGCCGACCCTCTATGTGTAATAGCTACATCACTCATAGAAAAGACAGTAAACACAAGGCTCGAATTTGAAGATGCCGATGAGAAAATTTTGGGGTTCCTCACATGGCAAGACATAGACCAAGGCATAGCTGCCAATCTTCCCAATATCCAAGAATCACACAAGGAAATTTTGTTTGCAGAATGGGAAACACAGTTAATTAAGGAAGAACAAGCTACCTCGAGGGCAAGAGCTGTAATGAATAGTTTAGTGGAATTAATCAATGATAGTTTGTATACGACCAACTTGATTTTCGATTGGATCAGAGGGAAACTCCCAAAAGTCAAAGAATTAGGGAAATAATGGAAGCAAGATTTAGCCAGTAAGGACCAACAAATCAGTGCAATGCAAGGACTCACATGGGACGCATTCTGGTTCTATTTGGTTAAACCACACAGAAAGAAGATTATTACAAAATGCCTCTCCCATGCCATCATTTATATGATTCCAGAGCTTTCAGATGCATCATATACTAGCCAACTACATTCTCGATTGAGTCATCCTCCCGAAGTGAAAGAAATTCTATCAATTTTCCAGCTGCACGTACGAGATATGAAAGAAATACAATGAACCTATTCCAGTGGAGATCTATTTTTATGAAATTGGATCTCCGATTTTACATTTTTGGCAGTTCCAAAAGCATTTAACCAATACTTTAGATAGTTTGTTTTAAGTTTATTATTATTTAAACCACTTTCATGTATTTAGAAAGGGGTCCTCAATTTGTATTAATTTTTGACTTGGGAAGCTACACTTCTGTACTTCTGAATTTATTATTTTTATTAATGGTGGATCACGATTCTGCAATTTTATGAGAAGATTACTTTCAAGAATTTGCAGTTTTGTTTTTCTTGAAATTTGTTCTAAGTAAGAAAGCGGGATCAAAGTGTTATTTGCATCAGGAGGTTACAAATGTATCTGGTATTTCTATCTTAATCATTTTGTTTAATTTTACTTATGCAATGAAACATTCTCTTTGAAAATTTCTATTTTTTACATATGTATGCCTGTGAAACAATCCTTTGTTATATCATTTCTGAAAACTTAGAATTTTCATCTTTCAAAATATACGTGAGAGATATAAATATATATATATATATATATATATATATATATATATATATATATATATATATATATAAATATATATATGAATGCGATATGTTATCATCATTACTTTGTTTAATTTCTTAAACAAAGTAATTATTATATGTGAATGCATCTTTCTTTTGGACGAATAAGCCATCTATATGATTATTCATCTAATTGGAACAAATCCAGAATCACATTTATCAGAGGATACCCAGGTAAAGTAGAGTTATTTTTATTTATTAAGTTATAGATTAGACCAATTATCATTTCCATTTTCCGTTATACAATCAACCAATCATCAACCCATATATCATTGGGAAACTGGTCCCATATTATCTAGTCGGAGCCACCATCCCAAATGGAAAAGGAGTTGTACTAAGGTCTGGATCGGGTGGTTTTCCCCAATGTTGAAGCTAGGATTTTTGGGGCTTCAAAATTTTTGGCGCTAGAAGGAGGGCCTATGCTGTGAATGGTGAGTAAGTCCAAATCCACAGGCCATTCCGAGAGCAATTCACCCTCATCATCTCCTTCAACTTCTCCTTCATCTCAAATTTCTAGGGAAGAAGTTGAAAAGAAAATTACTACACCCACTGCCAAAACCTTAGACATATTGGATGATTCATCTTTTGAATCTCCTGAAGTACAATATCTAATTCATAAACTCCAGGGGTTTTCATTATCGCAAGAAGAGTTTGAGTTATCCCAAGGCAGTGTGACTTCACAATATATTCCTTCCCAGCCTCTTACTAGAATGCAGAGCAAAAATCTTGGTACATTGTTGACTGAACTTCCTCTGCCAAGTAGAAAAAGAGCTAGAAAAACATCTTTAAAGTCAGAAAGTGAGACTATTTCATCATCATCATCCACATCTTTCACACAATTTCCAACTCAGTCATTTGTTTCCCAACTTCAAGTCACAATCCAGAAGGGTAGAGCTGATTCAATAGCATCTACTCAAACACTTTCAACTATCCCTTCACCTTCCTTTACTATTAGTACAACGATGGCACAACCTCAACCAAGACCATGGACCAATCTAGGAGCTGTTACAATGCCTGCACCTTTGAGTCAATTACCAGCTCATCCTGAGAAATGGTTACCAAAGTTTAGTCCTGATATCGGAATATTAGCTGAAGAACACATTAACAACTTCATGTTGTCCGTAAACTTAAATGGAGTAACACAAGAAGATGATGTTGTCAGACTATTTCCATATACTTTACAAGGAGTAGCGGGATATTGGTATTTTTCATTACCACCAGGATCCATTGATAGCTGGGATGTTTTTCAAGAACAATTTCTAACCAATTTTGGAGATGATAGATCAACAACAACTTTGATTAATGATCTCTCTAATTTGAAATCAGAATCTAAAGAACCCATTAAAGACTTCAAATCCCGATTTAACAAGTTTTTGAATAAAACTCACGCAACATAAAAACCTAGTGAAGAAGTCCAAATTGAATGGTATATATCCTCTTTGCCTTCAAATATATCTATCTTTGTAGATAGAGCTGCTAAACATACAATAGCCAAAAACATGAAGGAAGCAATCGCTGTAGAAAAAACGTATCATTGCTTTAGAGAAAAATAATGCTAGTGAAGAGATAAAATCCAAAAAGGTTAGTTTCAAGGATGATTCAGAGAAGAAAGTTCCTAAATATCCATATGATATGGAAGGATTAAAAAAAGTCCTGAAAACTATGTCCAACGAAATGGTAGAAATAAAAAAACAAGTAGCTGAAACTTCCACTAAAAGGCCGTTTAGGAACTTCAAAAGAAATTAGCCAACTGAACCTAAACCACCTAATGCAATATCTAATGCAGAATCAGATTTAGAGGAAGATGAAGAGGAAGATACACTTTTATCATCAGAAGAAAATGAAGAAGACAAATTAGTTGAATGCCATGGGATGTGGGATTTTATTTTGTCTAACTCAGATAATGAAAATGAACAGGAAGCTCTCCTAGTAAACACAAGAAGTAAGAGTGTAGCAGAACCTGTTCAAACATCCCCTAAGAAGAAAAATTCAACCCTTGCTACTAAAGATAAAGCTCCCATAAAGAAAACTTCTCCTTTGCCTACCCAAAATCAACCATCATCTTCTAATTCTCCATCAACATCTAAAACAGTAGTAGCGTCTGATTCTATGGATTATAACATTATAGAAGACATGAAGAAGACTAGAGAAAACATTTGTTTACATGAACTCACCAAGCTCAAGCATCAATAGAAGCTATTGTGAAAAGAATTGAATGCAGTGCCTGCTTCTCCTCTTCCAACTAGCGTATTATCCAAGGTAGCCAAAGGATAAGGTGAGCCACCATCCGAGAAAGTAGATGCTACTGATGCTGTTTTGATTGGAGATAGATATAATTCACACACACCTCCTTTTCTCTTAACTTACGAGATCTATAATAGGAATTTACATAACTGCTTGATAGATTCAGGAGCATCATCAAACATAATGCCAACTTCAGTGTGCTCTAAATTAAACATTGAACCCTAGAAATCTGTAGTTCATATTGTCCAATTAGATCGGACTAAAGCACAAGTTTTAGGAGAGATTAATTCAGTCACTATTAGACTATCAGCTGATCCTAGAGTAATTCAGAGAATTGATATATTGATTGCTGATATCCCTGGGTTTTATGGTTTAATTTTAAGTAGGGATTGGTCTGAAAAACTCCATGGTTATGTTTCTACTGATTGGTCTCACATGTGGCTTCCCTATAAAGGGAAACCAAATCAAATTAAGATTGATCGGGAGAAACACATGACCCATACAGTAACAGAGTTTGAACAAGAAAACTAATCTGTAGCTTTCAATAATAATATTCTTGGAAATTACTCAGTCGAATCATTCTTTGGAAATTTTAATGCCCAACAATCACCTTTCCCTATAAATAGCTTCACTTCACAAGTTGAAAACTTCTCACATACCGATACTTCAAGATGTGTTAATATTGCCGATCAATTTGTAAATAAATCTGTAGATAAATCTTTATTTTGGTCTTTGTACTTTGATGGATCAAATTCCAATGATGGTGCAGGAGCAAGATGTATTTTAATTAGTCTGGAAGGGGAAAAAGCTATGTTGTCATGCATACTAGAATTTGAATGTACAAATAACACTACAGAATATGAAGCTTTGATTCAAGGACTTTACAAAGCAATAGGCTTGAATGTCAAATATCTGAAAGTATATGGTGATTCTAAAAGTGTCATTAGGCAAGTTAGGAATACTATTCATTGTCTTTCAAGTCATCTTAAACATTACCAAACCCTTGTTCAAAATATTACAACTCACTTTCTAGCATTCAATATTTCCCCTATTCCTAGATCTTAGAATGCAGTAGCTGATTTATTAGCTAATGTTGCTTCTAAGCTCCTTCCAGCTGAGGATTATATTCCAGATAGGTTTTTAGTTGAATTTATTTTTTGACCATCTGTCCCTAACAATGTCACCAATTGGCAAGTGTTTAATCATGATGAAGACATCCTTAACTTTTTAACTTCGGAGAAATCTTATGATGATCAAATAGTTGATGAAAGTGATCATGATGTCCAAATAAAATAAAAAAATAGTGAAAATTCCATTCAGAAATCTGTGGTTAAGCTTGAAGATCTCTATGATATCAAAGATTCAAAAAGGTCACTAATGCCAAACTTCAAAGTTCTAATTTAAAGTTTGAATTAGTAAACCTTGGCACTAAATCTAAACCACAAAATGTCAATCTAGGACTTGAGCTAAAACCAAAAGAAAGGTTTTCTTTCATCGAACTTCTAAACAAATACAATTTTTTTTTTGCTTGGAATTACGAAGATTTAAGAACTTATGATACTTCTATTTTTCAGCATACAATTCCAACGATCTCCAAGGATAAACCAATGCAAAAAAAGTTAAGGAAAATTCATTCCAACTTGGAAAGTCAAATTAAAACAGAGTTGAATAAACTCTTGAAAGCTAAAATTATTTTCCCTGTTAGACATTTGAATTGGGTTTCAAATTTGGTACCTGTTAGGAAAAATAATGGAGACATTAGGATTTGCATAGATTTTAGAAATCTCAACATGGCATGTCAAAAAGATAATTTCCCACTACCAACAATGGAAAAAATACTTCAAGTAGTAGCTGGTTCTGAATTAATGTCTTTTCTTGATGGTTTTTGAGGATGTAATCATATACTAGTGCATCCAGATGATAGACTGAAAACTACATTTAGAACCAAATGGGAAACATATGCCTACCAAAAAATGCCTTTCGGTTTGATAAATGCCGGAGCTACTTTCCAAAGAGCCATGGATATAGCTTTCAAAGGTTTGATTAATAGGTCAGATGTTTTCTATCTAGATGACATAACTATCTTTTCAAAGAAAAGAGCCAACCATCTACATGATTTAAAACAGATCTTTGAACGATGTAGAAGGTATGGTATTTCTTTAAATCCAAAAAAATTATTCTTTGCTCTTAATGAAGGGAAACTCTTAGGATTTGTTGTATCTAAATATGGCATATATATTGACCCCGATATAATAAAAGAGATTTCTGATATCCCTTTGCCACATAATAAGAAATCCATGTAGTCATTTTTAGGGCAGATAAATTTTGGAAAAGGATTTGTTCCTGATTTTTCTCATATAGTCTTACCTTTACAAACTATGATTAAGAAGAATTCAATTTTCAAATGGGAACATAAAGAAAAGGAAGCCTTTGATTCAATCAAACAGGCAATTATTAATGCTCCAGCATTGAATACTCCTATTTTTTCTAATCATTTTATTTTTTACACTCTAGCCACTGAAACATCTTATGTTGTTGTTTTGACACAACTCAATGATCAGCAGATTGAAGCACCTATCTCCTTCTTTAGTTAAAATCTACAAGGAGCTGAACTTAAATACTCAAAAGTAGAAAAATAAGCTTTTTTTTGTGTTTAAATCTATCAAACTATTTAGGCCATTTCTCCTAAAAACACATACAAAAATCATTGTCCCATTTTCTGTAGTAAGACAATTGCTAGTACAAAGGGAAGTAGGAGAAAAAAGAGCCAATTGGGTGACATTCTTACAAGAATATGATATCGATATTAAACCAACTAAAATTGTTAGAGGACAAGGGTTTTGCAGGTTATTAGTAGGAGCTTCCAATATTCCAGAACATCAGGATCAGGATAATACTTTTCAAGTGAATGATGTAAGTATCATAAATTCTGAATCTCAATATGCTGATATGATCTTTTAATTAAAAAATCTGTATGCTTCTCCTAATATTAGTTATAAAAGCAATCATGCTTTGAGATTAAAAGCTAAAAACTTTGAGATCATTGATGATGTGTTATTCAGAAGAAATTGTGATTCCATTTTTCTAAGATGTCTGGAAAAAACTAAAACACACAAGGTTTTGC
The DNA here is from genome assembly GCA_034641835.2 of Pinus albicaulis. Classification (NCBI taxonomy): domain Eukaryota; kingdom Viridiplantae; phylum Streptophyta; class Pinopsida; order Pinales; family Pinaceae; genus Pinus; species Pinus albicaulis. The sequence goes on from CM076581.1 coordinate 983,656,318, forward strand.
AGGAATTACATGATGGACCAGCAGGTGGAAATTTTGGAGGAGACACTACAACTCACAAGATAATTCATGCTGGATATTATTGGCCTACTTTGTTTAAATATGCCCATTAATATGTAAGGAAATGTAAGACATGCCAGACTGCCAGTGGAAGACAACGGAAACCAGATTTTCCTTTACAACCAGTAAACATTGAGCAACCATTTGAACAATGGGGACTTGATATTATAGGAGAAATTTTTGCACATTCTTCCAAGCAACACAGAAACATCCTTACAGCCACGGATTACTTCACAAAGTGGGTAGAAGGAATTCCTTTAAAGGTAGCCAATTCTGATGCAATCATTGAATTCATTGATCAATTCATCATTACCAGGTTTGGTGTATTTAATGCCCTTGTTTTTGATAATGCATCTTATTTTTATGGAAATAGTATAATGGAATTTGTGCTCAAAAGAGGTTTTAAATTAAAATATTCTGCAAATTATTATCCCCAAGGTAATGGTTTGGCTGAATCAACTAATAAGAATCTCATCAAAATCATTAAAAGAACTATTGATCAAAATCAAAATAATTGGCATAAGTCTTTGATCTTTGCACTATGGGCCGATCATATCACTCAAAAGTCTTCAATAGGTACTTCACCTTTTAATATAGTATATGGGAAAGAAGCTGTAATACCTTCAAACCTACCACTCCCATCTCTAGCCCTAGTACAATTTATTGAAGAAAATCCTTCATCCTCTGTCCAATTAATATTTGATCAAATCCTCAAATTAAATGAAGAAAAGGAAAAATAAAAAATCACTCATGCTAAACATCAACAACTTATAAAATCTTCTTTTTATGCAAGTTCTACTGGATCTAAAACATTACAAATTGGTGATCTTGTTTTAAAATGGGACAAAACACATGAAGATAAAGGTAAACATACCAAATTTCAAAAGATGTGGCTTGGACCATTTCAAATCATTGAAAAGATAGGCTCATCAACATTCATATTGCAAGATCTAATAGGAAAGAGAGAGTCTCTTCCTGCGAATGGGCTTATTTTGAAAAAATTCTTTTCCTAAGGAGGTAACCCCTTCTTATTTGTTTATATTCATTATGCAAGTTTGTTTTCCTTAGAAATAACGTTGTTAATAGTCTTCCATTGGCCTTTTACTATTGAAAATATCTTTGAGAAAATATTGTGAATACTTGCTCATGTAGATAGAAATTTTTAAGGAAGTGATTACAGTTTTGGAAAGTTAAATAAAATATGAAACTCTGAGAACTTATTTAAAGTTTGTAAAATCTTCCAAAACCTTGAAAATATTGTAAATCATTCTAAGTTTATAAAGTAGAGAAAGGTTATTCATAAAGAGTAAAGACTTTTTCCAAAACTTGGCACCTAAAACTCTAAAAGGTCATCCATTAACTCTTGAGGAGAGAATTATTCACCCCATCCACTAAGTTTATGATTTTTAGAGAGTAATTCTAAAATATTTCTGACATAAAAGATAAGAGATCTCATCATGAGCCTGCTTACCATGATAATAGGAAAGTAACTAAATTGACTTTACCAATACTGCATATCAAAATAGGGTAATGGCTTATAATCATAAGACAAAAGGTCTCATCACGAGCCAACTTGTTCAGTTCAATTACAACTGGTGAATGGCATTGCTATCAGCTAGCTCCCAAACCAGGACAATGGTTTTTACCTTAAAAAATTTAAAAGAATAAAAAAAAATAAAAGATATATATCTTTTAAAAGTTATACTCTTAGATGGATGGGATAATGGATGATTAATGGTTAAAAGATAACCCTGTCGAGACTATAGACGTTTGCTAGTAGCAGAGGCACTACCTGTGACAAAAGAGTAATTTTCAAAGCTAAGTTGGAGAAGCCCCCTACTTTATCTTTATCAACCAATCAAAGCTTGATGAAACAAAAAATGTTTTTATTTTTAAAGGGATTAAAAAGAAATTTACAAGTAATTCTTATTTTATTCTGAGTTAGATTTTATCGAATTATTTTGGGATAATTTTCTTTGTCCTCAAATATTTCTACTGACAAATGATTTAGTTATCGCTTTATTTTTTTCAGAGATAACTGTTTCTCCCAGTGAATCGCCAATTTTTGTGCTGTACAAACAACCTTCCCCATTTCAAATTTTTATATTAATTTTTAAATAAGAAATGGGTCCCCTTTTCTTTGAATAGTTATAGAATCGATAAAATGTTTTGAAAAAGGAATTTTTAATAAAATTGTATATAAAATTTCCTTAGCATCTCTTATCGCAGATCAAGAAATACTTTTTACACTCATGAAAATGATTTGAGGAAATCCGATCCATCATAAAATAGAATCGAACCCCAAGGAAAAAGGATTTATTAACAAAAAATAAAAAACATAAAGGCCTTTATCACATTTCGCATGTTCAAAGTATAAAAGGAAAAACTCAAATGTGTTATCATTTAATCCTGATGCGATAAAGCAATCGCAAAAGCGCATATCGCATGAGCAAGAGTCCAAAACCTTTTCATTTTGAAAAATCTGACGCGATAAACCCGATCGCAATTGCAAATGGGTGAAGTCATACTACATCCTTATGCGCCCTTTTAAAGTTCCTGATGCGATAAGTTAAATAGCGATCACTCATCGCTAAAACACATGACTCATATCCAAAGACATTCCTCTAAAAATCTGCGATGCGATATCATTATTACAAAAGCGCGCTTCTCGTAAATGAAAACATGAAGTATTAAATGTACACATGTTTTATCAAATAGATCATTTATAAAATAAATGCCAATGATTTGATATGATTTAAAAGCATCATGCCCTCCATGCCAGCTCAACAATAATCACAATCGTAGATATGAAATGGAAATACTTAAGCCTAACATTTGAGACTTCCGATCTCCAATATGCAATCATCGTTGATCGGAAATCTGAAAATTTATGGTACTAACAATATAAATGTACCGTTATGAATGTGCGATGAGACATCCCATAATGGCATTAAAATCTCACATTATACGAGGAAATCATTAAAAGATAATCAAGGTTTAAATCCTTCGCGGATTTCATCTTTGATGGAATAATATTTCTTTAATCTGTCATCTTTATAATGATTAAATGCCATTTCTCCTCTCTGCTTTGTATTCATTCTTAAAAGAAATTTTCCATCATTCTGCTCATTTGTTTCATTGTGCAGACGTGATAAACAACTACGAGTTAGGAAAATGTCTAAGAAATCCAGGAAAGCGAAGGTCCCCGTCGTTCCAAAAGAGCAACCGGCTAAATTGGTATTAGCAACCGATACTACTTTTCTGGGTCTCGGAAAAAATTCATGGGAAGGAGTTTACAATCTACTGGATGTAGAAGATCCAACTATAATTCAAGAAGAAGAAGTGACAACAGATTCAGATAAAAAATTAGAAAGTACTCTAAAGGAATTGGCAAGCTCCTATCTTCACAAAATAGCAGCTCGCGCGAATGTGTTCCCATATAATGACATGGTGAGATGGGTGATCAAAAGTATAAATATAACAAATAGTGCGTTCTTCATGTCAGACGAAAGGATGTTTGGGTCTTTCAAAGCAGAAGACATCAAGAAGATGTATCATCTACCAGACCCTCAGAAAATCTACAATAAAGCATTTTTGGAAGACTTCGACAAAGAAAATGAAGTGGAGTCAGTTCCTATCAAAGAATGGAGGCATTTTCCAGAAAAACACAAGCACGAATCTTCGGGTATGTACTCCATAGAACCCTTGGTGTCTCCTTATTGCTATGCCGCAGCTATGATGTGTAGATTGTTTGGAACCATCAACTCAGAAAATGTTTCTATTGAGATGGTACCTTTAATTGAAGCCATTGTTAACTCCTACATCATGGATTGGCCAACCATTTTATTTGATAAAATGGCAAGCAAAATCCTCGATTATAGGAGAAACAGGTATGTGACTACTTGGGTAATACCCCCATTTTATATGAGTGCTTATATTATTGACACCATATGCTTCAACTCTGAATTCCCTATCTTAGGCTAGAAGTGGACTCCTATCCACATTTATCACAAATATTTGTGGAAGGCCTATTAAAAAGACCATATATACAAAATTTGTCATGGGTTTATCTTGCTAGTTCATTGAGATATATACAACAAACCCGATCCAAGGTTTTTCGACGAGGCCAACATTGACTTGACCTCAATCAGAAGATGGTTTGGAGAGGAAAAATTCACCTATATCCGGATATTCAGAAGCATATCTGATCCCCATGTTTTACCCTTGTACATTCTCGATAAATATTTAGCCCAAGAAATAGCCTATCAAATAACAGAGAAAGGGATGTCTAGAAACCTAAAAAATTCAAAGAAGTAGAAGTGGCTTACATTTCCCTCCGATGTGGATCTTTTTCTCTACATGATTTTAAACATGCAACGAAAGAAGCCAAAAAAATAAAAGAGCTCAGATTAGCATGCACCCCCAAAAGACAGCATGATCCAAAGAAAGTTGCCTATAACTTTAAATATATGGTACAGGTCACTAAATTTGAACATGATGATTCTGATTTTGATGATCTATTTGCCTTGGCCGAGGTATTTTCACAAGTTAAACATCTGGCGAAATTAAAATTTTAAGCAAGTGACATGGAAAAGTTCCTGCAATTTAGGACCAAGAGACTTCTAACAATACCTCTTGATCAGTTGAGAACTACTCCCCTACTGCAAAAGGAAGAAAAAATTGAAGAAAAGAACACCGAAATAGAGCAGGAAAAGAAGAATACAAGAAATAAGGCTGATACTCAAACTGAATAGGAAAAGATAAGTAAAAGATGGCGATTCCCCCGACATCGATATACATATTCATTCAAATTTATTGAAGGAATGGGAAGAGTTTTATCAAAAAATCAAGGGCCAGAACGATTCCCAGAATGAGGCTACAATGCAATAGCCCATAACACAACAACCCATGGTAACTAGTGTTACAATTGAAGGAGCAGTCGGCAATACTAATACCCAAGATGTTGAGATCATCCTAGAAAATCCTTCTGAGGAAATTGTATTAAGGGTTGAAGATATACCGCCCTTGGATGTCTTTTATAATCCAAAGCATAGGGCTATAGTTAGAAAACAAAGGAAGAAAAGGAAAATTGATCAGGGTTTATTTTCATCTCCCCAAGTCGAATTAATGAATGTTGTCTGGAAGGACTCTGAAGTTAATCCTTCAGAGGATTTAACTAAATTACCTCAATATGCAGGGGCTTATACAGTATCAAAAATGGACAAAGCCTCCGAATTCATCCAATTGATAAAATAAAAAGATAAAAAAATATCGCTGCTGGAAGAAAAGGCAACAGTGGATCATCAAAAAATAGCATAGCTAGAACAAAAACTAATTGAAGAAAGACAACAGATTGAGCAACTTAAAGAGCAACTGAATGTTGAGAACCAAAAGCTTGACAAGCAAGCTCTAGACAAGCAACAACAGTTGTCTCAAGATCTAAACAAATTGCAGGTAATACTCGAACAGGAGAAGATGGCCAAAGAAGAACAGAGTGCCTTGTTACAAACACAGATACAAAAATTTAGGGAGTATCCTGAGCTTGATCAGTTCAAAATGGAAGTTCTCGCATTAAGTAAAGCATTGTCATGACAACTTGATATTTTATGTCATAAAATATCATTGGCCGACCCTCTATGTGTAATAGCTACATCACTCATAGAAAAGACAGTAAACACAAGGCTTGAATTTGAAGATGCTAATGAGAAAATTTCGGGGTTCCTCACATGGCAAGACACAGACCAAGGCATAGCTGCCAATATTCCCAATATCCAAGAATCACACAAGGAAGTTTTGTTTTCAGAATGGGAAACACAGTTAATTAAGGAAGAACAGGCTACCTCCAGGGAAAGAGCTGTAATGAATAGTTTAGTGGAATTAATCAATGACAGTTTGTATACGGCCAACTTGATTTCCGATTGCATCCTAGGGAAACTCCCAAAAGTCAAAGAATTAGAGAAACAATGGAAGTAGGATTTAGCCAGTAAGGACCAACAGATCATAGCAATGCAAGGAATCACATGGGACGCATTCTGGTTCTATTTGGTTAAACCACAAAATCAATAGGTGACTACAAAATGCCTCTCAAATGCCTCTCCCATGCCATCAGTTATATGATTCCAGAGCTTTCAGATGCCACATAAACTAGCCAACTACACTCCCGATTGAGTCATCCTCCTGAAGTGAAAGAAATGCTATCAATATGCCAGTTGCGCGTACCAGAAATGAAATAAATACAATGAACCTGTTCCAGTGGAGATCACAATTCTATTTTTATGAAATCATATCTCTGATTTTACATTTTTGGTAGTTCCAAAATAATTTAAGCAATACTATAAATAATTTGTTTTAATTTTATTATTATTTAAACCCCTTTCATGTATTTAGAAAGGGGTCCTCAATTTTTATTAATTTTTTACTTGGGAAGCTACTCTTCTGTACTTCCGAATATATTATTTTTATTAATGGTGGATCACGATTCCGCAATTTTATGAGAAGATTACTTTCAAGAATTTGCACTTTTGTTTTTCTTGAAAGTTGTTCTAAGTAAGAAAGTGGGATCAAAGTGTTATTTGCATCAGGAGGTTACAAATGTATCTGGTATCTCTATCTTAATCATTTTGTTTAATTTTCCTTATGCAATGAAACATTCTCTTTGAAAATTGATATTGTTTATATATGTATGCCTATGAAAAAATCCTTTGTTATATCATTTCTGAAAACTTAGAATTGTCATCTTTCAAAATATATGTGAGTGATATATATATATATATATATATATATATATATGAATGCGATATGTTATCATCATTACTTTGTTTAATTTCTAAAACAAAGTAATTATTATATGTGAATGCATCTTTCTTTTGGACGAATAAGCCATCTATATGATTATTCATCTAATTGGAACAAATCCACAATTTCATTTATCAGAGGATACCTGGGTTAATGTAGAGTTATTTGTATTTGTTAAGTTATAGATTAGATCAATTATCATTTCCATTATCTGTTATACAATCAACCAATCATCAACCCATATATCATTGGGAAACTGGTCCGATATTATCCAGTCAGAGCCACCATCCCAAATGGAAAAGGAGTTGTACTAAGGTCCAGACTGGGTGGTTTTCCCCAATGTTGAAGCTAGGATTTTTGGGGCTTCAACAGTACTTAGAGCATGTGACATTCATGATGCAACCATTATGTAACTGTTTCACATATAGGATAAAGGAATGTAATAAATAGAAGATATAGTCCTATTAGGATTTTGTTTTTTTAAGGATAACTATCAATTTTCTGTTTTAAGTTAGTGATTTCAGTTGTGATAGGCATCAGAGTAGAATTCAAGGATCTAGCCACTAGTCAGATCATCCATCTTCTAAAGAATGTATATTTATAGTCAAAACATCAAAGAAGCAAGGCGCTGGAGAATATTGCACAAAATTGTTGCTTGTATGAATTTTACCATTATCAATAATACAAAGTGACATTCTCCTTCCAGACCTAAGATTCTCATGAGGTTTTTGATGTCTTATTGATCTGTATATTTATGTTTAATCACTTGCAGTAGATTTCATCTCTAATTACTCAGAATTCATAATATTATTCTCTGACTTCCTTTAGTGGTGAAATGACTATGTTTTCCTATGTTGTGTGTGTGAGTTACCTCTGTTAAAAGCCTCTATCTGCCTCAACTTCCAAGTGAAGAACCATTGTCACTAAGACTACTGATTTTTGACTCCATAAGCCCAATGGTAGTGTTAGTCATCACTATTTTTCACTATCATTGGATGACTATAGGATGGTTATAGTTTTCTGAAAACAATATTCCTTTGAATATCTTGAGTTTTAGAAATCTCAGTGCCTTCATTATCCTCATAAAACCTTTTTCACTATTCTATCAGTTTTTCATCTCAAATTCACCCTGTTGCTCTTAAAAGACTCATTAAGGGCTTATACCTCTCATTTTCATCTTTCTTTCCTACCTAGAACCTCATTTCCCCATTCCCCCTGTCAATAAACTCCATCCTCCCTCTAAGATTTATTGTTTCTAACTCATTCCCATGTCATTTTGGGCATAATAATCTATAACAGTGCTCTGTTTTCACCTGAAAATCTCTAAGTCGAATTTCATTCAAAATTAGTTAAAAAAAAACTCCCATTAGGTCATTAGGGTTTTGTATTTTTTCAAGGTCATCCTTGGATGTTTCAGGCACATCTTTTCCTTTGTTGGAATCTAGCTCAGATGTAATGGAATGTCAAGACATGGTTGTTAAAGAAGGACCTGAAATTTCCAAAGAGGATTATTTTCTTAGTTCAGAACCTGCAAATGAGAAAAATAGAAAAAGTTTAGCACTTTTGCAAAAGTGTTGGAAGATTTATCAATAGAAAGTACTGATGATGTAGAATTTCTAATCCTGAATTAAAACAACTTACAACAAGAGAAAGAGGAAAAGCTTGGTCTTATAGATGACAAGGGTTATAAACTTGTTAGTCCATTTGAGTGCCAAAGTAGTGATTACTTGCAGGAAAATGACATGGAGGAAGCACACAAGGCCAAACATGAAGAAAGTATATCAGAAAATATTGATGGAATATGGAAAAAAGATAAGGTGAACTGGACATAAATGAATGAAATTGAAAGGGCTATAAAGAACTTAGAAGACAACACTGATGATTGCTGTAAAGAACTACAAACACTTAGGGTTTTGAAAAATGTGGCCAGAGAAGGTGGAAAAGATGAGTTGAAATTTATGGTGGAAACTACAGAAGGTTTTGAAGATGCTACTATGTGATTAAATCCCAAACTTGTCAAAATGAACTTATCATGCCTCCATGAGAAAAAGAAAATCCAACTTCATGACTTCAACAACCTGCAAGCAAAAAAGTGTCAAAGAGTATCATTGATAAAGGGGGAGACTTTTAAACATTATAAAGTGGGTTTTCAAAGTTAAAATAAAATTCCACATGGCTATAAAATCTCATCAAACATTTCAAATGAATCATTGTTTCCTTTCAAAAGATCAAGAGTGCTCATCAAGGAAGAATTTCGGCATTTTCTGATAAAAATTGGGTAAAGTTTCCTGGTGCTGCACGCCTGGGAGTTGGCGCTGTGCCCTTGCTTGATTTTTTCAAAGTGCCTTACACAGGCGCTACGCGCTTGGGAGTTGGCACTGCGCCCTTGCCAGAAAGGACCCTGTGAAATTTTTCATTGGCATTGTGTGCTCAGAGACTGACACTGCGCGCTTGGGTTGGCACTGCGCCCTCAGCCAGTGGCGCTGCGCGCCTAGATAGAGGAGCTTGCTAAGGGTTGGGGCCACTCAAATCACATCAAATATTCTCCAAATCCTTGCCAAAGTCCTCCAAGCACTCTTGAGGGGTAAGTACATGAAATTAACCTTCATTTTAAGCTATTTGACAACTATTAATTGAATGGAAATGAAACCCTAATCAAACCTTAGCTACAAATATGAGATCACTGTCTATATACTTATTTAATCCTCCTAAATAGAATATCAGTTATAGACAAGGTATTTTCATTGATTTAGGGTTGTCATTGAGTTATTTTTCCTTTCACTCATTTCCACACCTATACCTCTTCACTCATTCCCTTCATCTGTTCAAAACTGCCATTTCATTCCCTTCCCCTCATCTCATTTCACTTATACCCCAGGGTTTTATAAAACAGAGTCTCAATGTCTGAGGGTGAAGATAGTGGCAGTGAGGCAAAAATTCCACGAGAGAATATTTGTAGAGGTAAATCCCCTCTGCGGACAGAGGCGATCCCTACTAGCCCAACTCTAGTCTAGCAACAATCGTATCACGCTAAGGTGCAAGATCCTAATTGCAATAAACCAACTTGCGAAGAAAACACCTTGAATCCAATGTTGTTTTTAGAGAAGGTGACGCTCCGTTCCTTTGCTCAAAAGGACACAATCCTGCGCTTGTCGCCGATCGAACACACAGACACGAAAGTACAGTAAACCAGGAGTCAGGGGACAATATATAAAATTATGCGTCAGTCAGAGAGGACACAACTCATGATCATAATAAACAAAACGAGTGTAACCATAACCAATAATCACTTATCATTAATTAATACAAAGGAAAATACAACCTAGCTCTGACGTTGAATTCTCCTTTGACGGGTCTTTAGCGGAATACGTCTCGGTAAAGCTTGTCAAGGATGGGGACAAGCCTCTCTCTTCGATCGTCAATCTCCTTGCTATTGATTCAACACTATGAGGACTATTGCAACATTATTTAGGCTATGAAGGCTCTTGGAGATTCAACCATTCAGCCTTTAGCTATTCAATCCCTTCATCAATGGAAGATGGCTATATTTATAGAGGAGAGGAGGAGGTTGGGATCCCTACAATAGTGGAAGGGAGGCCTTATCCCTTGGGAGGTTCCTCATAAGGTGGAAACAAGAGGCCAAAGGAGGAAGGCCGTGGTTATTCAGTCAAAACCACTCCTCATGACTCATCCACGAAGTTGTTGTAATCGAAACTTTGCCTCCATTTTTAAAAAACACCCTTATTCGCTTTGAGCGCGAGTGCGACTGCGAGACGGAAGCGCCGGTCGATCGCGCTCTTTGGAGATTTTTATGGCGCGAGGGATGAATTGTGTGCTGCGCCAATGCCAAAGAAGCTATTTTGGGGTTTTTCACAAGGAGTTGTCTTCGGGCAATGAAAGTACATATTCGGGGGAATACTGTGAAAGTGTTTTCAAGTTCTGTCACGCTCACGGGTCACGGAGACAAACCTCGATGTGCGGGACGAAATTGTGAGACGGTGACTTGGTCTTTGTATAACGAGAGACATGATCATAAGGGAGGAAAAATAAATATATTTGAACCCATCACCACAAGGGAACTCAGGGCATCTCCTCTTATTGTTTCTTGCTTTAAACATGTGGCCTGTTTTGAGTTTTGTGAGAGAGTGTAGCAAGTCCAAAATCACCCGGAGATGACAAGACTATTCATCGTAAATATACATGACAAGTAGGTCAATCTTGCTAGGGTTACATTTGAGATGTCACCCAGTGCCAGTATGGTACAACTACATGGATACTATTGAAGAAATGGTTAAACAAGAAAAGCTTCAGACCCTTGGGTTATTTTGAACCATACCTAAAACCTAGGTATAAAGATCACCACAAGTCCATCTTCCATTTTTATCATCTTCTTGATATATATTCAGCCATGATGAGGATAATAATGAAGTATTTGACTTGTGAGGGATGGTTTTCCCGCCTCTACTCATACCATATCTGTCTTCTTATGTATTTCACTATAGTTAGGATGCTGCATATACCATATTATATTTTCCGTAGCATTCGCAAAATGGACTGCATTTCACAAAAGAGAGATTATAATAAGAAAATGCAGAGCTTATTTCATTATTCACTCATCAAGATGGTGGTTATGCATCAGCTCCAGCAGAAAAACATTCCATGGGATACCTTCATTTCCAATGAGGTTTTTATCACTCCACCTATTCATCATGAGTAGGATATCCCATCCTCATCTCATCCTCCCATTCCTACTTCTCCATCACATCTCACTGTTCATACATCACCATACACTCACCTCCAGTCACCTCATATTGATCCTCCCTCATCACCTTTTCACAATCCTTCACCATGATCTATTGATACCAGAGTATCCAACAATGAAAGAGACATTGAGACAACTAGCTATAAAATGCATGATATTGAGCCTTTTCCTTTGACCTATCAGAGAGGCCACTGACATGTGTTTGCTTCACTTAAGGCAAAAGGGGCCATGCCTTCTTCATCAGCAAAACATGTTGATAAGGGCAAGGAAAAGGTTACAGAGCATATCATTGTTGAGGAGGGAGACAAACATGAAACCGAGCAGGAGTTTCAGTTGATTGAACTTGAAGATGAGGATGAGGAGAGAATCACCAACATATTGATCAAGAGCAAGGATGCCAAGATTAGTGAGCTTCAAGCTAATCTTGGTAGAGAAAACAATGTGATTAACTATCTTGAGCTATAGAATCAACTGTTGAAGACAAAGCAGACCATCAGTGAGGTCAGGGAAATCAAAGCTCAGAAAGCGGCCGGAAAGGCCAACGCTTTGCTAGATGATACCTTGGATAGTTTTGATGATAGTGAGGATGAGGAAGATCATCTTCCTAGACAGAGGCCAAAGACCATTGGGCTGAAGAGGGCTTTATTCCAGGAAAGGGAGAAAGAGGCAGAATTGGTAGAGCAACTCACTCCAAGTGAGCTGCTTGCCATAGAAATTAGAAAGGATAGAGAGTCTTCACTAGAGAGAGCCACTTTTCACCTGGAGGGTCAACTAGAGAAGGCCAAGAGAGACACTGACATGTAGAGGAAGATGGAAAAACATTATGCCATGAGAAACAGGATTGCAAGGGCTAAGCTCAAATGGGCCCATGAAAATATTCGAGATTTGACTGAGGCAAAAGAGAAAGAGAAGCTCAATATTCTTGCTGATGTTTCCCTCCAAGCCTATGAATCTTAATAAAAAATCTAAATTCCAATTTTGGCACCTTTTTGCACATTTTGAATTTTTGATAGTTTGGCATGTAGAAAACTGGCCAAACGCGCAACACCATTGGCGGTGCGCTCTTTTTTGGGGCACTAAAATGAAACATTGTCAGTAGCCACATGTTCCTAGGGATGATTTCATCAACCTCAAAAATTTTCCGAACATTTGGAGCAAAAATGGTCCCTCAAAAAGGCCAAAAACTACCAAAAAATCACATTTCTGCCCTCTTTTTGGCATTGGTGCTGCGTGTTTAGGAGTCTTGGGAGAAGTGTTTTTTGATAAGGAAAATGGGAACCATTTTGGAAACTAGAGTCCAATTTTGACAATAGACTTAGAGACCTTTCCAATGAGCCATCATGGAGCTCATTTTGACACCGGGAAGGCCTCCAAAAGTTAGCTGCAAAACATGTCATTTTCTCAGTCTTGGCGCTGCGCCCCTGTACCTTGGAGCTGCGCCCTTACCAGGAGTTATTTAAAACGATATTTTGAAGCCTTAAATTCAAAATTTTCCCAAAATTAGCTCAAATAGTTATGTTAGAAGTTATTTTTGCAATAAATGAGTTTTAGATATTTTTCCTTGGGCCTTGTGGTCTCGGGTCAAAATGCTAACTATGTAATGAATGACATTTGGAAACCTAACTGGGTTTACCTCCTCATTTTATGAGATAAATCTTTGTATCATATGCTTCATAGTTTTTTGGTTGATTGTTGGTGAATGAATCATAAGGTCAAGTGTGAAAAGTTAAAAAGTTTGGCTTTGGAGCTTTGTAACTGTTTTGGACTGAATGTTAATGGAGCAAGCACATTCACGGGATTCATGAACTTTGTTAAATGGTGATTTTTTTCTTATCTTACACTTGTTTCCTTCTATTTTCATATTGTTCATCCTTTCTCTTGTAATAGAACATAAAATTTAGGTTAAGATATGTTGTTAGAGGCACCTTAGGTCTGTCTGCTTTTTGTAGTTCAAATGTTTTCCTCTACTAGGTCTAATTGAAGTGCCAATTTCTTTACGATTCCACCTTATTTTGTGTCTTGGAAAGGATTTAATAAAGTCAAAGCAGTAGAATTTTATGGTATGTACTGTCCTTTGGTGTAGCTTGAAAACATTGTTTTAAGGCCTTTTCTTTGAGGTTGCTTATCGGATTTGGCTAAAGAAGTTTATGGTTTCCTATCCTTTGGTGTCTTGAATGATCATGAAGGTATTTTATAGTTTTATTGAAGAACTTGGTCTTCCTTGATCTTTAATCATCAGTGCTTCATTGTCACAAATGTTTTATAAAGTGAATAAGTAGAAATTTGGGGTTCACTCTCTAGGGTTTGCTGGATTGTTGTCTCAAAGTTTACCTAATAAAGCTAGGCTAAAGAAGTTTATGGTGTGCCCTATCCTTTGGTTCTTTATTAAACATAGTGATCTCAAAGACTCTTCTTGTTCTAGTATATGATAAAGGATTCTTAATTTCCCTTTAAACCTACTAAACTCACAATTTAATGTTCATTTCACACCCACCTAAGCTATTAAGATCCATTTGGCTTTGTTAACTTGCCCTATGAAACACCCTTGATTTTTTGTTGTACTTTTCAAGCCTTTCACAAACCCCATAGCCCAATGGTTTGAATTTATCTTACTCTATCTGCTCTTCTTAACAAGCAACCCAACCAAAAAAAAAAAAAAAACAGCAACAATATCATTTTAAATAGCCTAAAATCAGCAACCTAAATCAATCAAGTCATATATTTCATACAAATATAGAGAGAGCCCTCTCTGAGTCCAGGAACGCTAGGTCCTAGGACTCCAAAGTTGGTTTGATGTTACCCTTGTTTATTTGGTCTTACCAATATGACAAATTACAGGGACCTAACATAATGGTGACTCCATTGGGGAACACTTATTGAAAAATATTAGTGTTCTATAAAGAACTCAGAAAATACGAAAAAACTTCAAGATTGGTATCTAGTTGTTGATGGTGGAAAAATAACAAATCCTCAAAAAATCATCCACCTGGTGACTCCACAACTCTCAGTAGGCCTAAAGACTCCATTGGTAGAAGAATCTAGATTGGTTATAAAGATGAAGTAACCCTTTCCTCTGACTTATTGACAAAGATGAATCCAAGGATAGAACCTAGGTATGCTCCAATGAACAGAGATCACATTCCTGGATTTCCCCACAAAATGCCTCAAATAAATTGGGACACAAAACTACCTATGTTTCAATACGAAAATTTTGATGACCCCTTGTTACATCTCATCAAATTTCATATACATACATGGAGGTTAAAAGTTAAATGGCATGAGGACTACCTCATGAAAATGTTCATGGTGACATTAGAAGGTAAAGCAAGGGAATGGTATGAAGGCCTGGACCCTGGTAGTTTGTTTTCTTTAAAATATTTCCATAAGGTATTTTATGAGCATTATAAAGAAAATTGTTCATCTTTACCATTAGCTGAAAATTGTTGTCATCAATCTAAAGATCTCATACAATACCTTGTAAACATTGATGAATATTTGGGAAATTGGCATCCTGAAGATCTATTAGAGGAAATTCATGCATTTCATACTCAAGTTAACTATCATGAAACCTAAGAGGAGTTGGTTGAGGATGAAATCAATCAGGGAATGGAAGAAAATCCATAGGATCTCTCTGAAGGGATAAGTGATGATTCACCATCTCTTCTATGTGAGGATCAAGAAGACCTTCAGCCTTATGACCAGATTTCACAAGAGGAAGAAAATAGTTGTGGTTCTATCCAAAGAAAACATAAAATTCCTCCTCCTTTAACAGAAGAAGAAATCAATCAGATTCTAAACATGCAACCAAACTCTGAATTTTTATGTAAAGAAAATATTTCTATTTGTTCTACTACTGACCTATCCATTGAAACATTTCTTCAAGCATAAACTATAGAACAAATTGATACTAATGTTGTGCTGCCTCCTCTAGAAGACCTATTGCCAAATGATGCTCCTAATGAAGACCTTGAGACAGAATTCAACCCACTCAATCAGAGAATATCAGGTGTGCTAGAGAAGAACATAGCAGTACATTATGAGGCTGCTAAATCAGATCATCATGAAGAAGAGAAAGAGTGTCTTTCTCAAAAGAACCCTGAGCACACCAAAGTGGAACAAGGAGTAGTCCTGGATGAAGCCTTTGTTTTAAATCCTCATAGCCATGTATTATTCAGAGCTCCTTTTGTTGGTTTCTTAGATACATTTAAAGAGGGGGTAAAATATGTCAGGAGCAGTTTTTTGCAGAGTTTAAAGAAGAATTTGAGCACTGCTGTTCAAAAACAGATAAGATGGGAGCAACCTTTTTGTTTTTTCAGCATACCTAAAAGGCTGAATAAAAATCATTCATGTGGTCACTTACTTGATTGGCTACATTGTAAAAGAGAGTTCACCTAATTTATATATCATATATAAGTTAGATTAGGATAGATAGGTAAAAATAAGCTCAGTGCTATGAGAATATTTCCAGTTTTAGTTTCATATTGTTTTGACAAAAGAAAGAAAAGACGAAAAGAGGGAAGATAAAAAAGAGGAGGTAAAGCCCCATTCAAAAAAAGAATGTTTTTGAAAGTGTGCAAGTCCAAATGTCACTAATTTTGAGAAAAGAAAGTCTTGTTCAGTCATACAGCCTAACCATGATTGAACATGTTTTAAATTTCTACTGATAAGTTAGAAAATGAAGATTTTCCAAACTATTTAAACTTGGCTTATCAGTAGCCTAGGTTAGGAAAAGATATTGGTTCCCAAAGCTCAAATCTAAAGCAAAGAGAAAAGAGAGGGATGAATGAAATTTTTTAAATTATATCCCTCAAGTTTCTAGTTTTACTTGTGCAAAAATAAAATCTGTGTGCAGCTTGTCCAAAATGCCACAAATCATGACAAATCAAACTACTTAACCTTGATTTAGTCATGTTTTAAACTTTATGTTGATATATTAGAGAATGAAAATCTGTCAAAATTTTTAATCTTGACGGATAAGTAGATTAGGTAGAGAATAAAATAGCTCATTAGTCTAATCTAAGCCTTTGGATGATATAAGGGTAGAAGTAGATAGTTTCCACTTTCAAAAGAAAAATGATGTCCAGGGTTTGCTAGTCCAAATGCACCAAAATGAAGAAAAAATGTTAGGAAAAGTATGATAGCCAGGTAGAGTTGAGTTGAGCAATCACAATAAAAAAAAGATCAACATTTCAAAATGAAGAAAATCAACAAGCATGTGAGACATTTCATCTGCAAAATCAGAGATCTGAGATTCTTGACACCCCCTAAAGGAGCTGCCCTCCCCAAGTGGAGCCACTATTAGTCGTCAGTATTTTCCACTGTCTTTGGATGAATATAGGACGGCTATAGTTTTCTGAAAACAATATTCCTTGAATATATTGAGTTTCAGAAATCTCACTGCCTTCATTATCCTCATAAAACCTTTTTCACTATTCCATCAGTTTTCCATATCAAAGTCACCCTATGGCTCTTAAAACACTCATTAAGGGCTTATACCTCTCATTTTCATCTTTCTTTCCTACCTAGAACCTCATTTCCCCATTCCCCCCCTGTCAATAAACTCCATCCTCCCTCTAAGATTTCTTGTTGCTAAATCATTCCCATGTCCCTTTGGGCATAATAACCTATAACAATGCTCCGTTTTCACCTGAAAATCTCTAAGTCAAATTTCATTCAAAATCAGGTCAAAAAACACTCCCATTAGGTCATTAGGGTTTTGTATTTTTTCAAGGTCATCCTTGGATGTTTCAGGCATTGCTTTTCCTTTGTTGGAATCTGGCTCAGATGTAATGGAATTTCAAGACATGGTTGTTCAATAAGGACCTAAAATTTCCAAAGAGGATTATCTTCTCAGTTCAGAACTTGCAAATGAGAAAAATAGAAAAAGTTTGGCACTTCTGCAGAAGTGTTGGAAGATTTATCAACATAAAGTATTGATGATGTAGAATTTCTAATCCTGAATGAAAAAAAATTACATCAAGAGAAAGAGGAAAAACTTGGCCTTATAGATGCCAAGGGTTATAAACTTGTTAGTCCATTTGAGTGCCAAAGTAGTGATTACTTGCAGGAAAATGACATGGAGGAAGCACACAAGGCCAAACATGAAGAAAGTCTATCAGAAAATATTGATGGAATATGGAAAAAGGTAAGGTGAATTGGACAGAAATGTATGAACTTGAAAGGGATATAAAGAACTTAGAAGACAACACTGATGATTGTTGTAAAGAACTGCAGACACTTAGGGTTTTGAAAAATGTGGCCAGAGAAGGTGGAAAAGATTAGTTGAACTTTATGGTGGAAACTACATAAGGTTTTGAAGATGCTACTATGTGATTAAATCCCAAACTTGTCAAAATGAACTTATCATGCCTCCATGAGCAAAAGAAAAGCCAACTTCATGACTTCAGCAACCTGTAGGCAAACAATTGTCAAAGAGTATCATTGATAAAGAAAGGATACTTTTAAACATTAGAAAGTGGGGTTTCAAAGTTAAAATCAAATTCCACTTGGCTATAAAAGCTCATAAAAAATTTCAAATGAATCATTTTTGCCTTCAATAGATCAAGAGCACTCAGCAAGGAATAATTTCGAGGTTTTCTGAGAAAAATTGGGTAAAGTTTCCTGGCGCTGCGCACCTCGGAGTTGGCGTTGCGCCTTTGCCTGATTTTTTCAACGTGCCTTACACTGGGATTGTGTGCCTGGGAGTTGGTGCTGTGCCCTTGCCAAAGCGCTATGCCCTTGCCTGAAAGGACCCTGTGAAATTTTGAATTGGCGCTGCGTGCTCAGAGATTGGCACTGCACTCTTGGGTTGGCGTTGCACCCTCAGCTAGTGGCACTGTGTGCCTAGACAAAGGAGATTGCTAAGGGTTGGGGCCACTCAAATCACATCAAATATTCTCAAAATTATTGCCAAAGTCCTCCAAGCACTCTTGAGGGGTAAGTACATGACATGAAACTTGCTTTGAAGCTATTTGACCACTATTAATTGAATGGAAATGAAACCCTAATAAAACCCTAATCAAACCCTAGATAAAAATTTGAGATCACTGTCTATATACTTATTTCATCCTCCTAAACAGAATATCAGTTATAGATAGGGTATTTTTATTGATTTAGGGTTGTCATTGAGTTAGTTTTCCCTTCACTCATTTCCACACCTATACCCCTTCACTCTCCCTTTATCTGTTCAAAACTGCCATTTCATTCCCTTCTCCTCATCTCATTTCACTTATACCCCAGGGTTTTATAAAACAGAGTCTTAATTTATGAGGGTGAATACAGTTTTATTAAGCCAAAAATGCTAAGGAGACATGATCATAAGTGTTAGTATGAATCCTTTTTCGAAGTGTACGAAAAAGGACCACTTTAGCTACGCATAACTAATATCCCTAACAACAAAAGTGGCTGCCAATATCTTCAGATCTGCGATTAGTTAGACAAGAAAATAGCTGCAAAACACCAGATCTATGTATGAAAAGACATTAAGCAGCAAAATAAAGGGTTTGCTCCATGCATCCAACAGACAAGGCAAGAACACAATTTTTTGAAAGAATTTTTATATTACAGGGCACCTGGGAGGAAAACAAGAAGGTGTTTCCAGCTCTCCTCAATGGGATGGGTTCTTTGTAGTCCTCAGCACTTCAGATCTAAGCTTTCTCTCTCTTGTAGGTGTAGAAAACCCAATGCAAAAAATGAAGCTCAATGGGAGCAAATGATGAAAAATGAGACCAAGTGCATAGATCCAGAGTGATCTAATAGGCAACAAAAGGTGAGGAATGGTAGGAAAAACCCTCCTATTTATAACAAAATATTGGGTCATTCTAGATCTTGGTGCATGGGTTAACCAGATCTAGATCCACTTTTTATGGAATATTTTAATATATTTGTTGGAGGGAAAAGGTATTTGACTTGGGTCAAATCCCTTAATTTGTCAAAAATAAATAAATAAATGATTTATTTATCTTTTTAAGGAAGCGGTTAGAAGATAATCAAATAAATAATGATTTATTTAATTATTTAAGGAAGTGGTTGAAAGATAATGAAATAAATAATGATTTATTTAATTATTTGTGGGTGATTTGGTCATATTTAACAAGGAATATTATCTAAATAAGATTTAAATAATTATTCCTAGAAAATAATAAGATAAATAAAGGTTTATCTAATTAATTTCTTTGTTTTGGGTTAAACATGACTAGGAATAATAACTAAATTATGGTTTAATTAATTATTCCATGAGGAAAATCAAACAAATATAGGTTTGTTTAATATTTCCTTTTGGGGTTTCCTGTTTTAACATAGTGAAAGCAGTTTTACTTAGGGTAAAACTGGTCTTACATGGTGTACTTGGGTCCATCTAATGATAAAAGGTTAGATGACCAAAAATGGTGTAACAACAATACAGGAAAAATAAACAGATTTGAACCCATCAATACAAGGGAAATCATGGCCTCTCCTCTCACTAAATCTTGTTTTAAACATGTGGGCTGCTTTGATTTTTGTGAGAAAGTGCAGCAAGTCCAAAATCAACCAGAGTTAACAAGACTATTCATTATCAATCTACATGACAAGTAGGTCAAGCTTTCCAGGGTTACATTTGAGATGTCAACTGATGCGATTGTAGCTGATACAGGGATACCTAGTGTGGGAGAGAAGTGGTTCAAACAAGCAAACCTGGACATGAGTTATTTTGAACCATACCTAAAACCTAGGTATAAAGATCACCATAAGTCCATATTCCATTTTTCTAATCTTCTTGATAGATATGCACCCATGATGAGGATAATAATGAAGTATTTCACTTGTGAGGGAAGGTTTTCCCGCCTCTACTCATACCGTATCCATCTTCTTATGCATTTCGCTAGAGTTAGGATGCTGCATATACCATATTATCTTTTCTGTAGCATTGAAAAAATGGCCTACATTGTGAAAAAGAGAGATTATAATCAGAAAATGCAGAGCCTATTTCATCATTCACTCATCAAGATGGTGGTTATGCATCAGCTCCAACAGAAAAACATTCCATGGGATACCTTCATTTCCAATGAGTTTTTTATCACTCCACCTATTCATCATGAGCAGGATATCCCTTCCTCATCTCATCCTCCCATTCCTACTTCTACATCACATCCCATTGTTCATACATCACCATCCACTCGCCTCCAGTCACCTCATATTGATCCTCCCTCTTCACCTTTTCACAATTCTTCACCATGATCTATTGATACTAGAGCATCTAGCAGTGAAAGAAACATTGAGACAGCTGGCACTAAAATGCATGATATTGAGCCTTTTCCTTTAACCTATCAGAGAGGCCACCTACATGTGTTTGATTCACTTGAGGTGAAAGGGGCCATGCCTTCTTAATTAGCGAAACAAGTTGATAAGGGCAAGGAAAAGGTTACAGAGCATATGATTGTTGAGGAGGAAGACAAACATGAAACTGAGCAGGAGTTTTAGTTGATTGACCTTGAAGATGAGGATGAGGAGAGAATCACCAACATGTTGATCAAGAGCAAGGATGCCAAGATTAGTGAGCTTCAAGCTAATCTTGGTAGAGAAAAGAATGTGATTAACTATCTTGAGCTAGAGAATCAACAGTTGAAGACAAAGTAGGTCATCAGTGAGGTCAGGGCAATCAGAGCTCAGAAAGAGGTTGAAAAGGCCAAGGCTTTGCTAGACGAGACCTTGGGTAGTTTTTATGACAGTGAGGATGAGGAAGATCAACTTCCTAGATAGAGGCCAAAGACCATTGGGCTAAAGAGGGCTTTAGCTTGGGAAAGGGAGAAAGAGGGAGAATTGGCAGAGCAGCTCACTCCAAGTGAGTTGCTTTCCATAGAAATTATCAAGGATAGAGAGTCTTGGCTAGAGAGATCCAATTTTCACCTAGAGGGTCAACTAGACAAGGCCAAGAGAGACACTGACATACAGAGGAAGATGGAAAAACATTGTGCCATAAGAAAGAGGATTGCAAGGGCCAAGCTCAAACGAGCCCATGCAAAGATTCGATCTTTGACTGAGGCAAAAGAGAAAGAGAAGCTAAATATCCTTTCTTATGTGTTCCTCCAAGCCTCTAAATCTTTGTCAACAAGCTAAATACCAAATTTGGCACCTAATTGCACATTTTGAATTTTTGACAGTTTGGCTTGCAGAAAACTGGCCAAATGCGCAGCGCCATTGGCACTGTGCTCTTTTTTGAAGCACTCAAATGCAAAATTTTCAGCATCCTCATGTTCCTAGTGATGATTACATCAACCTCATAAATTTTCAGAACATTTGGAGCAAAACTGGTCCCTAAAAAAGGCCAAACACTACCAAAAAATCACCTTTCTGCCCTCTTTTTGGCACTGGCGCTGCGCGTTTAGTAGTCTTGGGAGAAGTAGTTTTGACAAGGAAAATGGGAAAATTTTTGGAAAGTGGATACATGTTTTGACAATAGACTCAGATACCTTTCCAATGATCCATCATAGAGCTCATTTGGACATCGGGAAGGCCTCCAAAAGTTAGCTTCAAAACAGGTCATTTTCTGAGTCTTGGTGCTGTGCGTTTGCACTGGCGCTGCGCCCCTGTACCTTGGAGTTTCGCCCTTACCAATAGTTATTGAAAAAGAGATTTTGAAGCCTTAAAGTAAAATTTTTTCCAAAATTAGCTCAAATAGTTATGTTAGAAGTTATTTTTCAATAAATGAGTTTTAGATATTTTGCCTTGGGCCTTGCATGGTCTCAAAGATCAAAATGCATTAACTTTGTAATGAATGACATTTGAAACCCTAGCTAGGGTTTACCTCCTCATTTTACAGAAAAATACTGCATCTATGCTTCATAGTTTTTTTTGGTTGATTGTTGAGCTGAATGCCTTATAGACTTTAAGGTGTGAAAGAAGTTTGGCTATGAAACTTTGTAACTGTTTTGGACTGAATATTAATGGAGCAAGCACATTCACAGGATTCATGAAATTTGTTAAATGGTGATGTTGTTCTTATATTACATTTTTTTCCTTATGTGTTCCATATTGTTCATCTTTTCTCTTGCAATCAGAACATAGAATTTAGGTTAAGATATGATGTTAGAGGCACCTTAGGTTTGTCTGTTTTCTGTTTCTCAAATGTTTTCCTCTACTAGGTATGATTGGAGAATTCTTAATTTCTTTCTGATTCCACCTAGTTTGTTGTCTTGAAAATGATTTAATAAGAGTGAAACTAAAATTTTTTATGGTATGCCCTGTCCTTTGGTGTAGCTTGAAACATTGTTTTTAAGGCCTTTTCTTTGAATTTTGCTTATTAGGGTTTGGATAACGAAGTTTATGGTTTTCTCTGTCCTTTGGTCCATCTTGAATAGTCACTTTGAAGGTCTTTTATAGTCTGATTGAAGAACTTAGGAGTTCCATGCTCTTTAATCATCACTTATTTGTTATCTTAAATGTTTTCTTTCTTTGAAAGTGAATAGCTAGAGAATTTAGGAGTTCCCTACTCTCTAGGGTTTGTTGGATTGTTGTCTCAAAGTTTACTTGATAAATCTAGGCCAAAGAAGTTTATGGTGTGTTCTGTCCTTTGGTTATTTATTAAACATAGTGATCTCAAAGACTCTTCTTGTTCTAGTATATGTTAAAGGATTCTTAATTTCCCTTTAAACCTACTAAACTCACAATTTAATATTCATTTCACACCCACCTAAGCTATTAAGATCCATTTGGCTTTGTTAAATTTCCCTATGAAACACCCTTGATTTATTGTTGTACTTTTCAACCCTTTCACAGACCCCATAGCCCAATTGTTTGAATTTCTCTTACTCTACCTGCTCTTCTTAACAAGCAACCCAACCAAACAAAACAAAACAACCAACCCTATCATTTTAACTAGCCTAAAATCAACACCCTAAATCATTCAAGTCATATCTTTCATACAAATATAGAGAGAGCCCTCTTTGAGTCCAAGAAGGCTAGGTCCTAAGACTCCAAAGTTGGTTTTATGTTACCCTTATTTATTTGGTCTTACCAACGTGAGAAATTACAGGGACCTAACAAGTAGCAAACCTACATTTTTCAACCTGAAATGATACAAAAACAAGTTACAATTCCATAGAGTTAGCCATCTAGTACTATTTTTATTCAAAATAATAAACCCCCCTTTGAGAGAGCCCTCTCAAACTGAAGAGGCTAATATTCAGTCAGAAGTGGTTTGAAATAGTTACATTGAGTTGAATTATGAGCAACCAATCAAGATCAATTTGGTGGTAGCACTACCCTTTTTTTTAATATGCTCATTGTGTATGTTATCAATAAAAATTCAAATCATGTCTAACAACAACAAAAAATAATAGACCTAAAATTTTGGTTGCTAAGGCCACAAACCCCACAGAAACCATTGAAAAACAAGTTGATTCAACGAGTAATGTTTTAATAAAAATCCCTAAATTATTGTTTTTCAACATTTAATTCAGTGGAACTAAACATATTGTATCCATGCGAGCCATCCCAATTTTTGTTGTAGCTTACAAACATATGTGAATTCAATCGTAATAAAGACGTAAATTGAATTTCATGATTTAAGTAATACAGGCTCTAACACCAAACTCCTAATATCCAACCACCTTCTAGGTTCTGAACACCCACCAGAGGTCAACATTACCCACAAACACATGCCCTCATAACCAGTACCTAGTTATATAAGAATTAAATGTTTCTAATATGCTCAATTAGAGATGAAGGATTATCCTAGGAGGTCAATTTTTTGGGTTGGGGTGTTGTTTTCAGCCTTGGATACTTAGTGGTTAAGGGCTTCAAGGGTCAAGGGTTAAGGGCCAAGGGATTTAGGGTCATAGGATTTAGCATTTAAGGACTTAGGAATATGGGATTTAGGTGTTAGTGGTTAAGGTGTTTAGGGGCGTAGGTTAGAGTTTAAGTGTCACAGGTTAAGAGGATAAGGAGTTATGGCTTAGGAGGTTCATGGATTATATGTTAGGGGTTAATATTGTAAGATTAAATGAGTCAAGGGGTTTATGGGTTATGAGTTATGGGTGCAGGGGTTAAGGGATTAAGAATTGGGGGTTAAGGGGATAAGGAATTTAGTGGTTATGGGTTAAGGGCTTATGTTTTGTGATAATTGGAATCTTAATTACCTTATCACCATTGTTGGGGATTCCCCTATCAATTTCTCTCACTACCTTCCCTCTAGGTTCCCTAGGCCCTAAGCCCCCATCTCATTTTCTAATGCCAAGATTATAGATCTTACTAAACCATGCTTGCACCTCTGACTTCTACCCATACATGCTACCCTTGTGTCCCCTTGTCCTGTTCAATACACCATAATTTACCTACCCACAACATTTTTGGTTATGTCATTCCACTTTTCGTAATGTTATGAACCCAAAATTTTGGTCTCAATGCCCCTACAAGTACACCCTTGGGACCCCTTGGCTAAGGGAGTAAACACATTAGGGGTTATGGGTTGTGATGAAGGAGACCCTAATCCATTATCATAACTAGAAATAGGCTTATGAACACCATCAATATCTATTGTAGGTGTTGTGATGAAAGAAATAATGAATACAAAATTTGTGGTCAATAGGAGAGGGATCATCAAGATGTTGAACCATACAATGTAAAGATGTTTTTCAATGCTTGTGATCTAGTCACATAAAAGAGTACCCCATAAAATTTTTCTTTGGGACACCCCTAAGATTCAATAATTAATCTAAAGTGAGAGGATTCATTGCTAAGGTGATAATGGAAACAATCTTGAGTTGACGCAAAATGACACTTTGTGAGCCTCTCACAACTAGGGTGTCGGTTTCATCATCAAAAAGATGCACAATTTACAAGTGGAAACATCTCACATTTAAGGCACTTGGAAACAAATATTTATGCATGTTTCTCCACCAAAGGTACCTTTCACATTTCCCAAGGCACAAATCACATATTTGGATTAATTTTGGATAACTTTTCATATTCCACTAGCTTCAAGCATGAAGAGGAGCTCCCATCCTTTAAGAAGATTTTGGAGGATTTCATGGCATAGTCAAGGGTCGCATGTATAAAAGAAGAATTCCATAGCCACGAATAAGAAAATTGGCATTTGTATCACACGGTGTAAAGGAGAAGACATAGGTGAAGAGTACTCCATTTAGAAACATTTAAAAGCTTTTTTATTTCCTCTTTCCAAAGAAGATGAGATATCTTGTGACAAATATCCCAAATTTCCAAAAAAGGAAGACTTGTGTAAGGGTTTACTTTTTCTTTCACATATTGAGAGACGTGATTCATGTATTTTAAGGTGTGTTTTTCTTTCATTGGTCTTTAGAAATGTCGCGTTCGTTTATCTCTGAAACACATGTGCATGAAAATTAGTTTAATTGCCCAAGATGACACATAATATTCACTTTAACATTGAAATAAACCTAATTCAAGTGCCCATAGAGGCATTTACAATGGAGGGTAACGCCAATCAAAATTTTTTTCTTGTCTATGTGCAATGCTAGTTGCTGCGTCCATTAGAAGTTCTTGTTTATGTGAGCCTGAGAAGCATTTCCATAGCCTAACTAGTTGGATCCATCAGCAATTCCCTTTTATGTGTGTAACCCTCTGCAGATGCACTGAGAGTTTTCTCCATCAACAAATCTCGTTGTTTATGTTAGTTTGGGAAGCCTAGCTAGCTGGATCCATCAACAATTCATTTTTATGTGTGTTACAGTTTTATCCATCGACAAATCTCGTTGTTTATGTCAGTCTGAGAAACATATCCACTACCTAGCTAGCGGGATGCATCAACAATTCACCTTTATGTGTGTGACCCTCTGGCAGATGCACTATTTATATATGCTAATTTTTATTTGTTTGTTTTTTTCAAATGTACATTCTACTGTCATATGCACTATTTATATATGTTAATTTTTATTTGTGTCTTTTTTCAAATAGACATTCTATTGTCAATGGGAGCTTCATTGGTTGGTTGGTAATGTAGGGGTGTTGATTTTCTCTCCACCTAGGTTTGAGTCCCTCTTGTGACATGTTCACACCCAAATTTGAATCCCTCTTATGATATGTTAGTCCTTTGTAGGCTTATATACATTGGAATGAAGATGGTTGTTTGTTACTATTGGGGCAGGTGCTTGGAATGAAGAGGGTTGTTTATTGCTATTGGGGGCAGGTGCTAGTTGAAAATTATGGTAGCATAGATACCCCAGTTGTGGCTTCTTAGCCAAAGCAAGGTTTGATTCCCTCTTGTGACCATGTTCACACCCAGGTTTGAGTCCCTCTTATGACATGTTCATCCTTTGTAAACTTATGTACCTTGTAATGAAGAGGGTTGTTTGTTGCTACTTGGGCTAGGTGCTAGTTGACAATTATGGTAACATAGATACCCTAGTGGCTTCTTATCCAAAACAAATTGAATACTATTATGATAGCAGGAGATGCTAACATGTGCCACATAATACCAAGGCATTCTAAGATGTGCCAAGTGATATGGAATGTTAAGATGTAAATTGTGTTGCTTAGTTGTTTTACTGCCACGGTTGGATGTGAGACTTGTCTTGGTAACTTGTTAAGTTGGATGAGTTGACATTGGACATGAGTAGCATAAGATGAGTTATATGTAGTTCTTAGGTGAACAAGGCATACGTTCAATTTCCACGACACATGAGAATTTGGGTTTGTCTTAGAATCTTTGATACCAACACACTCAAGTGCCACAACACATCTACTTTAATGCACAACGAAATCTACACAAATCAAGGAATCAACTAGTGCACATGATAATTCTACCTTTTTCAAACCCTTCTTCATTATATTACAAAATAAAATACAACAGACTAGAGCTCATGTACCATGGATCATGACCCTTTATAATCACACTGATACAAGGAATACAACTAGCGCTTGGTGTTAGTCCTTTGGAAACCAATCTATCCTGAACAAGGCAACACTTGACCTACTTGATGATGGTGGCCACACACAACCCTTTCAGTCCACATGTTTAATGAGAGCATCGTAGGTTTAATGTTTGGAGAACAAGGGTCCACCCCCTTTTCCAGCACTTTTGATGTGTCCCATGCATCATTATGGCACTCATGGACCCCATTATTCCTCCTAGAAGCCCCTGGGACATCAGTTGACCTCTTATGAGGCTTATTATTCCATGTATGAGTTAGTTTCATGGGATTGTCACCAAAATTTAGGGTTACTTGCATATTATTTTATGTTTAAAATATCGTAGGCCCCGTTGAAGCCCAGAAAATCTCTACCAACATCGTGAAAACCACCTTGGCCGGACCTTAAGACAGCCTCCTTTTCCGCTGTGCATGGTGGCTCCGACTGGATTTAAAGGAGCAGTTTCCTTATGACTAAATGGATTGGATTGGGTGGGTGGAAATGGGACTAAATTAACTGAAGTAAAACTATCTAATTTAAGCTAAATACTGATAAAGAAATTCTAACACTAACCCGGGTAAGTATATGTGAATACAAATTAAGATTGTTCCAATTCAACAATAACCATGAAAATGTATTATTATTTTAAATTGAAATGTGTAGAAACAAATAAAGATAACTCTGTTTAAGAAATTAAACAGAGTTTTATTAGCATATTGCATTCATCATTGTATACCATCTACATGTAATTATGAAAATAACGTTTCAATTATACTCAGAAATGATATATAAAAAGAAGCGTTGTGAAAAAAAATATACATATAAATGATAGCAATTTTAAAACGAATATCATAAGACAAAAGAGATCAACAGTGAATAGATAGAAATACCTTGTTCATCTTGAGGACTTTCAAATGCAATCTGATACTCTATCCAGTAACTATGATGCAAAATCAAATTCCAAGGTACAGAAATGCAACACTTTAAAGATAATTCCGCATGAAAATCACCAGATGTGATCCTTTTAAAAAATATATAAGACAATGGAGTACAGAAATGCAATCTCCAAGTCCAAAAATATTAAGATCCAGGACTCTTCTCTAAATGCATGAGAAGGGTTTAAATACTACTTAACTAAATCAAAAAATAGTTTATTACAAAAATTAAGGATTCGGTTCAATGACCGTCCTTTTCCTAGGCTAAAATACAGTGAAATTAAAACTAAATCTATCTATCTATTAACTTGATCTTTAAGCTTGCAGGCATCTAGCATAGTTTTGAGAAGATGCAGTTGACCGACTTCAGAATTCAACTGTCCTGAAAAGACAGAGTCGGCAAGCGTAGGAGCAATCTTCTTTGTAGCATTGATGATACAATTAAGCGCACTGTGCTGACTGTGTGGCTTCACCAAGTACATCCAGTATGAGTCCCAATTCAATCTTGTCAGCCCTTGGATGGATTTTTCTCTTTCTTCTGCCTTTTGCCTCCATTCTGTTTGCAGTTGATTTGCCTGTGGGAGATATCCTGGAACAGTTTCTGGGATCAAATTAGCTTTTTGTAAATTGTCATTTACACAATCAGTGAGAGTGTTTGCCGCTGTAGCCACCTCCTCTACTTCCTTTTCTGTCCTTCTGATTTGTGCATCCCAGTTATTGAACAATATTTCTTTGTGGTTTTCACTAACGATGGGTGCACCAGCTTTTTTGCCTTCTTTGGTATTTTTCCATGCCAGATAATCATTGATATTTTCATTAATCAAATCATAATCATTTCGTAAATCTACGACATGATTTGTGATTTTATCGCTCTCTTGGCACAGAGAATTCCATTGCAAGATTTTTTGGCAGAAAACTTCCTCTTGTTGCAGTAGTTGATTGTTCAAAGAGATAGTTTCTGAAATGAATTCTGGAAGCTTAGGATCATATTTATGTTGATCTTGGATAATCTGTATTTGTTTGTCTTTATCAGCCAAGATTTTTTTATGTCCTATTTGCATTTCTTGAAGTTGTTGTTGTAACTCTTCAAGTTTCAATTGTGCTTCCTTATTGGCCTGTACCTGTTGCAATTGCTGTTGCAGAGCTTTTACCTGTTCTTCTTTTTCATTCAACAAAAGTTGTATCTCAAATGATTTATCAATTGTTGCAGAAGCATAAGCTCCTGTTATTTGAGATAACTTAGTGAGATTATGAGTAGGCTCTGTGGTAGGATCTTTCCACAAAACATCTACTTGTTCTGCTTCAGTAGCAATTGCACTTTCTATTTTTCTCCTTTTCCTCTATCTCTTCACTACTGCTTTGTATTTTGGGTTGTAGAATAAATCCAGAGGAGGAATGTCCTCTACATTAAGTAAAATTTTAGAGGAGGGTGTGATTGGTATGTGCTCTGTCACTGTGACTGTGCTGCTTGTTCCTATGTTCAAAACTTTGGTTGTCTGGACAAGGGTCTGTACATTCTGTCCTTCTACATTAATCAATTGGTTAAAGGTTTCCCATTCTTTGTCTAACTCAATGGTGACTGGTTGTTGCTGTACATTGGTTGGAGGAGAATTTGTCTGTTGAGAAGTCAAAATTTGTTATTGAGTAAGTTCTTTTGATTGTGCAGAATCTTTAATGGATTCTTCCATTTTATCTTTCTTTTCATTAGAATTATTGGAATGTTCAGAATCTCTGTCAGATTTTGATTTAGATTTACCTGTACTTGAACTACCGTTAAGACTAACACTAGGAGTTTGCTCCCTTGCGGGCTCTAAGCGTAGATTATCCAAAGGAATAAGAATTAGTCTTCTTTCTCTGTAAAGCTTGAATTCCTGAAATTCTTCTGGAGATAGCTGCGCTTGAGCTGAATTCAAAACTTCTTTGAATGAATTTCTTGCTTGGAACATATCATCAAAAAGATCCTGTTCCCCAGAAAATTCCCTTACTTTGATTGCATTGGTAAAATTCTTAACAATATCATTTGGGTCGAATAACCTTCTCGAAAATTTGAACAGCTGTAGGCATGTAATGTTGCCTATCTCTTGAAATGCATGACCAATATCAAACAGTGAAAATGTTCCACATTTTACGGGAAATTATGGCCAAATGCCCTTTTTCTTCTCTTTTAAATCTTTTGTTATACCTCCCTGGCCACAGGTCTGATAAGCAATTTCCCGAGCCAAAAGTCTATCTGGAACATATAGGGGTAACACATGGGGAGAAGCATAACTTCCAAAAACCCTAATATAAGTGAAAAATTCTTCTCCAAACCATCTCGCGATGGGGAGAATATCAACCTCTGTTTCTGAGGATAACCTTGGGGCATCCTTATTATACAATGTTCTGTACAATGGCAGCATTATTCCATGACAAATTTGGTAAAAATGGGGGACAAACTTAGACTCCCATAGTTATTTATGGTACACATGAATAGGCAAAGGATCGTGGATAGTCCATTGCCAACCCATCACAGGGAATTTAGAGACATAGCAGATGGCGTCCATGACATAAGCAGATAAATAAAAAGGAAGATAAACCCGCTGAGAAACATTTCGTTTAGACCGGTAGTGAAAAATAGCAGTGGTCAAATTATCAGATAGGATTTTGGCCCAGTCTACAATTGTAGAATTAACAACCGCATTCAACAAAGGAAGCCATTCGGGTAAGATCATATTTATGTCAGGCTTTCCAAAAAGCCTGCATAACATGGCAGCAGTAAAACAATAAGGAGAGGTAAGTGAACCCGTGCTGTACATACCTTGTTTGTTTTTCTTCAATGGTTCACTTCTTTTGGTCCACTCCTTTGTGCATTCTGCCAAATTTGCATGTTCTCTGGTAAAATCTTCCATGAATTGTTTGTTGTAAGTCGCCTGAGGTTCTGGCAACTTATACATTAATCTCAGATCTTCTATGGTGAATGACCCGATTAGCTCTTCAGATGGAGTTCTGAATTGTTTGTCTGAAATATCGATGCTATCCAGCACCCATCTCACCATGTCTGTATATGGGAGAATCCTTGGCCTTGCTGCTATTCTATGCAGAAATGAGCAAGCCAAGTCTCTAAGGGTTGTTTCAAACGTATTCTTGGAACCTGCTATAGCTGCAACTTTTATCACCACAGGATTTTCTTCTTCTAACAGATTATACATTCCTTTCCAAGTGGATATACCGGCATCCTTATTACAGGCGGTATCTGCATATAGCGAAGCCATTTCTTTTTTTTCAGAATTTGAGCTCTTCTCCTTCTTACCCATAGTGTTTAGTGGAAGCTTTTTATAGACGTTTGCTCCTTCGTGCCTGCGTTTTACGAGTAAATGAGAGTAATGGTATAAGAAAGGTGATGAGACTGTTTTAAATGTGAAAGCGGATGAAATATAATATTTTAATTGTGAAACGACTTTCAATCTAAACACAATCTCATTTACCATTAATAATTAATCCAATCATTTAATTTAATCATTAAAGCGCATAACGGATTTGACATATGGGAAGATTGCCTTGGGATAGCGCGCCTACATGAATCTGCGATATTGCGATCTGCGATTTGTTGCGCAATATCGCAATATCGCAATGTCGCAATATCGCAAAATGAAGTCATCGCAGTTATGAAAATAGCGCAAAAGAGGAAATTGCATAATAGCGCAAAAGCACATATCGCAAAATCGCAAAAGCGCATATCGCAAAATCGCAAAAGCGCATAATTGAAAAGAGCACAAAAGATATTCATTAATCATTTCTATTTTCTGCGCTATGCGATCTGCGACTAATGCATTTTATAAAAGATATATACCATTTTGTTATGGATGCGCTATCTTGTTTAAAGAGCAATTTTATTATAATCTATCATAAACTTAAGTATTTCTTAATATTCTTTCTAAGGGATTTTTATAGGTTTATGATAGAAATTTTTATTTGAAAAGGCAAACAAATCCTAATTGATTTTTTGGATTTTTAACTAAGGGTCCTCATTTATTTAGTATTATTACTAATATTAAATAAAAGGGGGTTGTTGCTGGTCACAACAATTGGCGATTCACTGAAAGAAACAGTTATCTCTGAAAAAATAAAATGAACATTCTATCTTTAGTAAGTAAAGGTTTTTAAAGATAATGAAAACTATCTTAGGATAATTCAAATAAAATGTAACTATGAAAAAGAAATTAAAATCATTTCATAATTTCTTTCTAATTCCTTAAGAAATAAAAAAATTTTGGGTTATCTCAAGCTTTGATTGGTGTTAATAATGAATTAAGTGGATCTCTCCAAGTTTTGGTTTTATAATATACTCTATTGCCATAGGTATTGCCTCTGCTGCCAGCAAACGTTCATAGTCTCGACAGGGTTACCTTCAAACCATTAACCATTCATTGTCCCATCCAACTAAAATTATGACTTTTTAAAAGATAAATTCATAAGACCTATTATCTCATGTTTTTGTCTTTTATTTATTTTTATTTTAAGAGCCATTGTTCTGGTTTGATAGCCAGTTAATAACAATGCCATTCACTATTTATAATTAAACTGAACAAGCTGGCTCGTGATGAGACCCCTTGTCTTATATTTATAAGCCATTACCCTGTTTTGGTATGCAGTATTGGTAATGTCAGTTATATTACTTCTTATGAACATGGTAAGTCGGCTCGCAATGAGACCTCTTATCTCTTAAAATTTTCGTATAATTTCTTAGAATTACATTCTAAAAAATCACAACTTAAATGGATGGGGTGAAATAGTTTTATCCTTAAGAATCAATGGATGACAATTTTCAGAGTTTTTGAGTTCCAAAACTTTGAAAAAAATCTTTACTTTGATAGATAACCTTTCTCTGCTTAATAAACTTATAATGATTTACATTCTTCTCAAGTTTTCAAAATATCATGTAAATGATTGAAATAATCTTTCAAAGTTTAACATCTTATTTTAAACTATTCAAAAACTGTGATCATTACTTTTAAAAAATTCTTATTTACAAAAAATAAATATTTATAATATTTTTCCGAAGAAATTTTCTTAAATAGTAAACAGTCAATCAGAGGCTCATAAACAACCTTTATTTGCAAAAACAAAAAAAATCAAAAAATTTGCAGAAAGAAATATGTACAGTTTAAGAAGGGGTTACCTCCTTATGAAAAGAATTTCTTCAAGATAAGCCCATTGACAGGAAGAGATTCTCTCTTACCTGTTAGATCTTGGAGTATGAATGTTTTTGAGCTTATCTTCTCAACGATCTGAAATGGTCCAAGCCACATTTTCTGAAATTTGGTATGTTTACCTTTTTCTTCGTGTGCTTTATCCCATTTCAGAACAAGATCACCAATTGAAATTTTTTTTGAGCCGATAGAACTGGCATCAAAAGAAGATTTTACAAGCTGTTGATGTTTTTCATGAGTAATTTTTTCTTTATCCCTATCTTCTTGTAATTTAAGGATTTTCTCATATCTCAATTGAATGGATGAAGACGGATTTTCTTCAATAAACTGCACTAGGGCTAATGATGGAAGAGTTAAATTTGATGGTATCACAGCTTCTTTTCCATAAACCAGATTGAAAGGTGAAGTCTCTATTGAAGCTTTTTCAGTGATACGATCAGCCCATAACGCAAAGATTAAATATTTGTGCCAATTCTTTTGATTTTGATCAACGGTCCTTTTAATGATTTTGATAAGGTTTTTATTAGTGGATTCAACCAAACCATTACCTTGTGGATAATAATTTGCTGAATATTTTAATTTAAAACCTCTTTTGACTGCAAATTCAATTAAACTATTTCCAGAGAAGTAAGATGCATTATCAAAGACAAGAGCTTGAGGTACACCAAACCTGGTTATGATGAATTGATCTATGAAATCAATAATTGCATCAGAATTGGCTACCTTCAACGGGATTGCCTATACCCATTTTGTAAAGTAATCAGTTGCAGTAAGGATGTACTTGTGCTGTTTGGAAGAATGAGGTACTATCTCACCAATAATGTCAAGCCCCCATTGTTCGAATGGTTGCTCAATAGTGACTGGTTGCAAAGGAAAAGCTGGTTTCCTTTGTCTTCCACTTGTAGTTTGACAAATTTGGCACTTCCTTACGTAATCATGAGTTTCTTTAAAAGGGGCAGGCCAGTAATAACCAGCACGAATTATTTTGTGAGCTGTGGTATCACCTCCAAAATGACCTCCTGCTGGTCCATCATGCAATTCCTGCAAAACCTTTTCAGCTTCAGTCTTTTCAAGACATCTTAATAAAATTGAATCATAATTTTTTCTAAATAACACATTATCAATGATCTCATATTTAATAGCCTCTAACCTTAAAGCGCATTTACTCTTATAGCTGAGATTAGAAGGAGCATACCCATTTTTTAAGTAATAGATAAGATCAACATACTGAGATTCGGAATTTGTAACATTTATCTAACTTACTTGAATATCTTGATTTGAATCTTGATTTTCTGGTATGTTATGAGCTCCTGCCAATAATCTGCAAAAACCTTGTCCTCTAACAATCTTAGCTGGTTTAATATCAATATCATATTCTTAGAATGCTGTTACCCAGTTAGCTCTCTTTTCTCCTACTTCTTTTTGAATTAATAATTGCCTCACTGCAGAGAATGGGACAATGATTTTTGTATGTGTTTTCAAGAGAAAAGGTCTGAAATGTTTGATTGATTTAAACACAGCAAAGGCTTGTTTTTCAACATCAGAATAATTATGCTCAGCTCCTTGAAGATTTGAGCTAAAGAAAGAAATTGGTGCTTCGATTTCTTGATCATTGAGTTGTGTTAAAACGACTGCATAGGATGTTTCAGTGGTCAGAGTATACAAAGTAAAATCTTTAGAAAAATCCGGGGTATTCAATGCTGGTGCATTAATGATCGCTCGTTTGATTGAATCAAAAGCTTCTTCTTCTTTATGTGCCCATTTGAATATTGAATTCTTCTTGATTATATTTTGCATAGGTAAAACAATTAAAGAAAAATCAGGAATAAATCTTTTAACAAAATTGATCTGTCCAAGAAATGATTGCATGGATTTTTTGTTATGTGGTAAAGAAATATCAGAAATTTCTTTCACTCTATCTGGATCAATATATATACCATTTTTTGACACAACAAATCCTAAGATTTTTCCTTCATCTAAAGCAAAGAAAGATTTCTTGGGATTTAAGGAGATACCAAACTTTCTACATCTTTCAAATATTTGTTTTAAATCATGTAGATGATTGGCTCTCTTTTTTGAAAATACTGTTATGTCATCAAGATAAACAACAACTGATTTATTGATCAGACCTTTGAATGCTATATCCATGGCTCTTTGAAACGTTGCTCCTGCATTTATTAGACCAAAAGGCATTTTCTGATAAGCATAAGTTCCCCATTTTGTTCTGAAAGTTGTTTTCAATCTGTCATTTGGATGAACTAAAACTTGATTATAGCCTGAAAATCCATCGAGAAAAGACATAAGTTCAGAACCAACTACCTTTTGAAGTATATGTTCCATGGTTGGCAATGGGAAATTATCTTTTAAACATGCCTTGTTTAAATTTCTGAAATCAATATAGATTCTTATATCACCATTCTTCTTCCTTACAGGTACCATATTGGAAACCCAATTAGAGTGTCTGACTAGAAAAATGATTTTGGCTTTCAAAAGTTTATTAAGTTCTGATTTAATTTGACTTTCGAGATTTGGATGGATCTTTCTCAACTTCTGTTGAACAGGTTTAATATCAGGAAGCATTGGAATCGTGTGTTGAATAACCGAAGTATTATACGTTTTTAGATCACCATAATTCCAAGAAAAAACGTTTTTATACTTGTTCAACAGTTTAATGAATGCATTGAGTCCTAAATTAATGTTTTGAAGTTTGGAATTAGAACCAAGATTTACTAATTCAAACTTCAAAGTGGAACTTTGAAGTTTCGTATTAGTGACTTTCTTGAATCTGTCTTTAATGTCATATAAATCCTCTAATTTAACAACAGATTTTGGAATGGGGTTTTCATTACCTTTTGAAGAAATTTGTAAATCATGATCATCTTCGTCAATAATTTGATCATCATATGATTTCTCTGAAGTCATGAAATTTAGAATATCTTGATCATGATAGAATACTCTCCAATTTGTAACATTATCTGGGACAGATGGACGAAAAATCAATTCTACAGAAAACCTATCAGGACTGCAATCTTCAGTAGGTATGAGTTTAGATGCAACATTAGCTAACAAGTCAGCTGATGTATTCTGATTCCTAGGAATAGGAGAAATATTGAATGCTAAAAAATGAGTGGTAAGATCTTGTACTAGGGTTTGATAGTGTTTAAGATGTCCTAAAAGGCAATGAATAGTATTCCTAACTTGTTTAATGACAATTTCGGAATCACCAAAGACTTTCAAGTATTTAACATCTAACCCTATAGCTTTATAAAGTCCTTGAACCAAGGCTTCATATTCTGCGGTATTGTTAGTACACTCAAATTCTAATCTACATGAAAGCATGGTTTTCTCCCCATTTGGATCAATTAAGATGCATCCAGCTCCAGCTCCATCACTAGACTTTGATCCATCAAAATATAACGACCAAAATAAAGATTTGTCTATTGGCTTATCTACAATTACATCAGAAATATTTACAATTCTGGAAGAATCAGATTGTGAAAAATTTTCTATCTGAGAAAGAAAAGTATTTACAGAAAAAGGTGATTGAGTAGCTTTGAAATTTCCAAGAAATGATTCAGCAGAATAACCTCCAAGAATATTGTTGTTGAATGCCATAGGTTCATTAGGTTGTTCAAATTCAGTGACAGTGTGCGTCATATGTTTTTCTCGTTCAATTTTGAATTGATTTGGTTTCCCTTTGTAGGGAAGCCACATGTGTGAATAATCAGTTGAGATATAACTGTTAAGTTTCGCAGACCAGTCCCTGCTCAAGATTAATCCACAGAATTCAGGAATATCAGCAATCAAAATATCAATTCTTTGGACAATCCTAGGATCGGAAGCTAATCTGATAGTGACTGAATTGATTTCTCCCACAACTTGAACTTTAGAGCAATCCAATTGGACGATATGAATTGCTGATTTCTGTGGTTCAATATTCAATTTGGCACAGACAGAAGTAGGCATTATATTGAAGGAAGCTCCAGAATCAATCAAACAATTGTGCAGATTTTTATTGTACATCTCATAAGTCAAAAGAAAAGGAGGAGTTTGAGAATTTGACTTTTCCCCAATGAGCACAGTATCAGTAGCATCTACCTTATTTGGTGGCTTACCAGTTCCTCTCGCTGCTTTTGCAACTACACCGCTTGGTAAAGGAGCAATTGGTGTAGCATTTAATTCTTTCAATAGAAACTTTTACTGGTGTTTTAGTTTGCTGAGTTCATGTAAGGAAATGTTGGCTTTGATATTTTTCATGTCTTCGACAATGTTGTATTCCATAGGATTCGACACTAAAGTTTTCGCTGTTGATGTGAGAGGATTAGAAGAAGATGGCTGATTTTGAGTAGGTGATGGAGAATTTTTCTTCACAGTGGGTTTGTCTTTGGTACTTGGAGTTGTAATTTTCTTTTTAGGAACTGTTTGCACTGGTTCTGCTGTAGATTTAATCCTAGTACTTACAGGCATAGCTTCTTCATTATCAGAATTAGGGAGAATAAAATCCCACATTCCATTCAATTCAGCTATTTCTTCATTTTCGTCTTCTTGATCTGATACTATAGATGTATCTTCTTCTTGTTCCTCTTCTTCTGATTCTGCATTAGAGATTGCATTAGGAGGTTTAGATTCAACTTGGTTTCTTCTGAAATTTCGGAATGGTTTCTTGGTAGAAGTTTCAACCATTTGTTTTTTAATTTCAACCATTTCATTTGACATGGTTTTAAGAACTTTCTGTAAACCTTCCATGTCGTATGGATCTTTGGCCTTTTTCTTTGAATCATCTCTGAAGCTGAATTTCTTTGATTTCCTTTCCTCGATAGCATTTTTCTTTTCCAGAGAAGTAATACGTTTTTCCACTGTAATAGCTTCTTTCATATTCTCAGCTAATGTAGGCTTTGCAGCTATGTCTACGAAAATTGCTATGTTTGAGGGTAAGGCAGTTATATACCATTCAATTCTGACTTGTTCAATGGGTTGTGAATCTGTATGAATTTTGTTCAAGAGTTTGTTGAATCTAGCATTGAATTCTTTTATAGGTTCCTTGGGTTCTATCTTCAAATTTGAGAGATCATTGAGTAAAGTTGCAATTGATCGGTCATCTCCAAATTTGGTCAAAAAATGATCTGCAAAAATGTCCCAACTCGTTATGGATCCTGATGGTAATGAAAAGTACCATGATCCTGCTACTCCCTGAAGAGTATATGGGAATAATCTAACTACAACATCTTCATGTATGACTCCATTCAAATTAATATCCAGCATAAAGTTATTGATATGTTCTTAAGCTTGAATGTTAAGATCTGGGCTAAACTTCGGAAGCCATTTTCCAGGATTGTCTGGTAAATCATGTAAAGGTGCAGCCATGTTGACTGCTCCTGGAGTAGACCATGGTCTCTGTGCCATTATTGGGACGACTATTGGAGGAATAGTAGAAACTGGTGGTATTTGAATAGAAGTGGTTGGAATAGATGATGTTGAGATTGATGAGGATTGAGGAGAAGATGATGTTTGAGGAGATGATGATGAAACAATTGCACTTTGTTGAGTTGTGGTTTTGGAAACAGGTGATTGAATATGAGATGATGAACTTGTATCACTTTCTGTTTCTGATTGAATTATTTTTGTTTTTCCCTTACTAGGTAAAGGAAATTCTTTCGGAGGAATACCAAGTTTTTCACTTTGCAACCTAGTAAGAGGTTTCGAAGGAATAAATTTTGAGCTTACACTACCTTCAGATATTTCAGACTCTTCAAGAGATAATGAGAATCCTTTCAATTTATGAATTAGATCTTGAACTTCAGGAGACTCAGGATGTTGTTTGTCTGAATGTTTTGAAATTTTGGTAGTGGGTGTTTGAATATTTTCTGCAATTTCTTCTCTAGGATTTTGAATTTCAGAAGAAATTGAAGAAGTTAATGAGGGTGTTTTGCTCTCAGAATGGCTTGTGGATAAAGATTTACTTGCCATTCATAGCTCATGCCCTCCTTCTAGCGCCAAAAATGTTGAGGCCTAGGAAATCTCTGCTTCAAACATCGGGGAAAACCACCCGGTCGGGACCTTAAGACAGCTCCTTTTCCGTTTGGTATGGTGGCTCCGACTGGATTTAAAGGACCAATTTCCTTGTAACTAAATGGATTGGATTGGATGGGTGGAAATGGGACTAAATTAACTGAAGTAAAACTATCTAATTTAAGCTAAATACCGATAAAGAAATTCTAACACTAACCTGGGTAATCATATGTGAATACAACTTAAAATTGTTCCAATTCAACAATAACCATGAAAATGTATTATTATTTTAAATTGAAATGTGCAGAAACAAATAAAGATAACTCTGTTTAAGAAATTAAACAGAGTTGTATTAGCATATTGCATTCATCATGTATACCATCTACATGTAATTATGAAAAATAACGTTTCAATTATATTCAGAAATGATATATAAAAGGAAGCGTTGTGAAAACAAATATACATATAAATGATAGCAATTTTAAAATGAATATCATAAGACAAAAGAAATCAACAGTGAACAGATAGAAATACCTTGTTCATCTTGAGGACTTTCAAATGCAATCTGATACTCTATCCAGTAACTATGATGCAAAATCAAATTCCAAGGTACAGAAATGCAACACTTTAAAGATAATTCCGCATGAAAATCACCAGATGTGATCCTTTTTAAAAATATATAAGACAATGGAGTACAGAAATGCAATCTCCAAGTCCAAAAATATTAAGATCCAGGACCCTTCTCTAAATGCATGAGAAGGGTTTAAATACTACTTAACTAAATCAAAAAATAGTTTATTACAAAAATTAAGGATTCGGTTCAATGACCGTCCTTTTCCTAGGCTAAAATACAGTGAAATTAAAACTAAATCTATCTATCTATGAACTTGATCTTTAAACTTGCAGGCATCTAGCATAGTTTTGAGAAGATGCGGTTGACCGACTTCAGAATTCAACTGTCCTGAAAAGACAGAGTCGGCAAGCGTAGGAGAAATCTTCTCTGTAGCATTGATGATACAATTAAGCACACTATGCTAACTGTGTGGCTTCACCAAGTACATCCAGTATGAGTCCCAATTCAATCTTGTCAGCCCTTGGATGGATTTTACTCTTTCTTCTGCCTTTTTCCTCCATTCTGTTTGCAGTTGATTTGCCTGTGGGAGATATCCGGGAACATTTTCTGGGATCAAATTAGCTTTGTGTAAATTTTCATTTACACAATCAGTGAGAGTGTTTGCCGCTGTAGCCGCCTCCTCTGCTGCCTTTTCTACCCTTCTGATTTGTGCATCCCAGTTATTGAACAATATTTATTTATGGTTTTCATTAACGATGGGTGCACCAGATTTTCTGCCTTCTTCCGTCTTTTGCCATGCCAGATAATCATTGATATTTTAATTAATCAAATCATAATCATTTCATAAATATACGACATGATTTGTGATTTTATCGCTCTCTTGGCACAGAGAATTCCATTGCAAGATTTTTTGGCAGAAAACTTCCTCTTGTTGCAGTAGTTGATTGTTCAAAGAGATAGTTTCTGAAATGAATTCTGGAAGCTTAGGATCATCTTTATGCTGATCTTGGATAATCTGTATTTGTTTGTCTTTATCAGCCAAGCTTTTTTGATGTCCTATTTGCATTTCTTGAAGTTGTTGTTGTAACTCTTCAAGTTTCATTTATGCTTCCTTATTGGCCTGTACCTGTTGCAATTGCTGTTGCAGAGCTTTTACCTGTTCTTCTTTTTCATTCAACAAAAGTTGTATCTCAAATGCTTTATCAATTGTTGCATAAGCATAAGCTCCTGTTATTTGAGATAACTTAGTCAGATTATGAGTAGGCTCTGTGACATGATCTTTCCACAAAACATCTACTTGTTCTGCTTCAGTAGCAATTTCACTTTCTATTTTTCTCTTTTTCCTCTGTCTCTTCACTACTGCTTTGTATTTTGGGCTGTAGAATACATCCAGAGGAGGAATTTCCTCTACATTAAGTACAATTTCAGAGGAGGGTGTGATTGGTATGTGCTCTGTCACTGTGACTGTGCTGCTTGTTCCTGTGTTCAAAACTTTGGTTGTCTAGACAGGGGTCTGTACATTCTGTCCTTCTACATTAATCAATTGGTTAAAGGTTTCCCATTCTTTGTCTAACTCAATGGTGACTGGCTGTTGCTGTACATTGGTTGGAGGAGGATTTGTCTGTTGAGAAGTCAAAATTTGCTGTTGAGTAAGTTATTTTGATTGTGCAGAATCTTTAATGGATTCTTCCATTTTATGTTTCTTTTCATAAGAATTATTGGAATGTTTAGAATCTCTGTCAGATTTTGATTTAGATTTACCTGTACTTGAACTGCCATTAAGACTAACACTAGGAGTTTGCTCCCTTGCGGGCTCTAAGCGTAGATTATCCAAAGGAATAGGAATTAGTCTTCTTTCTCTGTAAAACTTGAATTCCTGAAATTCTTCTGGAGATAGCTGCGCTTGAGCTGAATTCAAAACTTCTTTGAATGAATTTCTTGCTTGGAACATATCATCAAAAAGATCCTATTCCCTGGA
This sequence comes from Pinus albicaulis, assembly GCA_034641835.2. Lineage (NCBI taxonomy): Eukaryota > Viridiplantae > Streptophyta > Pinopsida > Pinales > Pinaceae > Pinus > Pinus albicaulis. Next base: position 983,698,481 of record CM076581.1, read on the forward strand.
AAATTCCCTTACTTTGATTGCATTGGTAAAATTCTTAACAATATCATTTGGGTCAAATAACCTTCTCGAAAATTTGAACAGCTGTAGGCATGTAATGTTGCCTATCTCTTGAAATGCATGAACAATATCAAACAGTGAAAATGTTCCACATTTTACGGGAAATTGTGGCCAAATGCCCTTTTTCTTCTCTTTTAAATCTTTTGTTATACCTCCCTGGCCACAGGTCTGATAAGAAATTTCCCGAGCCACAAGTCTATCTGGAACATATAGGGGTAACACATGGGGAGAAGCATAACTTCCAAAAACCCTAATATAAGTGAACAATTCTTCTCCAAACCATCTTGCGACAGGGAGAATATCAACCTCTGTTTCTGAGGATAACCTTGGGGCATCCTTATTATACAATGTTCTGTACAATGGCAACATTATTCCATGACAAATTTGGTAAAAATGGGGGACAAACTTAGACTCCCATAGTTCTTTATGGTACACATGAATAGGCAAAGGATCGTGGATAGTCCATTTCCAACCCATCACAGGGAATTTAGAGACATAGCAGATGGCGTCCATGACATAAGCAGATAAATAAAAAGGCGGATAAACCCACTGAGAAACATTTCGTTTAGACCGGTAGTGAAAAATAGCAGTGGTGAGATTATCAGATAGGATTTTGGCCCAGTCTACAATTGTAGAATTAACAGCCGCATTCAACAAAGGAAGCCATTCGGGTAAGATCATATTTATGTCAGGCTTTCCAAAAAGCCTGCATAACATGGCAGTAGTAAAAAAATAAGGAGAGGTAAGTGAACCCGTGCTGTACATACCTTGTTTGTTTTTCTTCAATGGTTCACTTCTTTTGGTCCACTCCTTTGTGCATTCTGCCAAATTTGCATGTTCTCTGGAAAAATCTTCCATGAATTGTTTGTTGTAAGTCGCCTGAGGTTCTGGAAACTTATACATTAATCTCAGATCTTCTATGGTGAATGACCCGATTATCTCTTCAGATGGAGTTCTGAATTGTCTGTCTGAAATATCGGTGCTATCCAGCACCCATCTCACCATGTCTGTATATGGGAGAATCCTTGGCCTTGCTGCTATTCTATGCAGAAATGAGCAAGCCAAGTCTCTAAGGGTTGCTTCAGACGTATTCTTGGAACCTGCTATAGCTGCAACTTTTATCACCACAAGATTTTCTTCTTCTAACAGATTATACATTCCTTCCCAAGTGGATATACCAGCATCCTTATTACAGGCGGTATCTGCATATAGCGAATCCATTTCTTTGTTTTCAGAATTTGAGCTCTTCTCCTTCTTACCCATAGTGTTTAGTGGAATCTTTGTATAGACGTTTGCTCCTTCGTGCCTGCGTTTTACAAGTAAATGAGAGTAATGGTATAAGAAAGGTGATGAGATTGTTTTAAATGTGAAAGCGGATGAAATATAATATTTTAATTGTGAAACGACTTTCAATCTAAACACAATCTCATTTACCATTAATAATCAATCCAATCATTTAATTTAATCATTAAAGCACATAACATATTTGACATATGGGAAGATTGCCTTGGGATAGCGCGCCTACATGAATCTGCGATTTGCTGCGCAATATCGTAATATCGCAATGTTGCAATATCACAAAATGAAGTCATCGCAGTTATGAAAATAGCGCAAAAGCGGAAATTGCGTAATAGCGCAAAAGCACATATCGCAAAATCGCAAAAGCTTATATCGCAAAATCGCAAAAGCGCATAATTGAAAAGAGCACAAAAGATATTCATTAATCATTTCTGTTTTCTGCGCTATGCGATCTGCGACCAATGCGTTTTATAAAAGATATATACCATTTTGTTATGGATGCGCTATCTTGTTTAAAGAGCAATTTTATTATAATCTATCATAAACTTAAGTATTTCTTAATATTCTTTCTAAGGGATTTTTATAGGTTTATGATAGAAAGTTTTATTTGAAAAGGCAAACAAATCCTAATTGATTTTTTGGATTTTTAACTAAGGGTCCTCATTTATTTAGTATTATTACTAATATTAAATAAAAAGGGGTTGTTGCTGGTCACAACAGGCCCATAAGCTAATTCGATAAACTCCTAATTAGTGTATAAATAGGAGTTATTTGGATTCATTTGTATCATCACTTGACTTGGGATCTCTCTATATTTAGATAACTTTGCATTTTTCCTTGGAGGACTATTTTGGATGATGGATGCATTTTGATGTATGGATTTGGGCTATTTTTATCTTGGAGCTTTGTCTTTGCAAATTTGAAGCTGGTTGGATATAATTTGTAACATTGTGAGTGAAAATTTAACGCTATGCTTCTTGTTGCTGCATACCATTGAATTTCGCTATAACTAGGGCTAATTGTTGCATGATGGAAATGTGGAATTATGTGTCTATGTATGGGCGATTGTTAGATGAATGAAATTTCCTAGAGATAATTTTATCTCAATAATATTTTATCATTTGTATGAAGTATAAATGCTTGAAGGTCACTTTTCCTTTTCCTATAAAATTGGAAAAAGTTGGCTTTATGGGCCTCCTTGATCAAGAAACCGGATTATTTTTCATTATCATCCCTGAATCCATATCCCCAAGTGAATTAGGCACTAGTCCCTCAAAAGGGTGATGATTTCCCCCCTTTTTTCAAAATTTTCCATTTTTCCCTTGGTCTAAACCCATTAGGTCACCTACGACATCAATTTCCCAAGAATCTAGCCAGAGGAAAACTTTGATCTCCTAGAGGAAAATACGTTGGTGGGTTCCCACACTTTCCTCAGAATTTGGGCCAATTATGACAGTGGAATCTCTGGATACCTCAAGCCCTAGCTCTAGGATCAAGTTTTTCCTAGGTGTTCCCAAGGCTAGAACCTAGCACAATCAATTTTACCTATAGGAGTAAAAACTCTTTCCTGATCCTTTCCCCTCACCTTGTCCAAGATAAGAACATCATTGGTTTTTAAATTCCATCCCCAAACCTAGGTTGGGTCCACTTAGCCCCGTGTGGTCCCATTTGGTGTCAAAGGCCTTTCACCAAGGACCATTTGGGAATCCAAGTACCCAAATGATTTTAGGGATTGAGAACTTACTTCATAATTCTTATTCTCCTCCCTCAACCCTTCAATACCCCTCCTCTCTCCCTAGAAGATCAAGTCCCTTGCTTAAAAGAAAATCAAGTCCCACTCTTTATTCTATCTTAGGGAAAGGGTTTATAAGGTCACTTCCCACCTATTCATTGATGTACACTCTACAAATGAATTCCTAAACTACCGGGACTCCTCCCATTGGTGAAATTCCGTGAAGAGCAAGGAGCCTTAGCTGTGGTGACAATTGGATAAGCCTCCACCGTTTCCCTTGTCCTAGTAGTTGCCCTCTTAGGAACCTGTTTTAACTACTAGTTTGAATGGTAGCAAGTTGTTCAAAACTCCATTTTTGAACAACTCTTTGGTATTCCCACTTTTTCCATACTATAGCTCCAAGATGAGAAGTCTAGGGCTATGGAGGTTTTCCTTCTTCTCATTGAATCAATCCTCTACAATATAGTGAACTAGGGCTAGTTGGCTGGCCCAATTGACTACTACTTTGGTCCTTCAAATTCTACACATTTTTAGGCCCTATACACCAGCCCTTCTACCAACCTTGTTGTCCTTCACAAGTACAAGATTTAAGGCTCTTTTTTGACAGTCACCTAACAACCCTCTAAATGTACTTGGACTACCATCAATATGCCCAGCCACAGTCAATTCTTTTTACTGATATAGGGCCCACAATATTTTCTTCATCTAGGGCTCTTCAAATATTCCACCTAAAAATGGTTTGAGCCCTCTCAAAATCATTGTTCTTGTGTATCGAAAATTTGATCTTTCTTGTCCAATATATGAACAAATATGAACTACTCCACTTATCATCCTTCTAACAATCTGTAGATGAATGAACTAGGGTAAAAAATCAGCCACTAATAGTCCATTGACTAATTTTTTATAGTTTGCTTTAGATCTATGTCTAAAACTCTATGGATAGTCCACCAAAATCAACTCCTCTGCATGTCAATCCATGCTTCATATGGCACATTTTTTCCGCATTGTTAGGTCCCTATATTACTAGTATAGTCCCTTATTGTTGTTAGTGTAACCCCCTTATTGTTATTGTTGTACCCTTGTAACCCTCATATTGTTATTATTATGCCCTTACATTATTATTGTTAGTTCAGCTAGGATTACATTGTGGCCCCACTAGGATTACATTATGGCCCCATGGACTCCTATATATTGAAATGAGGTTTTGTAAATTGTATCATCCAAGAATTTTTCATTTATGTAATGTATTGGAGGTTTCCCCCTTGAAGTGGCTTATTTCTAAGGCGTTGATATCTCTTTCCTTCTATTTTTGGAGCTGGTTACACAACATTTGATATCAGAGCTTTGGATTCTAGGGTTTCGCTGCTCTAAACAGGTCATCGTGGAATTTTCGCTATAACGTTTTTTATACAAAGGTTCAGAATCTAAAATTTTTAGGGTATGAAGCCGAAATCCTGAGGAAACTGATCAAAAAATTTTAGGGCTTGGTTCGCAATATTTTTAGAGATATGATCTATGGAAGGTAGTGATTTTTCAGGCTCCCGAATTTCATCTCAAAGAGGTAATCGTGGGAAAAGATCCATAACTCTCTCTCTGAGCATTGGATTGGAGTGCCGTAAAAAGTGGTCGCAAGTAAATGGAATTTAGTTTTTTGGCTATCAATTTCAGAGCCAAAGGAAGAAAAAGTGACACGTGGAAAGTCGTACAAGTTCGCTCTACTGAAGTAGTCCATAATTAGGTCATTGTGGGAGATTGGACACAACTTTGTCTTGGAGAATACAAATTAGGTCAGAAAAATGGCATTCTAAAGAGAATTCAGAGGGCTACGTCGGTGCTGAAATTCAAATATTGAACTGCTGCAATCATAGAGATAATCCAATTTCAATATCTATCTCCTCAAAAGCAAGAAAAAGGTGTGTATTTTTTTTCCGAATTGCATAAGTCTTGTTTGAAGAATCAATTTGAGTTGATTCCAAGGGCATATTGTAGAATATATATCAGTATTGGGTTTTAAAAGATGCCTCGTAAAAATAATTCAACACCCATTAAGCATTCAGAAGGCTCTACTATGAATCATGAAGATGAAGAATTGCAACATGATCTATCAAAATTACAAGAGCAAGTGCACCAAATTTCGCTCTCGCAAAGAGCAACAAAAAATGAAATGGAAGTTTTGAAGAAAGGCGTGGAAGCGAAGATGGACAGTTTGAAGAAAGGCGCGGAAGCTAATATGGATGGCATGTAAGCTGGCATGGAAGCTAAGATGGATGACATGAAAGACAACATGGAAAACATGAAGAATGATCTAAAAGCAGACATGGAAGGTTTGACAAAGTTGATACAAGAAATGTTTCATAATGGTGAAAAGATAGTAGAAGAAATTCATGATGAGAACAAAATAAATGTTAATCATGATTTCATAAACTGTAATGTTGGTGGGAAGAACCACCATATTCCAAAAATGGATATGAGGAAGTTTGATGGAAAGGATCCTGTAACATGGATACTACATATGGAGCAATATTTTGATCTCCATAACGTGCAAAACACACAAAAGTTACGCATTGCAACTTTACATTTAGAACAAAATACATTTGTATGGTATCAATGGCTTTGCTCCCGTAAAAAAATTGTCACTTGGTCAATTTTTACGGAGGAAATGATAGCACATTATGAGGATATAAAGAGCAACACCTTCTTTACCCAATTGATAAATCTCAAACAAAAGGGTTTAGTGGGGCAGCACATTGAGGACTTCCAAAAATTGAATATAAGGGTAACTGATATTCTAGAGGAACACAGGGTTGATCTCTTCATAGGTACTTTAAAGGATAACATCCAACATGAAGTTCGCATTTTGGAACCCGATTCATTGGAGAAGGCATTCAGGTTGGCAAGAAAAATTGAATGTAAAATTATGGCGACAAGGAAGCCTACCACTCACTTCTATAAAGAAGGAAGTGTTGCTACGCCTAGATTTCCACAACCTACAAGGTTGACACCACAAAAATTGGAAGAAAAAAGAGAGAAATGGCTTTGCTACAATTGTGATAGCAAATAAACTAAAGGTCATAAGTGTGCTGAGAAGAAATTATTTTACATAGATTGTGAAGAGGAAGAAGAAAATGAAAAAGAAGAGGATATACACCAGGAACTAGCCCTAGAAGAGGAAGAAATGAATCCGAACATATTGTGTAATGCACTGGCACAAATTACCACTCCTCAAAATCTCAAGATAGAAGGACATATCAAGAATAAAAAGGTAATAGTGTTGATTGATTTAGGTAGCACCCATAATTTTATTCATTGTAAGGTAGCCAAGGAATTAAATTGTTTCCTATACCCAGCACCAGAATTTCAAGTGATGGTTGCAAATGGAGGAACTATAAATTTCTCTGGAAAACGCCATAATATCAAGCTAGCCATGGGGGAATATGTATTGACTAGTGCAATGCTTTCCATTCCTATGGGAGGTGCTGATGTTGTACTAGGACTACAATGGTTACAATCTTTGGGGACAGTAGCTTTTAATTTTCAAGAACTTTTCTTGAAATTTTTTTCAGAAGGAAAGGAAGTTGAATTACGGGGTATTGCGGGGAAGCCAGGAAAGATAATAAGCTCTAATGTCATGACAAAGCTTCTAAAAAAAGAACAACGAGGCGTCATTGCACAATTATGCTCACTAGAAGTTCCAACATCAAAATCATCTATTTCTGCAGATCTCCAACAAGTCTTGGACAATCATTCGAAGGTGTTTGAAACTCCCAAAGGACTCCCACCTATTCGTGATCATGATCATGCTATTCATTTGATTCCAGGAAGTGTTCCTCCAAACATTAGGCCTTATAGATATCCTTACTTCCAAAAGAGCGAAATTCAACGTATGATTGCAGAAATGTTAGAGGCGGGTATAATTCAACCTAGTCAAAGTTCTTTCTCTGCTCCTGTAGTATTGGTACACAAGAAGGATGGATCATGGCGAATGTGTCCAGATTATAGGGAGCTCAATAAGATCACCATTAAAGGTAAATTTCCCATTCCTGTGATTGATGAATTACATGGAGAAATTTGTTTTACCAAGTTGGATCTTCGTTCAGGATATCATCAAATTAGAATGAAGACTGAAGATATTCCAAAAACAACATTTCGAACTCATGAGGGTCATTATGAATTTTTGGTCATGCCTTTTGGCCTTACCAATGCATCTTCTACATTTCAAGGGTTGATGAATTCCATTTTCAAACCCTTCCTTAGAAAATTTGTTCTAGTATTTTTTGATGATATACTAATCTATAGCAGGTCTTGGAAGGATCATGTTGAACATGTTGACAGGGTGCTCAAACTATTGCAGGAGAAACAATTATATGCGAAAACATCCAAATGTTTCTTTGGAGTACAAGAGGTGGAATATCTGGGTCATATTGTATCTCACGAGGGTGTTAAAGTAGACCCTAACAAAATTAAAGCCATTAAGGAATGGAAAGTCCCCACAACCATAAAGCAGTTGCGAGGATTTCTCGGGTTAACAGGGTATTATCTCAAGTTTTTTAAGAATTATGGGAGACTAGCAGCACCTCTAACAACATTATTGAAGAAAGATGCATTTTCATGGAATCATGAAGCAACTAAGGCCTTTGAACATCTTAAAGAGGCAATGTGCCTAGCACCGGTCTTAGCTACGCCAGACTTCACAAAAACCTTTATTGTGGAATGTGATGCCTCAGGAAATGGAATTGGTGCAGTTTTAATGCAGGAAGGAAGACCCATTGCTTTTGGAAGTCGTCCAATCAAAGGAAAGTATTTACAGAAACCTATTTATGAGAAGGAAATGTTAGCAATACTGCATGCACTAAAGAAATGGCGAACTTACCTAATGGGAAGATACTTCAAGGTAAAAATTGATCATGATAGTCTTAAACAATTTTTGGAACAAAGAATATCTTCAGAAGAGCAGAAAAAATTGGGTCACAAAGATGTTGGGTTATGAATTTGAAATAATCTACAAAAAATGAAAGCTTAATTTTGTTGCAGATGCACTCTCAAGAAAGAATGAAGAGGTGGAAGCATTGCTTTGTGCCATTTCTATTATCCAACCAGATTGGATAACCAAAGCAAGAGATGAATGGAAGAAGGACAAAGATGTATGGACATTCATTCAAAAATTGCAGCAAGATCCTAGTACATCTGATACATTTAGTTGGAAAAATGATTCCTTATGGTACAAAGATCACTTATATCTTTGTAATAATTCCAAACTAAAAAAAAATATTCTTTTGGAATTGCACACTTCTCCTTTAGGAGGACACTCAGGATTTTTAAAAACTTACCACAAGGTGAAGAAAGATTTTTTTTGGGATGTTCTTATATCTGATATCCAAAATTTTGTGGCAGAACGTTTGGTATTCCAACAAAATAAACTTGAGACAATTAAGACCCCGGGACTTCGACAACCTTTATCCGTTCCAAGTCAACGTTGGGAGGAGATTTCAATGGATTTTATCACAGGTTTACCTAAGTCCGAAGGAAAGAGTGTCATCTTGGTGGTAGTTGATAGAATTACCAAGAATGCACACTTTTGTGCATCATCTCATCCATTTAAAGCAAGTACAGTTGCTACTACATTTATGGACACAATTCAAAAGCTACATGGAAGCCCAAGGGTTATTGTGAGCGACAGAGATCCCATTTTTACTGGAAATTTTTGGATGGAGTTATTTTCTTGTTTGGGTACTCAATTAGCTCATAGCTCATCTTATCATCCTCAATCTGATGGTCAAACTGAGATAGTAAATAAATGTTTGGAAGGATATCTTCGTTATTTTGTATCTGATAAACAAACACAATGGGTCAAGTGGTTACCTCTTGCTGAATGGTGGTATAACACTTCCTTCCATACTGCAGCAAAAATGACCCCATTTATGGCACCTTATGGATATCATCCACCATCCATCACATCATCTTTAAGGGAAAATTCGAAGGTTCAAGCAGTGGAAGATCACATCGAGCATCAGCAAGAAGTTCTCCAACTATTAAAGGATAACCTGAATTTGGCACAAAATCGAATGAAACAACAGGCAGATCAACATCGCAGCGAGAGAAGTTTTGATGTAGGAGATTGGGTATTTTTACGGCTATAACCATACAAACAAATGTCCCTCAAGCAAGCTAAGAAGGATAATAAATTATCGCCAAAGTACTATGGTCCTTACAAGGTGTTGCAAAATATTGGTACTATGGAATACAAATTGGAGCTTCCTGATTCTTCGCGGGTGCATCCAGTTTTCCATGTTTCATGCTTAAAGAAGGTTATAGGTGAAAATCTTCCAGTTCAAACAAATTGCCAGAACTTGATGAGGAAGGAAAAATCATATTGGAACCTGAAGTGGTCACGGAAACAAGAACTCGACAGCTACGAAATCGATTAATTTCAGAGTATCTCATCAAGTGGAATTTTATACAGAAGCACCCAGAGCTACTCAAACGTTGAGGACAACACTTTTTTGAAGGAGAGGGGCATGTTAGGTCCCTATATTACTAGTATAGTTTGTTATTGTTGTTAGTGTAACCCCCTTATTATTATTATTGTACCCTTATAACCCCCATATTGTTATTATTGTGCCCTTAAATTATTATTCTTAGGTCGGCTAGGATTACATTATGGCCCCATGGACTCCTATATATAGAAAGGAGGTTTTGTAAATTGTATCATCCAAGAATTGTTCTTCTATGTAATGTATTGGTGGTTTCCCCCTCGAAGTGGCTTATTTCTAAGGCGTTGATATCTCTTTCCTTCTATTTTTGGAGCTGGTTACACAACTCACATCCTCAATCTTCTACTCAGGCTCCACCCTCCTTTAGATCTTCTATGTCCACACATAATGAATTTGCAAACCATATTCCAGATCTACGGTCTATATTGCAGAAATAAACCTTGCTTTTGTAGAAATATAAACAATACTGTGATGTATTACCACACTCTCCTGATCTAACAATTAAATCCACTGTTAAATATAGAATCCTTCTACTCAATTCTTTGCGGAAATTTAATCGCCAATTGCAAACACATGAAGAAAAATCAGTTGCACATAACACAGATGTTTTTACTGGGAAAGCTTAAAGCTAAAAACCCCAACCATCATATATTATGTATATCATGGATCATGAAACAATATCATACAAAGCTCTGCTCATAGAGCTCTCAGTACAATATACAATCGTCTCAAAGTGTCATACTAAAATTGGTTCACACATGCACCAATTTACTGCGTCCTGACAACTTGCCTCCACTGCACAATCCCTGCTGATGAAGATCCCTGAATGAATTCGATCTTTCCTTGCCTTGAATGTGTGGAGCGTTAAAAAGGTGTCTTTTTAACTCCTAATTACCTTCACATTAATTGTCAACCCAGGGACGACTTTTTATTTCAAGAGTGTACTCAGTCTGAGGCGGCTATTTACTTAAGAGTAATGTTTTGCAGTATAGTGCTTAAAATCCAAAAGTAAATGAAAGCTGGAAACAAAATTTAATTGGAACAGCAAGAAATTGAAATGTTCTAAACTAAATCATTCACTCAAACAACCATCAATCGAGGATACAGTAGCAATAACTCATTCCTTTGGATATTGATGCAATTGAAATCAAACCGGAACAAGACAATCAATCTGGGAACGAGGAAGCAATAACCAATGTTCTCTACAGTTGAGAGTCCCGCTTTAAAGCAATTAAAAGGAAATCAAAATTGAACTAAAGCTGTTATTGAAAGTAAACTAGGAAAACTCTTTAAAAGCACTCTTGCAATGAATCAACAGAAATGAACAGCAAAGCTTCATCTAACAAAAATGATTTATTAATGGAAAGGAATAGCAATGCTAAAATTCTAGAATTAAACAACAATCTTAAATGGAACCGAACAGCAAAACTAAGTCATTAGAAAGACACAACAACTATAAATGTAATTGAATCAGCAACCTATCAGCATGAACATTAATCACAGTTATTGAAGCAACAACAATCGTAGTTATAATTGAATAGTAACTTAATTGAACAACCATTGAAATTATAATTGAGCAGTAATTAAATGAACCATAGTCTTAATTAGATAGCGCAGCATTAGATCAGAATTATCAGCAGGACATTTCAAGTTATAATTAATAATTCTATCACTCACGCAATCCACTTATGATTTCAATATAACAAAGCAATTCTGCGAAATGTTCATAAACAAAAGATTACTGAACAAAACAATTTAAAGAAATGAAAAGGAAATCAAACCATCACACGGAAGCAATTGTAAAGATATGATACACAGCAGCAACGTACTCCACCAGAGGCTGGGCCCTTAGCCGCCAGCGGACGCTGCTGGGTTACTTCAGGATCAAAGATGGAATGGCAACTAGATTTATATTAAAATATCAAAGCAGAGTTACAGTGGATTACAACAAGAAGTCTCTCAATCTCTCATCCATTATCCATTCTCTCTGCCATCCTCAATTCTGAATCTCTAATTCATCCTCAATTCCATCATTCGAATCCCCAAAAATCATCCTCCAATCATCCCCCCATCTCTGATCTCTGTTTTCATTTAAATAGAGAGAGATCAGAGAGCAGTTACAATAGAGATAACTACAACATGATTTCTATTACAAAATTGGATTTTTTCCAACCAATTGATAAACAAGAAGATATATTTCCATCCAGCTTTCAACAAGAGCAAGACGAATTTGGCTTTGCAGCTGAGATTTGGAGGACGACCGCAACAACAAATCTCAGAAAATTATGCTCAAAGAACCCTGCGTTTCTCTCAGTAAAAGCCGAATTTGGGCAAACCGTTCTTTGAATAAAGTTAATTGGGTCCGTTCTGGACAAAACCCATGTTCCGAATTTTCCAGATTCTGCTTCATTTGCTCGAAATCTCAACCGCAAAACCGTCACTTCTTATTCCAGCGAATTTCTGAGTTGGCACTTTTAATGATCAAATCTTCAATCTGGAAATTATCTTGGAGGCTAAAAATGGTGAATAATGTTACAACCGATTTATTAAAACTATCATTGATAAAATCATGCATAATCATCAATTTATTAGAAATAAAGGAGAATAAATAATATTCATTCATAGAAGCATAAATCATCATAAAATGGATTTATATAATAAATTATAATAAATGACATGATGAAGAATAGTAGAAATGGGTGGAATAAGTGTTCAAAAGTGATAATAATAATGGCATATTAACGGCCCAACAGAATGCGCAATCCTCATAGGTAATTCCAATGTGTGTGTAGATGCATTGAATACACCACTACAGTCACATCTGATAGTCAACCAGACCCTTTCACCTATCTCTGCACTGAGTCTCCACTGGATCTGACATGCATGTAGTTAACAATAGTATTTCTTCAGTTGCATGTGAGATCACTCGTGAATTAATTAAATAATTAATTTACTGATCTCTCACCAATGTATCTTTAGTTACAACTATAACAGCTGAGTTTAACTCACTTAACTGAGTTAAACAAAATAACAACCCACATAACTACTCTTCCAACTCTGTTACAACTTTGTCACACTCAGTTACAATGAAGTCCATTGTGCATGTCCCACAAACCAACCTTGGAACTCGTAATTCCTTCAATCACTGGTTTGCCACATCAGTTAACTGAAATCAAATGCTTCAAGAGAATAAATTATTATTTATTTTCTGATTATTATTAAGGGCTAATAATAATCGACATGCATTCTATTTTTATACATGCGATCTATAAATAGACTTTTCCCATGCATCTAAAAATAGAAACTCATCTAAAATAGATTTTTCTCAACCATCTAGAATTACTCTCTTGCTAATTTTAGAATATGATCACCATTCTAAAAATAAACATACACCTAAAAATAGCCTGCGGGCCCCACCTAGTGTAGGTGCTTATTTTTCACTAGGATCATCATCTTGTTGAATCTCAACAGCTTTAAGGGTCATAACCGCTCTTCTTCTACAAAATTTTGTCACGGTATTAAGGGCATACCTTATGAACTAAACATGATAGGAAATTTTCCTAACTAGGGAATGATACTTATGTACTTCTAATTGTTGTAGAAAAAACCTTATCCACCCATAGAAAAAACCATGACTATTACCTCCATAAGAGACTCGACCAAGATCAAATGGATCCATAGATTTTGGGAATTTATTTGATCGAGTCTTGACATGAACATCATATTTCAATGTCAACCCTCAAACTAGGGTTACTTCAGTTAATATTACACTTACGTCTACTTCTATTTTGACTCTAAATTACAATGTGATCCCTCCTCCATTTATGTTGGTCAGTATCACAGACCTTGCGGCCTACTAGCCACCACAAGACAAGATGGTATCAACCCTCTCTTCTATTTCATGTAGAAAATCCAACCAACGAGATTCAATCCGTTCTTGTAATGTACTAAAACAAGATACCGAATCCTTCCTACAAATTACGGAAACAAAATACGATCGCACCATCACATATAAGTAAGAGAAAGAAATTATCAATCACACAACACAAGATGTATCTGGGGAAAACAACTGCTCAAAACCCCTCTATGTATATTGTGTATTAAGTGAAGGAATCATGAAACAATATAATGCTTAATGTCTCATGAGATTCTCCAACACTCTACCAATTGGCTCCTGCTGATCTAATCGCTATAGTACTTAGCCAATTCTCAACCTTCCTTCAGCTTGCCTTGCTCACACAACTCCTAGGGAATTAGCTCCCTATTAATTACGAAAATCGTCCTTCCTTGATTCCGTAATCCATCATGGAATCCAAATGACTTTATAATTTCACATGGGAAGTTTTTTATAAATACAACTAATAGTTATGTTCCCTTTAACCTTTGTCTCAACTGGGTCTTCCTTGAAACTGACATGCATGCAACTATTAATAGAGAATTATCAGTTATCTGATTGATCACTGATTGTGAATTAAATATAATTTAATTCATTGGACTTCTCACTAGCTCATCACTCAGTTAGAACTAGTTAAACTGAATTAAACTCAATTAATTGAGTTAACGAATTCACTCCTACACCCCACTAATGCATCAACTGCAACTAAAACCCCAAAATATCAGAATCCCTCTACATGACTCATATTATACCCTCATGATACAAACATATGCAGGAAGGAAATAAAATACATAAATGAACATAAACACAGAGATGCAGCTGGAATAAAACTTCATTTCATTAATATCAAATACTAAAAAATGCTTATAGACAGAATGGAAAACATACTAGCTCGAGCGATGGTAGCTTATCTCTGAGAAGAGATGTGGCAACTACATGACTTTGAACTGTGTTACAATAAGGCTCAAGGGTATTTTTATCTTTGAAACATAAGATAAAATCCTAACCTGAGGAGATGTAACACCAAGAGTTTATGGGCCCTGTTGTGGTTAGTTGGGCAACCAAATTCCCGAGGTCGTAACTTGGTCATATGATCTTTGTTTGACGCTAATGATAACTCATTAGAAATATCTCTTAGACGATTGCAAACACTAGTAATATTTATATGAAATCACCAAACCTTACATGCCCAAAAAATGTAGTTTGGGGCCTCAAAATGGCTCCAGAAGTTTAGGACTCAAAAAACTAACAAAAATAGTAAACTGTGATATAATTAAGGAAACTGAAAAACTGAAGGAGACAATGGTGAGGGCCCAAGTGGAATAGGTGGGTGGCCACCAATATCCACCTCCATCACCTCAACTCGATTTTCTTGAGCTAACTCAGTCATCATGACTTAGTTAACTGACACAAGTTGTTATGAGATGAAATTAAAATTTATTGTCCAATTTATTTAAAGGAAAAATAAATTAGACGCCTCACATTCTTCACCTATGGTACATCAAAATTCCTCACCAATGTGGGTGCATTTTTTTTGTCCTTTTTGGTTTCCAATTCATTGTTTCTTGTTGCAAATTTCAACACTCCCTCTCAACAAGAAAGGAATTCAATCTATCCCAATCCGGTACCTTTGGAATGCTGCATGTTACCCTTCTCTAGTGTTGTTTGCACCTTCAAATCCTGAAACTGAATATCCTCCAAACAATTGAATCGGTATAATGCATCTATCATCAAAGTATTATGACTGCTGCTAGCTACTACACATGTTTACTAGACTCTATGCTCTGCTGCTGACATCTGCATCCGTGCCCTTTGCACTATTTACAACTCTTATTTGTGCTCCAGTATCTGACATCTATCACTATGATTTCTGTCTTCCTGACATATGAATGCATCAGTCTAACTGATACTTCTTGCTACTGCTGTACTGTGGACTCCTCGTAGCCAGGTTTGAAAAATCTTGAAACTTAATATTCTCCAAACAACTGAATCAATATAATGTATCTATCATCAAAGTATTATGACTACTGCTAGCTACTGCACATGTTTACTAGACTCTCTTCTCTGCTGATGACATCTGCATCCGTGCCTTTTGCACTATTTCCAACTCCGATTTGTGCTCCAGTATCTAACATCTTTCACTCTAATTTTTGTCTTCCTGACATATGAATGCATCAGTCTAACTGATCCTTCCTGCTACTGCTGTATAGTGGACTCCTCGTAGCCAGGTTCGATCCATGAGACACGCCATCTCAATGGACCCTATCCAAATTACTTATCTTGGGATTATGTTGACACATCACCCCACCTTTCACCTAGAGGTATGGATTCATGTACTCCATCTGCCCATATGGCTCAAAATTTCCCCCTCATGGAGGTCTCTACTTGAGTGGATGCTTCCACTCAGTATCCTCTCTGTTTCTCCAATTGTGGCTACTCCACAAAATTATGAGACTGCTTCTAAGGTTGCATGTTGAGAGGTAATTTGTGCTCCCTCTCAACCACCAAGTCTCTAACCTCTGCTTTTCTCCTCAAAGCTTTGCATGCATCTAGTACCTCAAATGCATATAGGTTCTTGACTCATGCACATTGTAATTATCCTACCATTACAAAAGTTTCTAAAAAAGAGTTGATTTTAAATCGACGATATATCCCTCATCCAAGCTCCGATTCAACTGTTTTTTTTTTCCCATTTGGGCAGTGTTTCACAAGGAATCCAAATATGCTATTTTTTTACACCAAAATATTCATATATTCTCTTCAAAATTTCCACCCAAAAAATTCCTGCTCTGATACCATGTAGAAAATCTAACCAATGAGATTCAATCTGATCTTTTAATTTACTAAAAAAAGATGCTAAATCCTTCCTATAGTTTGCAGAAACAAAAAACGATCGCACAATCACATATAAGTAAGAGAAATAAATTATTAATCGCACAACATAAGATTTATCTGGGGAAAGCAACTGCTCAAAACCCCTCTATCTCTATTTTGTATTAAGTCAAGGAATCATGAAAAAATACAATGCTTAATCTCTCATGAGATTATCCAACTCTCTGCCAATTATGTCTCACTGATCTAGGTAAACTCAGTCTAGTGACTAGCCAATTCTCAACCTTCCTTCCATCTGCCTTGCTCATGTAATTCGTAGGGAATTAGCTCCCTATTAATTAGGAAAATCAGTCTTCCTTGATTGCGCAATCCATCATGGCATCCCAATGATAGTTATGATAGTTATAAATACAACTGATAGTTATGTTCCCTTTAACCTCTGTCTCAACTGGGTCTTCCTTGGAACTAACATGCATGCAATTATTAATATTGAATGATCAATTATCTAATTGATCACTATTGTGAATTAAATCTAATTTAATTCACTCGTCGACCTCTTACTAGATCATCACTTAGTTAGAGCTATTTATACCGATTTTAACTCATTTAATTGAGTTAACTAATTCACACCTGCACCCCACTAATGAATCAACTACAACTGGACCCCAAAAATATTAGAATCCCTCTACATGCCTCATCTTAGACCCTCAACTCGAATTTATTGAGCTAACTCAGTCATCGCAACTTAGTTAACTGACACAAGTTGTTATGAGATGAAATTATAATTTATTTAAGGGAAAAATAAATTAGACACCCCACATTCCTCACTCCTGGTGCATCAAAATTCCTCCCCAGTGTGGGTGCATTTTTTTTTTGTCCTTTTTGGTTTCCAATTTCACTGTTTCTTGATGCAAATTTTAGCATTTCAGAATTTCATGCAATTTTCACACAAAGACACCATTGAAATCACATGCCCATATTCTCATGAGCAACCTCTCTTAAGCTCGATCTGCCAGAAGAGAAACAACAATATTCCATCCTACTTCCTATCTCGAATTGACCATTAAGGTTTGCAACATTCTTGTGAACCCTCACATGATGATCTTACTTTTGGAGGATGATCATGGCCTCCCTTTAGCAACCCTTACTCGACCCTCTTACTCGACCTAATTTAGGACTATATATTAGGAACCCTCTAGAACTTACGAAATTTATGCACTTAGACCTTAGGAAATGTTATTTTTCCTTTTTAATTTTCTTTATATTTTAAACCACATATCATGTCCAAAATCCCTTTTCTTGGCTTCTTTTCCCACAAATCCTTTTGTGACCAAATTCACACAAACCCATCTCACTAGGCTTGTGGAGTACCTCTCAAGCTACAAAATTCAACAACATAGTCTATTCGCAGTAACCGTAACTTGGTCAAGCTCTTGTAGTCAAGTGAGGGCTTGGTTGGGTTCCCAAGTTGCAAATTAAGTAAGGATAGTTGTGAGGGCATGATAGCTAGGGAGGGTTAGGGCTTAGGAATGAAAAGGCATGCTAACACATGTCAGACAATGTCAATGCATGCTGAAGAGTGTTAGGGAGTGTTAGGGCATATCAAGGGATGACTAGGTCAAAATGCATGGAAAGGAATGAATAAGAGTGTGTGCCAGGGAGTTTCAGCGAATTCAAGTGTGCTAAGGACGAAGTGTGTTAGGAGAAGTTTAGAATAGGATTTATAGGAGGCAAGCCTACGATTGTTATATGGGGCTCGACATAGAAGTTTTATCACTTTGTGCTATGCACAACATTGTTTTTCCTTTAGCTATTTTTTTTATATGAGATGTGGCACACTTTGGCTACATGCTCATGTTTTAAACTATTCTAGATAATTACATATTGTAAATTGTTGTGTATAATTTTTGGGGCACTCGGATTGTGTTGGCTTATATCATATGTGCCTTGTGTATCTTGTGGTTCTTGTAAACTCTTAGTTAATGTTCTACTGTTTATATGAACTGAACATACATGTGAAATATTTCCTATGCAAGGTATGTTGCTTAGTTGTTTTATGGCCATGACTAGATCATGTGATCCTTGTCTTGGTAACTAGTTAAGTGGGACAAGTTGAGCTTAGAAATGAGTGACATAAGATGAGTTATAGGCAGATCTTAGGTGAACAAGGCACAATCTACTTGTAGTAGGTGAAATTGGTCAATTTTTTGCAGTTGAAGCAGGCCAATATTGTCCTATGAATTATAGTAGCCAAGGACTTGATTGGGTTCCCAAGTCATGAAAAAATGTAAAGGCTAGATGTGAGAACATGAGTTCCAAGGCGTGCTAGGGAATGCTAAGATGTGGTAGATAGTGTGAAGGAATTTCAAACATGCTAATATGTGCCAAGTGAAAAGGCATGCCAATATGTGCAAGGGTATGTCAATGCGTGCCAGGGACTATCAAGGAAAAAAAAGGGAGAAACAAGTTAAAATACAAGGAAATGAACACATAAGAGGGTTAATAAGTCATCAATTTACCTTTTCCAATAGGGGCATGCTGGTCACACCAACATTGGGCACTAATAGGTGCCATGTGCAAAGTCTTAGTGCATTCTAAGTGCTAAGTCTTCCTTTCTTGCTTCTCATATACTTTCCAATAGTTTATCTCAAATAAATTTAATATTAAACCATGCCAAATCATACCAAGGAATCTCAACGTATTCCATACATGCTAAAACTTTCCAAGTGCCAACACGTTCCAAGTGCCAATATGTGTGAGGGAGTGTTATGCATGCTATGAAGTGGAAGGGCATGTTGAAGAGTTCTAAGGTGTGCTAGAGAGTGCTAATGCATGTTGATGAGTGTTAAGGAGTACTAGGACAAAACATTAAGGGAGCACTAGGTCAAAATTCATGGAAGTTAATGAATATGAGGAATGTGTGCCAAGGAGTAGTGTCAATTAGTGATAGCTGTCATGCCAAGGAGGGAGTGACAAGGTATGCTAAGAATTGGTAAGGAATGATAGGGAATATCAAGGCATGTCAAGAAGTCATAAAGTGTGCTTGGGAGTTCCAGGGTGTGCTAATCATATGTGCCAAATAGTGCCAAGATATGACAATACATGCCAGGTGCTAAGGATGTGGAGGGTGCTAGGGTATGTCAATATGTGTCAAGAAGTGTCAAGGCAACAAAAGGAAGAACCAATAAGAGGGTTAATAATTCGACACTTTATCTTTTTCAAAAGGGGTATGCTAGGCACACTAATAGTAGGTCCCAATACATGCTAAGTGGCATTGTGTGCTAAGTGCTAATGTATGTCAATGCATTCAACCAAGGTGTTCTTTGGGACTACATGCATGACAACACATGATAGGAGAGTTTTATGTTGTGATAGCACATGCCACCATGTTCTTGGGCGTTAGTGTCATGAAAAGATGTTCTAGGTACAAAGATGTTCCAAGACATGCGATGTGCTAAGAAATGTTAGTGCGTGCCGAAGCATTGATTTAAGGTGTGCCCAGATTTTTGAGGTGTGTTAGGTATTTATCATTAATAGAATTGACAGAGCTTGATTATGTATTAAATAATATATTTCCTACACACACTAGTGGAACTTTATCTAAAAGGAATTTTCTATATTTAATAGATATGAATCATGTGTTGACTCATAGGAATAATATATTTGAGTAGTCATTACTTGAGGGAAATAATAAACATTAATTACTTCTTAAAAAATTGACTAACTCTAACCACTATGGCCTTGGACATATTATAAAAAATACTCCACAATAATGGTCTTAAACCATTATCTTTTGACAAAAAATATATTAACAGACACATAGTGTCATCAAAAACTCATTGGAATGATCAATGACGACGAACATTTTTTGACCGTCACCAAAAGTAACAAAGAGAGCATTGGTGAGGGTCATTAAAATTTAGTCACTAGAAGTGTCACAAAAGAGAGAATTAGTGATGGGCCTTTAACGACCCTCACCAAAAGTGTCATTGAAAATGGCTTTGATGACGGGCTTTAAAGGACCATCACTATATACACTTACAACGATGTTTTTTTAAGGACCATCACCATATGTGACATTAGTGATGGACCTTAAAGTCCATCACAAGAATGACCCTCACCAATGTAATTTTTTATTGTAGTGGTTGAACAGGTATCCAATTTTACAACAATTTCAGGATGTGTTTCCAGCATATATTTTAGAGTTTCCACCACACAGGTTGGTAGAATTTTCTATTGAGTTGATGCCAAGGGAAACTCCAACATCAAAGACACATTACAGGATGAACACCCCTGAGTTGGTATAATTAAATTTGCATCTGAAAGGGATGTTTGACAAAGGGTACATTAGGCGAAGTGTATATCCATGGGCGCACTAACGTTGTTCATGAAGAAGAAGAGGTTTTCATTGACTATAGGAAACTGAACAAAGTGACCATGAAGAATAAGTACCCACTACCGAGGATCGATTATTTGTTAGATTAGCTGAAGGGAGAAACAATGTTCTCTAAGATTGACTTGAGATCGGGATATCATCAAGTACGCATCAAAGAGGAGGACATCTACAAGACTGCATTCAGGACCAGGTATGGACATTATAAGTTTGTTGTAGTTCCATTCAGTTTGAATAATGCCCCAAATACATTTATGTGTTTGATGAACAGTCTGTTGTGTCCTTATTTGGACAAGTTTTTAATTGTATTTATTGATCAGATATTGGTGTATTCTAAAAATGAAGAATAACATGCCGAGAATTTGGAAGCGGTGTTGAGGTTGTTGTGAGAGCATCATTTGTATGTTAAGCTCAACAAATGAAACTTCTTCTAGACTGAGGTGCACTACTTAAGACATGTTGTCTCCAAGGAAGGCATTGCAGTAGATCCATAAAAGATAAGAGCCAAAATGGAGTGGGTAGCTCCTAATAATTTAGATGAGGTGAGATCATTCATGCGGTTGGCAGGTTATTATAGGAGGTTCATAAGGAACTTCTCGTAGATTTCTTATCCGATTACATCATTTCAGAGAAAAGAAAAGAATTTTGATTGGACAGAGGAGCATGAGGCTAATTTTGAGCATCTTAAGCAATTTTTGACACATGCTCTAGTGTTAAAGATTGCAGATCCATACAGGGAATTTTTAGTATGTACAGATGCTTGAAAGAGAGGACTTGGTGGGGTCCTTATGTAGGATGGACATGTGGTATGGTATGAGTCACGAAAATTGAATGAGCATGAGTAAAACTACCAGACACATGATCTTGAACTAGCAGTGATCATACATGTGTTGATGATGTGGAGGAACTATCTTCTTGGCCGGAGGTTTTTATTGATGAGTGACCACATTGGGTTGAGGTACTTGTTTGACCAACCAAGGTTGAATGCTAGGTAGGATAGATGGTTGAAAACGATTAAAAAGTTTGACTTCGAGATTGAGTACAACAAGGGAAAGGATATCAGGGTCATAGATGCTCTTAGAAGGCGGGTATAGTTAAACCACATAGAAGCTATGAGATCCTATGGGACATAATTACAGGATAGGATCTTGTAGGCAGGTCAGTTCGATCATAGATATGTGAAGATTGTGCACAGGTTGTAGCAGAGTATAGGTACAGGTAGTGGCACATGTATAGGTATAGGTGTTGTTACAGATACATGTACAGGTTTTAGTACAGGTATAGGTTCATGTATGGGTGGTGGTATAGGTACAATTACACGTGGTGGTATAGGTACACGTGTATAATATTTGGACTATTGTCTCACAATAGATGGTTTGGTTAGGTTTAGAGATAGGATATATGTTCCATACAACAATGAGCTCAAGAAGGTGATATTGAAGGAGTTTCATGCGAAACCATATTTGGGTGATCGAAGCTACCATAAGACATTGAATGTAGTGAAGATATTATATTATTGGTCGAATCTAAAGAAGGATGTGACATAGTTTGTATCTAGATGTTTGGATTTTCATATGGTTAAGGAAGAGTGTAAAAATATAGGTGGACTGCTACAATTGATTGCAATTCTAGAATGGAAATGGGAGGTAACTTTCATGGAATTCATCACAGGTTTTCCCATGACTACTAGACAACATGATTCCTTCATGGTTGTTGTTTAAAAATTTACAAAGGTTTCACATTTCATTCCAGTGAAGACTGCATACCCAGCTAGCAATGTAGCACATGTGTTCATCAGGGACATAATCAGATTGCATGGTGTTCCAAAGAAGATTGTGTTAGATAGGGATGCAAAGTTCACTTCCAAGTTTTGGAAGGAGTTGTTTGCAGGTTTGGGCAGTGAATTGGTCTTCAAAGAAACTTATCATTCATAGAAAAATGGATAGACAAAGAGGGTCAACATGATACTAGAGGATATGTTGAGGATGTATGTGATGCATCAACAACACACATGGGAAGAGTATCTTCCACTCGTAGATTTCACCTACAACAATGGGTACCAGGAGTCATTAAAGATGAGTCCCTTTGAGGCTATGTATGGGTGGAGTTGCAACACTCCTATCAGTTGGAGTGATATGGTTAACATGGTATTGAATGAACTAGAGATGTTGGCAGAGATTGAACAAGAAATGCAGGTGATCAAGAAGAACTTGAAAGCAACACTGGATAGGATGAAGAGTTATGCAGACATGAACAAGTTGTTCAAGGAGTTTCACGTTGGGTATTATGTGTACTTGCACTTCAATCCCAAGAAGAGATCCTTGTGGATTGGATCATGTGCCAAGATGGAACCATGATTTTGTGGACCCTTCAGGATCATTGAGAGGATTAGACCAGTGGCCTATCGACTTGCACTGCCTTCCACAATGAAAGTCCATGATGTTTTACATATATCTTTTCTTGAAAAGTATGTTAAATATGATGATCATTTGAATGACTGGTCTGTATTGCAGGTGGAACTAGATGGAGAATTCCAGCCAGAGCCTCAGTGTATATTGCAGAAAAAGGTGCTCATGTTCCATAAATGAGCAATAGAGCAAGTTGAAGTGCAATGGAAGAATTTTGGGCCTGGTGAAGCTACATGGGAGATGACAGATTATATGTGGGCCATGTATCCTTCCTTGTTTTATGGTAGAGGAAAAAAAGTTTTGGTGTGATGTTGGTATATGTTTTGATGTGATGTTCGGGTTTATGTACATATGCATATGGATGTAAATACCACCTTGAGCTATGTTATAAAGATCCAATAAGCAGTATGGGTGTCATGTCGGTATAGTTATCATGTTGTTATGTTTTCATGATGGGTTGCTTTTCGACATGGTGATCATTGTAAATACTGCATCGAGCTATGATATAAAGCTCCATGAACATTATGTTGTCTTCCAATGGTTTTGCTGAGGTATATGTGTGATTGTACACCAAGGGAAATTTCCCCCAAGGATGAGGGTTCTATAATAAACTTGGTGAAAATTCCATGTAATAAAATTAAAAAAAAATAATATCCATGGTTGATGGGACACTTATTCCAAGCCGAATGTTATTCAAGGCATCCTAGTGGGTGTTCATTTGGTTTATTATGGCTAAGGAAATTTTCAAAGGCAAAGAAAAAGTATTTGGAAAGAAAAAATGGCATATTTGGCACATTTATTTATGAAAAATAATGGAAATTAGGAGAAAAGGGAGATGAAAGGTCATTGTTGGCTCGAGGGGTCCTGACCCAGGTTTGGAGTGCAAGGTTTGCCAAAAAACCCCTATACTACTAGCCCTTTCGGTAGTGACCTACTTGCGTAGGTCAAAGTCTTACCCGAAGTAGTATGGGTGGCTGCTGGAACCAGGTTTCCGCACCCTGAGAAAGGATGGGTAAGGCAAGCAGAGATGCACCAGACCCCGTGATTCCCAGATTACCTTGTTCTGCACAGGGTCAATTAGGTCTCCATTCGCATCCACATGTGCTAGATCTATAATTATATACTTTTATGACAGTAGCACAGTATTGCATAAACAGAACAGAACAAATCCAAATACAGAAAACACACTTACACAGATCTTCGCAGCTTAAATACAGAAAATGCACAATGCAGTAATTACCAACAATTCACACAAAGAGTACTCATAGATTTAGTTCTCTATCAACATTTCTTATTCATTCATTCATCAATTCTTCCTTACATTTCCCTTCCCAGCCTACGCACATAACAGTAGGGTCCGCACACAGTGTTGGGTATTTGTTATATTCTTCCATGACTAGCTCCACGAGCTGTACATTGCGCTGGGCGCAGCAGCCCCCCTTGTCGGGGTCAGGGGCAGCGCCCCGGCGAATTTTTTTTTTTTTGGTATGTGGTCCCACTCATAGGTGGACCCACCCATGTTTTGTGCATGAGTTTGCACATGGTTTTGGGGTACGATGGTTTTCGGCCCCTGGTATTTTGTAGATTCGGTCAAGGGAACTACGGTTATGTTCTAATCCAGGGTTAATGGATTGGGGTTTATGTATGCTTCGGCATGTATATATATGTGTTGTAACACTAAAAAGAATATAATGAAAAATCAAGCTGGTCGTCTCGATTTGGGATCCAGCGGAAAATCTCTATGTTTATCTGTTTTATGTTTTATGCTCTCGCTATTGTTTATTTTCTGTTGTAAGATTCGTGTGTAGATAATTTATGTTCATGATTAAAACCTACATTTGGTATCAGAGCTATTTCGGCTTCAAGGGGACGCCTTTGCTGCTGAGGATTTTTTTCTCGGGCCTGAGGTAGACCCTGTTCAGTGGGAGATCTGCGAGATCGATTCTTGCGGTGAAAGAAGATGGCGAGTGGCGGAAAGATAGAGATCGAGAAATTTAATGGTCAGAGTTTTGAGTTGTGGAAGCTCAAGATGGAGGATCTGTTGGTGGATAAAGGTCAGTGGATCACGGTAGATCCAGGTACTAAACCAACGAAAATGTTAGATGAAGACTGGAAGAAACTAGATCAGAAGGCTAAGAGCACAATACAGTTGTGTGTCTCAGATTCAGTTTTTTTGAATGTATTTGGGGAAGCTACGACGAAGAATTTGTGGGAAAAACTTGGGACTTTGTACCAATCTAAGTCTCTGGTGAATAAGTTGTTCCTACGGAAAAAGCTGTATAACCTGAGGATGAAGGATGGAGACTCGGTGACAGAGCATCTGAACACCTTCAATACTATGGTAAGTCAGCTGTCATCTGTTGATATTAAAATCTAAGATGAAGATAAGTGCATAAGTTTTTTGTGTTCTCTACCAGACTCGTGGGACAGTCTGGTTATTGCAATAGGTAGCAATACAACTACCTTGAATTTTGATGACATTGTCTCAGCCTTGCTGTCAGAGGAAATGAGACAGAGAAATATGGAGGGTCAAAATGGGAGATGCCTTATCCGTACGAGGAAGGTCCCAAAAAAACGAAACAAGAATAAGGTTTCGAGTGGGAGATCTAAATCTAGAGGGAGATCTAAATCTCCCGAAAGTTTGTAAAGGTATGTGTCAGAAATGCAGAAAGGAAGGGCACTACAAAAAGGAGTGCGGATCTAAAGCTCCCGAGAAAGGAAAGGGAGCTGATGATGCACCTTCTGCAGAGGCAAAAACCACCTCGGATGAAGGTGGGGATGTGCATTTGGCTTCTTCAAGTACACATGTAGATCATGAGTCATGGTTGATTGAATCAGGTGCATCTTGTCACTTCACTCCCCATAGGGAGTGGTTCTGCGAGCTTTGAAAAGATCAGCTCAGGAAAGAAGACAACCAGAAAGGTATAGTCCATCTGCTTTCTGTTCAAAATTTTCCTTAACTATAACTGATGATGATCCCAGAACTGTCAGGGAGGCTATAGATTTCGAGGATGGAAAACTCTAGAAGGAGGCCATGGTTGATGAAATGGCATCCTTGCACAAAAATGAGGCATGGGATCTGGTGGAGTTGCCGGCTAGAAGGAAGCCCATCGGGAGAAAATGGGTGTTTAAGAAGAAGATGAATGTAGAAGGCAAGATGGAGAAATACAAAGCTCAGTTGGTAGAAAAAGGTTATTCCCAGGTGTCGGGAATTGATTTTGGTGATATTTTTTCTCCTGTTGCGAAAGTTACTTCTATTAGATTACTTTTATCTATTGCTGCTGCATTTGATTTTGAGATACAATAGATGGATGTGAAGACAACATTTCTTCATAGGGATCTAGAAGAGGAGATGTATATGAAGCAACCTGAAGGCTTTATGGTGAAGGGTAAGAAAGAACTAGTACGCAGGTTGAAGAAGTCTCTGTATGGGTTAAAACAGTCACTAAGGATGTGGTATCAGAAATTTGATACCTATATACGGGGACTTGGCTTCACCAGAAGCAAGGAGGATCACTGTGTTTATTTTAAATTAATTGGTGACCATGTTATTTATTTGGTCTTGTATGTGGATGATATGTTGTTGATTGGAAATGACAAAGAAATTATCCAAGATTTGAAGACCCAACTGCTCTCCAAATTCGACATGAAGGATCTTGGTGCTGCAAACTATATTTTGGGCATGGAAATTAAGAGAGATCGGGCAAAGAGGAAGCTCTGGTTAAACCAGAGGAAGTATGTCGAGACTATATTACAGAGGTTCAATATGCAGGATAGTAAACCGGTGAGGGTTCCTATTCCTGTAGGTGAAAAGCTGTCTGCTAAACAGTGTCCCAAGACACAAGAAGAAGAGGAGGATATGTCCCGTGTTCCATATGCAAGTGCAGTGGTAGCCTGATGTATGAAATGGTCTGTACTAGACCAGAAATTGCAGATGTAGTGGGAGTACTGAGTAGGTTTATGTCAAACCCAGGGAAGGAGCATTGGACAGCAGTGAAGCGGGTTTTCAGATATTTATGTGGCACTAGTGATTATGGCGTGTGCTACCAAGGAAGACTAGGATTAGAAATAATGTTGGACATTCGTGGTTTTGTTGATGCAGACTGGGCTGGAGATTTGGACCAAAGAAGATCTACAAGTGGGTATGTGTTTAGCCTATTTGGAGGTGTAGTCAGTTGGATGAGTAAAAGACAGTCTGTAGTGGCGCTTTCAACTACAGAGGTAGAATACATAGTAGCCACTCATGCAAGCAAGGAAGCAGTTTGGTTGCAGATATTGTGTTCAAGTATGGGGTTGGTACAGCAAGCTATAAGGATAGACTGTGATAGCCAAAGTGCAATTTTCTTGGCTAAGAACCCTGCTTATCATTTAAAGACAAAGCACATTGATGTTCAATATCACTTTGTTAGAGATATGGTTGAGGCTAAAAGGGTGTTGCTGGTAAAGGTGGACACTTTGAAGAATGTTGTAGATGCATTGATGAAGTTTGTGAGCACTCAGAAGTTCTCTTGGTGTAGAGAAACAATGGGTGTTGAAGAATTGGAAAAATGACTAAGCTCTCCTGTGGCCCCCTGTGGTGTGGAAAGAAAACAACAAGTGGGAGAATGTTGGGTATGTGTTATATTCTTTCCACGACTAGCTCCACCAGCTGTATGTTGCGTCGGGCATAGCAGGGGGGTCACAGGGGGGGCAGCAGCCCCCCCTGTCGGGGTTCGAGGCAACGCCCTGGTGAAATTTGTTTTTGGTATGTGGTCCCCCCATAGGCGGACCCACCCCTGTTTTGTGCACGAGTTTGCACATGGTTTTGGGGTACGATGGTTTTCGGCCCCTGGTATTTTGTAGATCCGGTCAAGGGAACTATGGTTATGTTCTAATCCAGGGTTAATGGATTGGGGTTTATGTATGCTTCGACATGTATATATATGTGTTGTAACACTAAAAGGAATATAATGAAAAATCAAGCTGGTCGTCTCGATTTGGGATCCAGGGGAAAATATCTGTGTTTATCTGTTTTATGTTTTATGCTCTCGCTATTGTTTATTTTCTGTTGAAATATTCATGTGTAGATAATTTATGTTCAGGGTTAAAACCTACACACAGCTCGACTTGGATCTCTGCGCACACAGCCAGCAGGAGTCCTTTCCCTAAAACCCAAATAGATAGCTTAAACCACAATTTTCATCAATACCTCTTCTTTATACTACCTTACAATACAAAATGTTCCTCTATTTATAATAATCTAGCCTAGACTTTCCTATGGTCTGCAAATCATGGTTTTCGGACCCCTGGTTTACCCTTTTACCCATTACAATGCTTTCGGGGCTTTGACCCACCCCAAAATCCCTGTGCTAGACTAAATTTAATCAAAAGTATTAAAAAATGGAACAGTTTCACAGCTTGTAGGAGATCCTATTCCAACAGTCCCCCAACACAATCTTTTGACTCGTCTCGTGTCACTATGGTGGTACAGCCTTGATTTGCGCACGCAAGGTATTGAGAGCACTGTTGAGCGGAGGGAGTACATCCCGACTTTGGGCAACAACATTCTGTGCAAGATCTAGCAGCTTCTGGGAGGGCGGTCTTTCAGTGGCCGAGGTAATGCTTTCAAGAAGCTGATTAAGTCACTTGGTCATGCCATCAATGTCTTGTGATAATTGGAGAGTCGAGGCAGCCCAAGTGTTACACCATTTTTTGGTCATCTAACCTATTATCATTAGATGGACCCAAGTACACCATGTAAGACCAATTTTACCCTAAGTAAAATTGCCTTCACTATGTTAAATAACTTAATAAGCCACATTTATTAGGTTGTTTATGGTCTAAACAGGAAACCCCAAAAGGAAATATTAAACAAACCTATATTTGTTTGATTTTTCTCATGGAATAATTAATTAAACCATAATTTAATTATTATTCCCAGTCATTTTTAACCAAAAAACAAAGAAATTAATTAGATAAACCTTTGTTTATCTTATTAGTTTCTAGGAATAATTATTTAAATCTTATTTAGATAATATTCCTTGTTAAATATGACCAAATCACCCACAAATAATTAAATAAATCATTATTTATTTAATTATCCTTCAACCACTTCCTTAAAAAGATAAACAAATCATTTATTTATTTATTATTAACAAATAAAGGGATTTGACCCAAGTCAAATACTTTTTCCCTCCAACAAATATAATAAAATATTCCATAAAAGGTGGACCTAGATTTGGTTAACATTATTTTAATCATGCACCAAGATCTAGAATGACCCAATATTTTGTTATAAATAGGAGGGTTTTTCCTATCATTCTTCACCTTTTGTTGCCTATTAGATCACTTTGGATCTATACACTTGGTCACATTTTTCCATCATTTGTTGTGTGAGCTCCCATTGAGCTCTATTCTTTGCATTGGGTTTTCTACACCAACAAGAGAGAGAAATATTAGATCTGAAGTGCTGAGGACTTCCAATAACCCATCCCACCGAGGAGAATTGGATACACCTTCTTTTTTTCCTCCCAGGTGCCCAATTAATACAAAAATTCTTTCAAAAATTGTTCTTGTCTTGTCTATTGGTATATGGAGCAAACCCTTGTTTTTACTGCTTAATGTCTTTCCATGCATAGATCTGGTTTTTTGCAGCTCTTTTCTTGTTCAACTAACTGCAGATCTGAAGATATTGGCAGCCACTTTTTTTGTTAGGGCTATTAGTTATGCATAGCTAAAGTGGTCCTTTTTCGTACACTTCGACAAAGGATTCATACTAACAAATGGTGACTCCACACGGGTTTTAAATTACGACCGCTGTCGTTTTTCATATTCCTTCATATCTAGCTACTTCAGACCCTAGGGTTTCTTTTCAGCTGTTTATTTTTCCTATTTTTATGTTGTTTTTCTCACATAAAACCCTAAAACATTAAAATTTTTAACTTCCGTGTGTTTCTAGCCCTATTGCGCAGGTAAGCGACATTAGCCGCAACTGAGACAACAACTTTTTCGAAAATCTTCCGCCAAGACAATCGGAATGGGAGGTCGCACTTTTCAGCCCAAAAACTACGACCTGGACCTCCAGGTTGCACTTTTCAGCCTCTTTTCTGCGACCTGCACTGAAAACAAGTCAGAACCTGCGACCTGCCAATTTTTCAGTGGTTTTTCTGCAATTTTTCTGGGTTTTGCTGAAGCTTCTGTCAGGGTTTTCCAGCCTCTGTCTCAGCCCGATTTGACCTAGTTCTGATCTGTTTTTACTCATCTAAGTGGGAACCTAGCCCCCTAGGGCTTCAGTACCCTCCACTTTTTTTGGAAGAGTTTTAGCTATTTTAGCCGTCTGTTTTTCAGAGTTTCAGCCTTCCCTTTTTCAGATCTGAAACCTCCTCCTCAGATCCCTTTAAATCAGCCTTTCTTCCTTTCAAATCACCTCTTGTCGTTTTTTTTGGACCTCTCTTTAGGACCTCCTCCCTGTCCTTTCCGCTTTTTGCTGATTTCCTCCCTTTTTCCAGCCACCTTGCCTCTGTCTCTTGGCTGTGATCTGTAGCTCTTTTCAACAGCTTTATCCTTTAGATCCCTGTCCCTCCCGACCTTAGATCTATTGGCCTCTTTTCAGTGTGTTTTGACTAGATTTTTTCCCCTTTTTTAGACTAGTTTTGAGGGACCCGCCTTCTTGGGGCTATATAGATGCAATAGTAGCTGTTAATTTTATGTTATTTCAGCATTATATACTGTTCTTTGTAGATTTATTTTCAGTTACGCAACACACTTTTTTCTTGCTCTCAAAATGAAAAGGGTTTTAAAAATTAAAATTAACGCACACCACACACTGACCCTAAGTGAAGAAGCTCCTGGTTAACACCGCCTGGAAAAGAATCTAAAATCAATTGTCATTGAACATTTTCTGCCCTTGACCTCACTTGATTCTGTCCCTTTTTTCCCTTGTCGGTTTCCTTCTTCCCGTCATCATTGCACCCCCAAGGCACCTTTCCCGGAGACTTCTTGGCCTTCACCCTCAGTTTTCGGTCGATCGACCTGCTCTGTCCCGTCGTTGTCGAGCTAGTCCTCCTTCGAGTCCGCACTCCGACTCCTCTTCTGATTCATTGGGTTCTCCTTCTCCTCCTGGTTCTCCCCCTGTCACCTTCACTGTGTCTGGTCCAGGGCTTAACGTTAGCGGTGCTCCAGGCCCTAATGCCGGAACCACTACTAGCGGAACCGCCACAGGAACTACCTCGGCCATACCCTTGCTGCCGTACATTGCAGGCCTCAGCCTCCCCGATTTCAATCAGTTGATCAATGACCCTATCCGCCACGATGTTGGTTGGCCCGCTATGCCAACCAAGCTCCCCTCCGACATCCCTAAGTTCGAAGGCCTTGCTGGAGAAGATCCAACCAATCATGTCTGATCTTTCCACATGTGGTGTTCCTCCAATTCCATTACCGATGACTCCATCCATCTTCGTTTGTTCCAACGCACGCTTACCGGCGAAGCTTCTAAATGGTATGTAGACCAAGCCACCTCTTCCCATACCACCTTTGTGACCATTGCCCAAGCCTTTTGATCTTACTTCCAGCTCCCTCTCTGATACGATACCGGTACGGAGCTCTTGACTTCCTTTAAGCAAACATCTTCGACCCGCCTTTCCACCCATGTTCAGGAATGGTGACGTAGATGCAGCTTATGTCGAGCTCCCCCCTTCGAAGATCGGATCTATATGGACTGGTTCCTTCGCTCTCTCTTAGCTCCCATCGGCAAAGATGTCACCTCCCATTTCCCTCAAACCGAAGAAGCCGCCCTCCAAATAGCCTTGAAATATGACCTGATCTATGCTTAGTCTGGTTATGTTTATACCGTCCTTCCTGACCTCCCCAGGCCTGGTGGCGCTAATGCCCCGGGGGCATCTCATTCCGCTGACGGTATCGTTGGAGCCCTTTCCCATCCGCATGCTCAACCTCCTATGGGCTACGGTCTCCCTCACAGAGGGGCCAACACCTCTAGCACTCTTCCCCCTCCCGGTAGCACGTACCCAGGATACGGCATGCCTCCTCCTTTTGCCCAACCTCTTGCTTACCTCAATGTTGCCCAACCTAACCATTACCCTTATCTGTAGCCTGGTGTGCCAGCTCCTCCAGCATATGCGCTTCCACCTCCCTTGCCTCCTCAACCCCAGAAACATCACCTACAGCCCCCTTCAGGGCAAGTATTTGCACAGCAGGGTGCGACTAATCCCCCTTCTTCTCAAAGAAGGCAGAGAGGCAATCCAAATGAATCTGCCCCTGGTACTCGTGGACCCAATCCTCAAGGTTTTGACCCTAACACTGCTAACCAGCAACAGGGCATTCAGCCCAAGCTGGACAGGCCTCTTCGTACCAACAAGCCTTGTTCGTGTTGCGGTGTTTACGGTCATTACACCCACGATTGTCCCCTTTTACCACAGATGTGGCATATGTGGGAGTCTCAAGCCAAATTGCGCGGACAACATGCCTCCCCTCACGCTCCCCCTAATGTGGCCACTACTCAACCAACTGTGTTTACTGATCCTTTCCCTCAGCAAGGATTCGTGGCTACCCAACCACCTGACGGGCGGGTCTCCACTCCACCCTCCATTTCTGGTTCCTCCGATTACCAGATCCTCATGATGACCTCTGATCCATCCCCAACCGTCAACCGTCACCTTCAAACTCGGTCTCGCCAGTACCCCAAGCCTACTGCTCAGTCTGCCCCCAAGCCTCCTTCTTCAGGTTCTACAGAGCCTCTTTCGACATCCAGTGGCCCCTTACATATCCCTCAACCCAAAGTTGATGTTCATACCAAGATTCCTAAAGGACCCTTACGTCGAAACGCTGCTTCCGGTCGAGCTACTCATTCGTATAGCATAGTAGATGATTTGGCGGAATCTCCTGCTACCATTTCCACACTGGAACTCCTCCAGTCGTGCCCTTCCCAAAAGAAGGCTCTACTATCTGCCGTGGGTGCTGTAGATTCTGCTGATGACCAAATGATTGTTTTCGACGCCACTCAATCGGACCATCCTCCTCTCCCTCCTTCCGTCGCCTTCCAAATCCCAACGACAACTTTTCCCTTTTGTATAATTGATGAGGGGCATCCACCTGTGTGATGTCCGCTTCGGTTTGGAAGCAACTCGGATCCCCTGAGCTGGCCCCTTCCACGATCACCCTTCGAGCGTGGGACGGTCATGCCTCCCAGCCTATTGGCCTGTTTCGTAACTGTCCCATCACCCTAGCCGGTAAGACTGTTTGTGTTGACGTCGAAGTCATTGACGCCCCTCTAGACTACAACATTCTATTGGGGCGAAGTTACACCTATGCCATGTCTGCTGTCCCATCCGCGGTTTTCCGCAAGATGTCTTTTCCACATAATGGGAAGATAGTCACCATTGACCAGCTATCTTATCATGAGCCGCCGTCTCAGACCTCCTCCGCGACGACCATCTCTTCCGTAGCCAACAAGCAAACCGTTTTCGACTCTGAGTGTCTCTCGGCGTCTACAAAGATCTTCTCGTTCTTATAACCTTCCCCCTGCCTCTCCTCCTCATCTTTTGATCTTAGCTTATCAATGTCGCATGATGCAATCATCTCAAGCGTTCCTAAGCGGCCTTCTTCTACTGGCCGCTGAACCTCCCCTCGCTCCGCAACCCGCTCCTAGCCATTCATCCTTGCACACCAACATCCCTGTGGTCGTCCTACATCCATTCTAGTATCCCAACCCCTTTTCTTCTCCTGGCCTGGCCCCCAATAGCCTTAACCATCTTGAGCCGTCCTGCTTGGCTCATTACCCGTCGGGGCGTATACCTTTCTCGGCCCCTCCTGCGTATAGCCCGTCCCTGTCATGGCCACCCTCTCTCTCCCTAACTTGACCTTGGGCATACCGGTCTGATACCTTGATCCTCCAGCTGCTACTCCTCCTGGTCACCCCAAACCCTACATGGCTTTGACACCGGTTCAACTGGTCCCCCTCGCTTCCTCCATTGCCACTATGCCCCCAGCACCTCCACAGGACCCTTCTCCTGTCATGACGACTCCTGGGAAGAAAGGAAAAGCTTGCAAGGGGGCACCCAAAGATAAGACCACCACGACTGACCCGGCCCCTCCTCCGCCCGCAAAGCCTTGTGCCTTGTGTGATGTCACTGGTCATGCCACCCATGCTTGTCCCGAGTTGCCCTATATTCAGCCTATGGTTAAATTTGCGTTCCCCAAATCTACGGTCCCTGAAG
Organism: Pinus albicaulis; assembly: GCA_034641835.2. NCBI lineage: Eukaryota > Viridiplantae > Streptophyta > Pinopsida > Pinales > Pinaceae > Pinus > Pinus albicaulis. The sequence continues at coordinate 983,732,798 of CM076581.1, forward strand.
CCTCCATTCCTTCTTCGTCCGTAACCAAGAACCTCAAGACTCTCCGCACCAACAAACCCTGTACTTTGTGCGGTGTTCATGGCCATTACTCCCACCATTTTCCTCACCTAACACATTACCGCTCCTCTTTAGAGGTAGTCCGAGAGTATGAGGTTGAACAAAATCAATCCGCCTCTCCCATACTCACGCAGTATGCTTCGGGCCAGCCTGAGGATTCCCCCGCTCCCATCGACATTCCCCCCCTTGATGTTCAGATGGCGGAGTCTACTATGACCATTATTTACCTATCCTCCTCTGCGAGACACTTGGAGCCCAGTCCCCCTGCATCCTCCCCTGTTGTTTCGCCTGACCCCCTCTTTTCTACCCATACACGAGATCACTCCACCCGTATCTCTGTTGACCTCCGTAGCCCGAGTCCTCGCCATACTTCCGATAACCCTCATATACCACCCTCTAGTTCGTATATGAGTCATAGTCATCCTGCTCCTTGCACTCCCTCCTGCAGTTGCCGCTCGATGTCTTCTGTACACTCACGCTGCCATCATTGTCTCTCCTTCCCTCATTTGTTGTCTTGTAACACCATTCTGCAGGACCCCTCGTCCACACCCTTTATCGGTTACGCCGATGGTGCAAGTCGTTACTCCCGGAATCTAGCCTCAACAGGTTGGGCCATCTTCACCCCCTTGCATGCCCTCATTCTCTCCAACGGAGTCTGCATTGGTTTTGCCACCAACAATCAGGCCGAATATGATGCAGTGCGTGGTCTCTTAGCCGATGCCCTATTCCATCGCATCCTCCATCTGCACGTTCGTTTGGATTCCCTACTTCTTGTCATGCAACTAAATGGTGTTTATCATGTGCATAACCTTGTGCTGTTTAGATGCTATTTACGAGTGAAAATCTTGATACGTGCATTTGAAACCATAACTTTCAACCATGTACCTCGAGAACAGAATCACTATGTAGATAGTATTGCAAACCATGTTCTAGATTGGCATTTATCACACGCATTTCATACAAGACAATAACATTTATAATCATTAAAAAATGATGCATATCCATAATATGTGTCGCAAAACATGTGTTTAGAGTCCATCTACTGTGATACATATGACATGCCCATAGCATGTTACAAAAAAATAAAAACTGGGGGCACCAACTACCCCTACATACACACTAGGGGGCACCACATGCCCCACACTTAATCACTATCTGGCGGATCCCGAGCCAATGGATCTGCCCCTGCAGCCTGTAGATCACGCATCCCCTGACCGGCCATCGCCATGCGCCGAATGACACCTCGTCATTCCGAGGGTAGACCAATACATGGCTCTATGTACTGGTCATCTAAGTCCTGCCACCTGCGCTCTGATACTCCAGTCAGCAACCTTTCACATCTATGGCGGATGTCCTCCAGAAGGGCGATCGCATCCTCATTATGCACTGCTCTTGACCCACTCGGACCTGCAGCTCCAGATGCTGCCCGTCGTCCCATATATCCGGCCGGTTTTACCGAAGCTATATCTGCATACCAAAAGTCCATGAATCAGTACCCTAGCTACTATTCAAAAACTTTAACATGCCCATAAAATAATAAAAATCTATCACTTACCATCGGACCCCCATACTCGACCAGGCGGAAGTGGCAGGTCCAGATCTCCACAATAACTCATCCCACTATAGGGATAGTCATCTATGTATAATGGCATTTGATCCCAATGGGAAAAAAACTCAGGTCGAAACACTCACCCGACCGCCCCTCCTCCTCCTCTGCACAGTAGCCACCCCCATCGGCACATCCTGGGCTCTCTCGGGCCCCCATCTGGTCCTTTTTCGTATAGTTCGACAAAGGATTCATACTAACACCAATGCTTTAGACGTTCTGCCATGATGTGTTGTTTTTGTCGGAGTTTCTCAATCTTGTCCTGAGATCATTGCTGGTTTTTAATCGAGCCAAACGCTGGGCAGGTACCAAAGTAGGCAGCATAGCGTAGATCTATTCAAATACTTCTTCCTTTTTTCGTAAGTCCTGATTTATTTGTTGAAGGACTGGATCGCACTGGATCCTAGTCTAGAGTTGTATGGCTGAATCCAGTAGCTTGGAACCTTGAGAAATTTGCCTCGAAATATCAGTTGTTGTGTCGGTGACTAGGGGGGTACGCTGGGCATGGACTTCCGGGGTGTGTCGGGCTGTAGTCTGGCCTGCAAGTTAGAGATTTGTTGTTCCATCTGTGTCTTGATGGTGTGTATTTCCAGCTGAGACATTTTGAGTGCTTTAATCATTTTTTCCACCTTATCCCGAGGTGTGTCCGCAGCTGGGATCTCATCTGTAACCTCTGTGCAGAGCTAGTGGATCACAACTTCAAGCTCCTCCTGCTGGGACACGGCCAAGAGAAAATCAGCAGCTTGCTGCGTAATGATGTGCTCAGTTGTACTAAGCTGTTGGTGTACTTGCTAATCACGGTAGCGAAATTCTTAGAAGACAGCATGATGAAGGCCTTGTAAGGCGGTGTGGGATAGCTTAGCCAGGTCCAGCTGAGTTCCTGTGGTGGCCGGGGGCAGCGTTCCTACCAAGGCACTGCTAGGTATATCCTAGAGACGACTGGCCTCCCTAAGTGGCGCTGCACTGCTGTCAACTCATAGGGGTTGTGCCTGGCCAATGCTGGTTGGGATTGTATCAATTTTGATTTGGAGAGCGCGAAGTTCGGCCTGGAGAGAGTGGATCCTGGTCTGCTGCTGTGCCTCAACCAATGCCCACTTATCTTTCATAGCCATGGTGACCGTGTCCTCGATCTGCTCAAGGTCACCGTCCGTTAGTGTGATTGTCACATCATATTGCGCACAGTGGGCACGCTGTTTCTTTGTGGGTCATGGTGCTGATTCCCCTGTTCTCTTAGTGCCTGGGGGATGGGTGGTAGCTTTGTCAGATCGTACCTAGGCCGGAGCCGCGGCGGGTTACCCCTGGGCTCAGTTGCAGCTGAGGTCTGCTGGTGGGGCGCCATGGTCTCCCCAGGGGTGTGGGTGAGGCCTGTTATCCAGGAAGGAGGCCATACCGAGATCAGTAGGTCAATTTATTCATCTGCTACCATATATGGGAGTGTCGTCCATGTATTATTGTTGAGTTTGTGAATCCGGACATGGTGCATGGTTATTTGGAACGTAACAACACTCTTTTACTTGTCATATATTGCTGGGGATAGCCGGGGTCGTGAGTTTATAGCGGCTGCGACACTGCTCTAGAAGAGGATCCAAAACAACTTGTTATCCTCGATGCGTTTCTTATCCCTAGAGTCCCATAAGTGAGCATAACGAGCACCTTCGCACATCCCATGAGGGAGCTGAGGAAGGACCGACTCCTCGGGTTTGTCCCAGGCGACTAGTGCTATTAGGAATAATAACCATGAATAGGAGAAAGACATCCCTTGCTCCTGGGATTCAAAGACATTAGCTAGAAATTCTTCGCACAAGTATTGAGCCCAATTGAAAAAAATGCCCTTCACGCATTTTTCGGCTAGCTGGATTACATAGTCGGGGACAGTCACAACCTGACACTTCCTCATTAATTTGCAGGCTAAGAGCCGAGTACCCATTTGAGTGGCTGGGTCATTGATAGTTTGGATCACAAATCCACGCTTATTTCAACGTATCGCATATGTCTCCCGTACAAATGTAGTGGTAGCTACTTCATACTTCTTTCCGACCTGCGCCAGCGGGTGTGGCCCTTGCATCGGGAGGCCTGTAATCTTGTGGATCAACGCAACATCAATAGGGACCCTCTCGTGAATCCATAAGCAACCATCGTGAATGAGGGTGAGTAAATGGTGAGCCAACCAATCTGTGACGTTGTAATGGCCAAAGTGGGGCATTCAGAGTAGATTCAGAAGTCTAGATCTTGCTAAGCCACATACCCAACACTGAGGTACTACTGTGATTCCATCATCCCTATGGATTGTATCAAAGTATAATGCTGGGGCCAATTCTGGGAGGGTGTCATAGTCCACCAAATCGTGATCGTCGAACTTCACCTCATGGAGGCGCCCATAGGGATCACTGAGGATAGGGACCTCTCCCGGGGTTAGGGGGTTTGCAGATAGGTGACCAAGCAATCCAAGTTTTTTGGCGTTTGTGTAGATGGCCGTCGTGGCCGAACAAAGGGAGGTAACCAATTGATCGGGTTAAATGGCAGAGCACCCTCCTGTTCATCTTTTTCTAAGGGTGGGGGCCTGGCATGTCTTGGGGAGCTTCGAGGCTTCCTTACTACTTTCGGGGTTTTCCTTGAGCCTTGTGCTTTTTCCTTGCCTTTCCTTGTGACCGGCGTGGGGGAATTTTCTTCCAATTCAGACTTAACATCCAGAACTTCTTCAACATCAAGCTCCGTCAGGGCTGAGGGTTCGGTAGGGGTAGTAGCTGACATCCTTGCATGAAAAATGAATCCTAGTTCTGGGTGACTACTATCAGACGGAGGAGGTTGACTAGACATGAGAGGAACACTGTGGTTATGAATAGTCTTGTTGCTCAGATGCTTCCACAAGACGCTTGAGGCAGGTCAGTTGTATAAGTGAGACAATACCTCGAGCTGGACTATCCTGCCCCTTTTAAAGCATTCCCAAGCATGTGATGGATAGGGAAACTTTACTCGGGGTGGGTTCCCCAAGGAACGGTAAAATTTTCCCATAATATATTCTATTAAAGGCTCGGGGGCCACTTCTTCCAATGGAAAATTCTATTTTTTACCACTAGATATTGCTCCAACAGCTAGTTTTTGTGTCCCTAGTGATCTCGATGTACTTTTCATGCTAGGGTTACTCATTTGTGATAGCTGCATATCTTCCCCCAACACAGGATTTCTCCCTAGGTAACTCATGGCCCAAGACCAAGAGAAATTTATCATTTGTGCCATTAAGGCTCCAAGGGGGGCTTTTGTCAGAACATACCGCTTGACCCTCAACGATTTTGTCGCTGTAGAGGTGGCCCGACGCATGGGACCACTACCTTCTGAACCTATAGCTATCGTAGGAAGCCGGTTGCTTGTTCGAGGGTCAGTCTGACCTTTTCCCAGGGTGGGCTCGCAGTAGTTGATCAAGCCTGGCTTCGTCCGGGTCCTTTCCTCTGGGACCACTGGGAGGAAGTCTTTGTGATGTGAAGACAACACAGCGTGGAGGCATCACATAACCGTTTCTGGCAAGTCTCTATTTCTTTATCGAGATCAGACAAACCCTCAATATCCCCTTCGTAGCAAAGTACTTCATCCTCGGTTGGGCTGTCCCCGTTTCGTGCTGTCAACCTATAGATATAATCCCCATCTTCCTCCTTGGGTATGGGTTCCGTATAACTTTTACCTTCCACAAGGTCTAATGGCATGACTACCCTTGTGCCATTATTTTCAAATACCATGCTTCGTTCTTTTAAGTTAATGGTACCGCCCATGTCGATGGCCCAATCCAATCCCAGTAGCGCAGGGTAGGGGTCCGCATCCCCAACGATTTGAATGACTTCGAAGTTAGCCGAGACTTTTACTCCTGTGATATCTACTACAATCCCAGAGAGCCTCCCCATAGGTACTATTTTTTGGTGATTGGCCATTCGTAGCTGGATGGTGGACCATTCCAGCTTTGGTTCCCCCATGCCTTGCCATGTTTGATTAGGTAACACATTGACATCCGATCTGAGGTCTAAGATAACCTCATCCATCTCGTAGTTTTTGATCTGGACTGTCAGCCGCATCTCCCTGCTAGTGCATCTTTGATACTTGTATAACTTGTGCACATCCTTAATGTCGGGTGACAGGGTGGTGTGTGCTGCACAGCTCTCTAGTAAAGCCAACAAAATTTTTACTGCCTAGGGGGTGCACAGCAGTCTCATACATGTATGTAGGAAATGTTTGACCTCCTCAGCTACCTTCACATTTCGAGGGCGTAGGGACATAGAGGCCTCAGTCTCGAGGAAGTCCTTTCGAGCTTCCATTAACGTTTCCCTCACTTTTTCCAGTTCCAGCCCTTCCTGGTTGCTAACGGCTTTGCGGATCAGTGTTTCAGTTTCAACTTTCTCCTAAATTCCCCTAGTCACTAATCCACTGCGCGTTACCACATTCACACTTGGGTCCTTACCCCTTAGCTCAATCTGGACCCTTTGCACCTTCTGCGTAGGTGGGAGCTGTCTCTCCTGTATCCTTGCCTTCAGAGACGGACAATCGTCCAGCATATGGTCCAACTGTTTGCAATACTTGCAGGACTGTCGCACGAGGTTCAGGCACTCCCTCTCAAAATGCCTTGAGCTCCCATAGTTATAATAGATCAAATGGCCCCGGCCTCAACCTACACTTTGGCCCCCGTCCCTGCTTCTGGAGGGGGATCCATTTCTGCCTGCGGGGGTTTTTGGCGAGGCCAGGTCAGACTGTACTCCCGGTAAACTTTCCCAGTCTATCACTAAATTATGGATTCAGTAGTCCCTCTCCTCATGGCCCATTGACCAGCAGAACTTGCACCAGTGTTGCTCCTGCTCTAGAACATTGGTGCCAGGATAGGGGCAGTGGCTGTCATTATACAACCTATCTATGCGGCCACCCCCGTACCCAGACGTAGGTCCACTCGATCTCCTTCATTCGGGGCTAGGCCCTTATGATCCCATGTAACCTAGACTAGGTTTTCCTATTCGCAGGTGGCTTGGGTGCATATTATTCGTTTGTCCTGGCATTCGCCATAGTTCCATGCCAGCTTCTCTTCCCTTTTCCTGCTATAGGTCCTAAATTTATTGGTGCATAGCCCCAAGTTGCGCTTGGATTTGCTGTACCTTCAGGGAAGAATCTTTCCCGGGTGCAGCTTCTAGCTTCATAGCAGCCTCCAAAGCTTTATCTTGCGAGTCAAAATTCTGGTGACTCATAGGTATGCGTAGGTGAGGGAGTAGCATGGTGATGAGCCATTTCGTAAGCTGCTTGTCATCATACTTAAAGTCCCCTTCTCTGATAGCTTTTTTTAGGCGTTGGTCCACTTCCCACATGGACTCGGTTGCTCCCTGCTTGAAATATTTTACCTCTGATATGATCTGATAGTAGGAACTAAGTTTTTGAAACTGCTGTTTCAGGGCACTCCTAATATCATGAACAGACGTGCCCCCATTCTGAGATATGTACTTCATATACCAGTCCAATGCTCTTTCTTCAAAGGCTAGGGATAGCTGCGCTTTCTTCACAGTATCGCTTATCACGCCTTGCACAATCCATACTAAGTCTACCACAAACCAAAACCAATCCATGTCTTCATCAGCCGTGCCCTTAAAAGTAGGTAATTTCAAGTGCTCTTCCATGTCTCCTTCTTGATAGGTTTCCTGTATTCATTTGTTAGTACCCAAAACCTTTCTCAAAATTCTTGGGTCCTGGCAACGGAACCATTTGTTGGATCAAGGGGTCCTGACCCAGGTTCAGAGTGCAAGGTTTGCCAACAAACCCCTATAATATTGGCCCTTTCGGCAGTGACCTGCTTGCGCAGGTCAAAGTCTCACCCGAAGTAGTATGGGTGGGTGCTGGAACCAGGTTTCTGCACCCTGAGAAAGGATGTGTAAGGCAAGAAGAGCTGCGCTAGACGCTGTGATTCCCAGATTACCTTGTTCTGCACAGGGTAAATTAGGTCTCTATTCACATCCACGTGCACTAGATATATAATTATATGCTTTTATGATAGTATCACAATATTTCATAAACAAAATAGAATAGACCCAGATATATAAAACACACTTACACAGATATTCACAACTTAAATACGAAAAATGCACAATGCAGTAATTACCAACGATTCACACAAAGAGTACTCATAGATTCATTTCTCTATCAACCTTTCTTATTCATTCATTCATCAATTCTTCCTTACAATTTCCTTCCCAGCCTGAGCACACAGCAGCAGGGTCCGCACATAGCTAGACCTGGATCTCCGCACACATAGCCAGCAGGAGTCCTTTCCCCAAAACCCAAACAGATAGCTTAAACCAAAATTCGCATCAATACCTCTTCTTTATACTACCTTACAATACAAAATGTTCCTCTATTTATAATAATATAGCCTATACTTTCCTATGGTCTGCAAACCATGGTTTTCGAACCCCTGGTTTACCCTTTTACCCGTTACAATGCTGTCGGGGCTTTGACCCACCCCAAAACCCCTGCGCTAGACTAAATTTAATCAAAAGTATTAAAAAATGGACCAGTTTCGCAGCTTGTAGGAGACCCTGTTCCAACAGTCACAGGTTGCATGTGAGGAGGAAAATGAAGGAAAATAATGGAAAATGAAGAAAATAGAGGCGTCATAAATAAAAAGGGTTCTGAGAATTAGTTGGTACCTTTTGTCAGTTCAGTTTTTGGAGCTCTCTCGTTATTCTCTCTCTCTCTCTCTCACTCTTGGACATTTAGAGTTTTCTTGGAGCACTTTGGCATTGGAGCAAGAAAGAAAAAGAAATCAAGAATAAGGAAGGAGAAATCAAGTAAGAGCAGGATCAAGCAGCTACAACACGATTATTTTCACACGTATTGATTTGCATGCTTAATTTACTTGCTAGATATGGAATGCATGGTATTGCATGTGGTTATTTTTTTGTCTTGGAATGGGTTTTTTTCAGGTGAGACAATGTTTTCAGCCTAGCCTTGCCATTTCTGGATAAGCTTGATGAAATGGGTTCTCATACTTTTGTTGAGCTAGATTGTTGGATTGGATTCAAAGTTGAGTAAGGTGGATCTATGAATTGATATAACACATGGCCTAGTAACCCATGAAACAGACTGTGGATTGCGGTAAACATGGATATTGTGTTGCCTCAGTGGGCCTAGGAATACTTGGCCTATGAATTTTGGGATATATGGTAAATCTTGGAGGTGGTTTACCTTGATTTAGGGCCTAGTGATCCAGGATGGATTGTGGTAAAGCCTAAGAGGTGGGTGATCTCCCTTTTGGCCTAGTAGTCCTGGGATGGGATGTATGGTAAAGCCTGGAGAGTATGTATCGGTTTAGGGCCTAGTGATTACTAATTCAGACTATGAATTATGGTAAAGCTTGAAAGACTGGGAGATAAGAAAAATCCCTCACGATGTAGGCGAAGAACTTCAGTAGAATTCATTCTTTTTTGGTGCTTTTTGGTTGGTTATGAGTCGCACATTCATTCTTGGAATATGGCACGAGGGTGATTGGCTAAAGAAAGATTTGGATTAGCCAATCTATTTTCGGGTGGAATGTGTAAGTCCCATCTCTGGTTGGTTTTTATATTCATAAATGCGAATCTCATTACGTTAGTATTTGCTATTAAAATGTACTGGTTATTATGAGTATTCTATTGTTGTTGTATCCATGGTATTTCATTTGTTAGTATGCTGGTTATAAGTATATATTTTATCAATGATGATGTATGGCTATATCCATGTTTTTACTTGTAAATGAATGCACACTGTATCTATAGTCAAATAGATTGTATTGTAGCTAATGATGTAAGGGAGCAATGCTTCTTAATGATTCTCATATAAGTATGAGACCCATATGCTTTGTACTATTTTTTATATTTGTAGCTTTCATGGTTGTGACATGTTTTACAAAATTCTTGTCATGGCTAGGAGGGGTCCGAATGATTTCTTAATGACTTGATTGCTTTTGTATATATTATCACTCAGTAATTTCTCAAGGTTAAAGAAAGAAATATTCCAAGGCAACCACAAACCTACTTTTAAACTCTAGGATCTAGCCTTCCTAGGGTTCAGAGAGGGCTCTCTCTACAAGATTTAACTTTGTTTTTAAATATGATTTTAGGCTAGTTATAAAGGACAATTTGGTTTTTGATATTTGGATTGGTTGGTGGGAAAAATCACTTACTGAGATGGATAGTAATAGGTCTGGTTTCCATTGGGCATATGGAGTCAATGTGTCAAGCAGACAACTCAAGATCAAGGTCAAAATAAAAATCTTTTTAGGGGAAGATAGATAAGTCACTAAAGATCTTTAAAGGTTGATTGGTGAAGTGGTTTAATCGGGATAAAGAGTAGTTAAGAATTATTTGATCTGAATAAGGAAGGAGAAGACAAAGTTCATTCGAAAGAGGGAGAAATTAAGGGTTCTCTACCCTAGAAATCAGCAGAAAACATATAAATGATACATAGTTAAAGAAAAAGTGCTTTTAACAAATTCTGTAATAATATTCCTGATTTATCATTCAAATTTAGAATACATATATGGATGTATGTAAAACATAAGTAGATAAACAATGACAATAGAGAGTACTTCACTTCAATGGCTCATCACATGAATCCTGAAATATTATGCTCTATGGTTTTGATCCAGTCTGCTACTTGAACTTGCTACAAGAAACTCTTCGGGTATAGTAAAAATGACTATAGAAAACTTCATAAATTTATTTGTGACAATAATACCTCAAAGGATGAAGTATTTATACAAATTCTAAACTAGAATATCTTGAAAAAATATCAAGATTGGTTTACAAATATCTCAAACTATATTACATAAATATAACTTAAATAAAGGACACTCAAACATAATGAATCTATTTGGCACTATACTTATGGATTTATGGTGACAAAGAAGAGAATTCGAATTTGATATCGACTCAGTTGATGATGAGGCATCCAAGTCACTAACTGTCTCCTTCCTTTGTGCATTTTTATCTAGAAATTATACAAAATTGGGGTCCACTGATACCTTTTTATATCTCAATTCGAGATAGATATGTAAAAAGTGAAAGAGGTTATTGGCCACAATCTTCTCTGGAAAATGATGACTAAACAGGAATTTTCTGTAAAAGTGCTTTCAAATATTGTTTAATATTTCCAAACCCATAATGGATGTTAGAAAAGTGAGAGAGGTTTTTGTATATGGACATCTTAGGAACATAAACCTCCTTCAGTTTTACAAAATTAATCTTGTATTGGCCTCAATAGTTTCTGTAAAAATATGACTTAAATAGGAAATTTTTGGAAAATGTCCCTTCTTGCTCTGTTTTCATCTTTTAACCTTATTGTTCTTTTAACTATTTTGAATTTTACTTCAGATAAACTTCATTGTTGTTGGTGAAAGTTTTTTCATCTCTATTTATCATTTACTACCTCTGTATTTTACTTTTACTGTTTTACCTTGACTGCTCTGTCACCTTTTCACTTTTACCCTTCACTGTGCAATTTTATCTCTCTGATCTCTCTCTGACTTTGATTTAATCCTTTCTTTGTATACAAACTATTTTTTCGTTGAATTTTTTTGAATTAAAATTTGAGAATTTGGAGTAAACAAGTTTGTCAACTAGTATTGAAATTGTTGGCCCAATTTTGTATTCTTAGAATAACCTGCAAAAATCAAACAATTCGTTAATGAAATAGAGGTCTGCAAGGAGGGTGATTGAAGGTTGTATCGAATTCAGATTTTGGACATAAGGATCAATATGGTTATCAATGGTTTTCAACAAAGAATGGGTAAAAGTGAGGTTTTATCATAAAAAATATGAATAGAATTATTGCATTGGTTGTTTTACTGTATAGCAGGCAAGCGGATAGGAGGTTTTGACTTTAAACATAAGTAGTTTTACCATAATAAATGGTGCAGGGATGGTTTTTGCACGATGATGGCTTTGTCACAGAGGAAGAGTGACTTAATGTATTTGTGCAAGGAACAAATAGGTTTTAGCACAGTGGCATCAGGGTTTTACTGCACAACATTGGAATGGAATGGTTGTATACCTCTTCAACGAAGAAGCAGATAAGTGGCTTCAGTGAAAATTGAAGAAGGATTGGTAGTTTTTTGCACGGTTGCAGGAGGAAAACATGGGAGCAGACAAGCGGTTTTATTGCACATGTTGAAATGGTTTTCACATCGTGGGAAAGTGGTAAGCGAGATTGGACCAATCAATGCGATAAAATGGGAATTAGACACGTCGCAGAGAGAGAAACTATGAAAACTTCTTATTTCACAAATTTCATTTTGTTTAAAGGTCACGCTATAAAATACATGATATGGCCTGTCAGTCATTAGATCATCGCAGGGGAAAGCGATTGGTTGAGATCAATCGGTGGAGATGCGAGGTAATATGGGCATGGGGCCCGGGAAATTTTTATGTGGTGGGGTTAATATTTTAAATTAAAACATAGATATAACATGAAATCTTATGTTTAATGTGATAGGTGAAAAATAGGTGATTTACACAACAAATGGGCTATATACATGTGTAATGCAACCTTTGGGTGGGTTTATATATAAAATGATAGTTTAAACCTATGGGGAGGAGGAAATATGTCACGTGGAGTAATTTAAACCATAGGATAACATAAAAATGTGGGTTGGGATATTTATATAAATGAATTAATATAAATACAGGATGGAAGGTTTAAATAATGGAATCAATAAAATAAGTTAAATGTTAACCTGAAAGTGAATATGAGCGGAAAAATACACAAATACACTAAGTAAAGTGTGTTTTAAGTGTTTTTGGCGCAATTTTCATAGTGGTGGCCCTATACTTAACTTTTTACACTTAATACTTAGGAAAAAATGTATTTTGTGGTTTTTTGAATGTTTTTGCATGAAATGAGATTAGTTAAGGGGGGGTTTTACTTTCCCTAAGCAAAAAGTGTTTTAACTTAGGAAAAGGGATTTTATTTTTGAAAAGGGTGTTTATGTCGAGGAAATGGGTTTTTATGAAAGGATTCCAGTACTTAGTACCAATCAGTCACTAAGCCTTGGGTCTGGTCCCAAAAAAAGTTAGAGAAATTCTCTGAGCCCTTTTAACTAAAGGTTTTGAGTACTGAATACTTTGAGGGGAGGGGAATTTAGTAATTTTTTCCAAATGAAGTTTTATTACATGCCTTTATACAACTGCTTTCTACCTACCCATCATTATTCTAACATTTTTTCAATATGTGCATGGGTGCATTTAAGCTTGCAACCCTACATTCATTTTTCTTTTAAAGCAGGAAACTATCTAATTCTAACCTTATTTCATCCGAGAGCTCAGATTAAACTGTTGAGCTCCTCATTTATTCTCTAACTATCTACTGATTTGTCAAGTTTAAACTTTTTGACATATATTTATTCTCTATCTATAAACATGAAACTCAAAGCATGAAAAAGTTAAGATTAAACTATTTAACTCATCATGGATTATGGCATTTTGAACAAGCTGCACATAATCATTATTTTTGCAGTAAAAGTAAAAGTAGTGGCATTTTGACTTGCATCACTTTCATGTGTTATTCTTGTCTCTTTTTCTTTTCTTTTTGGGGTTCATTTTTTTATTCTTTTTGATTTTTCCTTTTCAATTCCTTTGATCTTTCTTTTAGGACATACCCTCTTTTCATTTTTTAATTTGGGAATAAATTTGCAGAAAGAAAAGGTATGTACAATATTTCAAGATTTTTAACAGAGTCAAATCAAAATTATGAATCCTATATTTATAGGACCCTAACAACAGCTTCAAATGGGGATGACATCTCCTTGTGAGATTTCAAGAACACCGTCGACTAGTAGCCCGATCCATTGGGCCAATCCCAAACATGCATATGTTGTGACTGAAAACTCTTGAACTGAATTTACACTTTTTTTGCAAACTGAAATTTGATCTGAGAAAAAATGTGCTACAACCTTCAAAACAAACTACTAAATCATCAATATATTAGGGCATTTTTCTTGGCTTCAAATCTTAATGAATGATTTCAAAACTAACTGAAAAATGAAAACTGAAATAAGTTGAAATCCTATGTACTTACTCTAATCAGCTGTCAAACTACTGGTTAGGTAAAATGAAATAGCCAATTCAACCATTCAAGCATTATGTGCTTTGATATATTTTGCAGCATTTTCTTGTTGATTATGAAAACTGTAATTTTGCAACCTATTAGAAACTTGTCAATAAATGAGAGAATAAGGTAATACTTGATTTCCTTTGTTGACTCTAGAAAATTTTCAAAAGGATCTTCCAAGATATATACACTAATGAACTGATCTAAACAAATGTACATATGTTTTGGATGGCCTCCATGCCATGAAACTGAAATGTTATTTTCATCTTTATCTCCCTGCAAACTTTCAGATAAGATTTGTGATGTATTCCTACTAATTGTAATGTTTAATTGCTGAAACCTTTATCATCTTGATTCTGAAACTCATAGTTAGTTAATGGAGGAAATCTTTGAATGCATTCATTATCCAACATATCTGCTATTGGATCATGAAAAACTTGTGAGGATGGCTGCAATCTATTGGATATGGAATTCCATGGGACTTCATAAACTTCAACAAGTTGCTCATCCTTTTCTTTAATGATGTCATAACCACATTTCCTTTAAAAGATGAAATGATTCAAAAATAGTGGTATTGAATTCTCCTCTGTTATTTGATCATGTATTTCAATGCGAACTGATAACTACAATTGTGAAACTGAAATATCCTGATCAAGAGTTTCATTATCTTCTTTGTTGTCAATCATAATTCCTAAAGACCGCTGATTATTGATGGCCTGAAAGTTGTCTCTAATGAACTGAAATGAAGCAAAACAAAGAGGTAAAGAATCTTTACTTATTTCCACATTTTGTGCTTTTTCTTCCTCACTCTCATAGTTGATCTGTATTGGTTGCTCACTGTATTATAGTTGCTGAAACTGAGTTTCCTCATCCTCCAAACTATTTTCTGATTGATCTGTAGATTTATCTTGAGTTTGGAGAACATAACTATCATCATAATGATCATACTTAGGAAAATCATCAAAAGAAGGAATGCCATCAAACATACACATTAAATCGGTAGATTCCTCTTCCACATATTGATCTGTAAATCCATTTTCTGATCTATGATAATTGGAATTAGCAGGAATTTGTTCATGGCTATCAACCTCTTCTATTTATTCATGGTGATTTTGAGCAAAAAATTCATCTTTCATAGTGATCTTCTGTATCATTTCATCTATTTTTCTTACCAAAAGGCTGAGTTTTACCTCTATAATATTTTTCTTCTCTTCTTCTGATTTCAACATTTCCTTTCTGATTTAAAAATTAACTTCTACATCAACTGCAATGTTCTGCATCAGTACAAGTGTTTTTGAATCTCTTTCTCTTAAATGAAATTCTATTTCTGGATCATAGGCACTTGGATAATGCAAGAGAGCTTAATCATGAGGAGGTCTAATATTTTCTGGCATTGAATAATAAACTTGATTAAATCTATCAGATTTTTTATTTTTATTTTTTCATTTGGATGTGTTTTTAACTGATTATATTCTTCTATAATAAAAAAAAGATTGACTTTAGTTATCCATCTGTCAAGAAAAAGTTTGACAAACTGCTGGAAATTTGAGATGCTTGCATTATGCAGATTCTTGAACCAAATCTTTATTATATTTTGCAAAGAAAGAGAAAAAAGTCTGATTCTAACATCATCTTCATCAATCTCAAATAAATCCATATAATTTTCAAAACCTTGAATATGATTTTGGGCAATGATACCATTATCTCCATCAAATCTAGGAAGATGTTTGTAGTAGTTATCAGGAAAATCATGGAGTATAGGAGGCAAAATAAAGGGTTTATATCTATTTGGAACTTTATATGGTACAGGAATATGCACAGGGATTGTAAGATCAGTCTTGATTATTTGAGGCTTCTTAACTGAAAAATTATCATCATTAGATTCAGAAAAAAGCTGCTCGAAGGGATTAGGAGAATTAGTACTTACAATATCTAAAGGAAAATAATTAAAAACTAATCTAAGATCTTCTCTAAAATACAATATACATTGGAAAAATTTCTTAATGAGAAAGAAAATGATGTCTTGGATTAAGATCCAAGTTGAAATCCTGATCTTTCCATATTGTTCTTTCAGGTTCATTCCTCCAGTGGAGTCTTGATTGTGAAATTTATTTGGAGTCGCCAGGAGTATGATTTTAACCTTTTTGTGTCTGATCATTGTCCACCATCATAGATCAGATCTGAACCTGTAAATTATTTCTGAAGAAAATGTTAGTTTCCCCAGCGTAGTCACCAATATGTTATCACTCAGTAATTTCTCAAGGTTAAAGAAAGAAATATTCTGAGGTAACCACAAACCTACTTTTAAACTCTAGGATCTAGCCTTCCTAGGGTTCAGAGAGGGCTCTCTCTACAAGATTTAACTTTTTTTTAAAATATGATTTTAGGCTAGTTATAAAGGACACTTTGGTTTTTGAGATTTGGTTTGGTTGGTGGGAAAAATCACTTACTGAGATGGATAGTAATAGGTCTGGTTTCTATTGGGCATATGGAGTTAATGTGTCAAACAGATAGCTCAAGATCAAGTTCAAAAGAAAAATATTTTAAGGGCAAGATAGATAAGTCACTAAAGTTCTTTGAAGGATGATTGGCGAATTGGTTTAATCGGGATAAAGAGCAGTTAAGAATTCTTTGATCCAGATAAGGAGGGAGAAGACAGAGGTCATTTGAAATAGGGAGCAATTAAGGGTTCACTACTCCAGAAATCAATAGAAAACATATAAATGATAAATAGTTAAAGACAGAGTTATTTTAACAAATTCTGTAATCATATTCCTAATTTATCATTCAAATTTAGAACACATATATGGATGTATGTAAAACATAAGAAGATAAGCAATGATAGTAGAGAGTACTTCACTTCAATGGCTCATCACATGAATCCTGAAATATGATTCTCTATGGTTTTGATCCAGTCTGCTACTTGAACTTGCTACAAGAAACCCTTCAGGTATAGGAAAAATGACTATAGAAAACTTTATCAATTTATTCCACAATAATACTTCAAAGGATGAAGTATTTATACAAATTATAAACTAGAATATCTTGAAAAAGTGTCAAGATTGGTTTATAAATATCTCAAACTCTATTACATAAATAGAACTTAAATAAAGGACCCTCAAAACTAATGAATCTATTTGGCACTATACTTATGGATTGATGGTGACAAATAAGAGAATTTGCATTTGATTTCAACTCTTAGTTGATGATGAGGCATCCAAGTCACTAACTGTCTCCTTCCTTTGTGCATTTTTCTCCAGAAATTTTGCAAACTTGGGGTCCAGTGATACCTTTTTTATATCTCAATCCGAGATAGATATGTAAAAAGTGAAAGAGGTTATTGTAGATAAATATATTTTTGAGATAAAACTCTCTCAGTTTCCTAAAATTCCGCTCCAGCTGTTCACAATATACTCTACAAAAATATGTCTAAAACAGAACGTTGCACAGTCTGAAAAATAGGCTGTGAAGAAGTGCATGTATCTCTCATTATGTAATACATGTGTAAAATGCGAGATATCGTTTTTTATATGGATCTCCTAGGAACTAAAACCTCCTCTAGTTTTGTAGGATCAATTTGGATTGGCCACAATCTTCTCTGAAAAATTATGACTAAACAAGAATTTTCTGTAAAAGTTCTTTCAAATATTGCTTAATATTTCCAAACCCATAATGGTTGTTAGAAAATTGAGAGAGGTTTTTGTAGGTGGACATCTTAGGAACATAAAAATCCTTCAGTTTTGAAAAATTAATCTTGGATTGGCCACAATAATTTCTGCAAAACTATGACTTAAATAGGAAATTTCTGGAAAATGTCCCTTCTTGCTCTGTTTTCATCTTTTAACCTTATTATTCTTTTAACTATTTTGAATTTTACTTCAGATAAAATTTATTGTTTTTGGTGAAAGTTTTTTCATCTCTATTTACCATTTACTACCTCTGTATTTTACTTTTACTGTTTTTCCTTGATTGCTTTGCCACCTTTTCACTTTTACCCTTCATTGTGCAATTTTGTCTCTCTGATCTCTCTTTGACTTTGATTTAATCCTTTCTTTGTATACAAACTGTTTATTCAATGAAGTTTTTTGAATTAAAATTTGAGAATTTGGAGCAAAAAATTTTTTCAACTAGTATTGAAACTGTTGGCCTAATTTCATATTCTTAGAATAACCTACAAAAATCAAACAATTCGTTAATGAAACAGAGGTCT
This sequence comes from Pinus albicaulis, assembly GCA_034641835.2. Taxonomy (NCBI): domain Eukaryota; kingdom Viridiplantae; phylum Streptophyta; class Pinopsida; order Pinales; family Pinaceae; genus Pinus; species Pinus albicaulis. The sequence continues at coordinate 983,750,773 of CM076581.1, forward strand.
GCAAAGAGGGTGATTGAAGGTTGAATCGAATTAAGATTCTGGACATAAGGATAAATATGGCTGTCAATGGTTTTTAAAAAATAATGGGTAAAAGTGAGATTTTATCATAAAACGTATGAATATGATTATTGCATTGGTTGTTTTACTGTATAGCAGACAAGCGGACAAAAGGTTTTGACTTTAGACATAAGTGGTTTTACCATAATAAATGGTGCAGGGATGGTTTTCACACGATGATGCCTTTGTCATAGAGGAAGAGTGGTTAAATGTATTTTTGCAAGGAACAAATAAGTTTTAGCACAGTGGCATCGGGGTTTTACTGCACAACATTGGAATGGAATGGTTGTATACCTCTTGAGCGAAGAAGCAGATAAGTGGCTTCATTGAAAATTGAGGAAGGGTTGGAAGTTTTTTGCACGGTTGCAGGAAGCAAACGTGGGAGAAGACAAGCGGTTTTATTGTGCAGGTTGAAATGGTTTTCGCATCGTGGGAAAGTAGTAAGTAGGATTGGATCAATCAATGCGATCAAATGGGAATTAGACACGTCGCAGAGAGAGAAACTCTGAAAACTGCCTATTTTGCAAATTTCATTTTGTTTAAAGGTCACGTTATAAAATACGCGATATGGCATGTCGGTCGTTAGATCATCACGGGGGAAAGCGAATGGTTGAGATCAATCAATGGATATGCGGTGTAATATGGGCGTGGGGCCTAGGAAATTTTTATGTGGCGGGGTTAATATTTTAAATTAAAACATATATATAACATGAAATCTTATGTTTAGCATGATAGGTGGAAAATAGGTGATTTACACAGAAAATGGGCTATATACATGTGTAATTCAACCTTTGGGCGGGTTTATATATAAAATAATAGTTTAAACCTATGGGGAGGAGGAAATATATCACCTGGAGTAATTTAAACCATAGGATAACATAAAAATGTGGGTTGGGATATTTATATAAATTAATGAATATAAATATGGGATGGAAGGGTTAAATAATGGAATTAATAAAATAAGTTAAATGTTAATCTGAAAGTGAATATCAATGAAAAAATACAAAAATACACTAAGTAAAGTGTGTTTTAAGTGTTTTTGGTGCATTTTTCATAGTGGTGGCCCCATACTTAAATTTTTACACTTAATACTTAGGATAGATTGTATTTTGTGGTTTTTTGAATGTTTTTGCATGAAATGAGATTAGTTAAGGGGGGTTTTTACTTTCCCTAAGAAAAAAGTGTTTTAACTTAGGAAAAGGGATTTTATTTTTGAGAAGGGTGTTTATGTCGAGGAAATAGGTTTTTATGAAAGAAATCCAGCACTTAGTACCAATCAATGATTAAGCCTTGGGTCTGGTCCCAACAAAATTCAGAGAAATGCTCTAAGCCTTTTTAACTAAAGGTTTTGAGTACTGAATACTTTGAGGGGAGGGGAAATTAGTAATTTTTTCCAAATGAAGTTTTATTACATGCCTTTGTACAACTGATTTCTGTTGGCAATATGATGCAGAGTATTGTCCCTGATGGCAACCCATTGAATGAAGATGAAGACATGAGAATGTTGGCAGGTGTTGTCCTTGATGGCAAAAGATGTAAATCTGATATGAAATGATGTTTGTTAGCAATTTGATGAAGATGATGGCAACTTACTTGATGAAGTTGTGCTTAAATATGTCTTGATGAACTAAATCTGGATGCATTCAAGGAGTGAGTATGAAATGAAGAAAGGAATTCAGTATGTGATAGATCTATGATGAAAAGAGTATGTCTCTAGGCATACGCGGATTTGCCTTAGGGAAGTCGCGTATGCACGCGGGAAAGAACGTACCAAGTCGCGAATGGGCAAAAGCGCTCAAAAAGTGCAAAACCAGGGGTAACCACCATGGTATTGACCCATTGTATTGGGTAGTGATTCGTCTAAATGACCCCGTCCAGGAATACCATCGGAAGTAATGTAGTCTTGGGCTCATGGTATTGTTTTGGCTCATGGTATTGAAAAAGGGGCTCATGGTATTGAAAAAGGGTAAACCTATATAAGGAAAAGAAATTCATTGTGCAAATCATGAGGGTGGGTGCAAGATGTCTGAGCTTGAATGAATACTTCTCTCTGAAGTATATCTGAAGGGAAAGGGTTACAGTTGAATGATAGATCTGAATCTATGATGCACCTATGAAGAAAATGATGAAGAAGGGGATCTAGATCTGAAATGTATCTACTAGATCTGTTTATGGAGTGATTAGATCTGTGATGAGGTGAACATCTATCTGAAGTAAAGGGTTGATTCTGAACTGAATATCTGATCTGAAGAAGTATGCAGCTCTGTAATGGTTGAAGATCCATACGCTAGTTCGTCGCAGAGGAAGCGCATATATACACGGCTTCATTGAAGAGAAAGCGCGTATGCACAATGAAATTGGATATGTAATAGGTACAAAAGTATACGCTGGTTTATGTGGACGGAAGCGCGTATATACGCGACATCAGTGAACGAAAAGCGCGTATGCAAACTAGTGTTTGCTGAAGTATGGGGTATGGAATATCTGATCTGATCTGCTGTGTTTTAGCTATCTGCTGTTGATGTTTGACTGTGTTTAAATGTATGGAGAGGGTCCAGTTTGAAAATATGATGAAACGTGGCCTGCAAGTGCTGTCCTAAAGGATGCTTTGGATCCAGTGTGAAAATTGATGAAACGTGGTCCATAGAGGTGCTGAGGGTTGTTGCCTTCAGTCAGGGGGTCATAGCTCCCTTCCAGGTGAGGCTGGTAAATGAGATCAGGGGGTCATAGCTCCCTTCCAGGTGAGGCTAGTAAACGAGATCAAGGGGTCGTAGCTCCCTTCCAGGAGAGGCTGGTAAACGAGTCAGGGGGTTGGAGCTCCCTTCCAGGAGAGGCTGGTAAACGAGCGCAGGTGGGTGCCTGCGTGCTGGTAGAGTCTGCACCAGCACATATGTTGTAAGATTTTTTCTCTATAATAAAATATTGAAGGCTGAGCAACTGCAGCGGTGGTTTTCTCCCGACTTGGGTTTCCACCTAAAAATCCTGGTGTTCATGTGTGATGCTTTGTGTGATGGTTTATTCTGTTGTTACTACACATGTTTATTGTTAACTTAACATCATATGATTGAATAGCGCAAAGAACTAAGTTAATAAATATCTGCATATTTAGATCTCTGCTAATACGCGAGTTGCATGAAGGATATCCGCGTATATACGCGGGTTTACTAAAGGAAAGTAGCGTATGGGTTTTAGAGAGTGAAAAGGTAAAAATTTTTGAACATGTTGTAAATACTGATTCACCCCCCCCCCCCCTCTCAGTATTTTTCCCAACAATTGGTTTCAGAGCAGGTTCTTCTGCAGAAGCTTGATCGCTTGAAGGAGATCCGTCGCAATGGGAAGTCAAGAAGGAGTAATGTCTATAAAGCCACCTCTATTCAATGGAAGCAAACTGATATTCTGGAAGGTACGAACAAAAGCATATCTGCAAAGTCTTGGTGCAGATGTATGGGCAATCGTGGAAGAAGGTTATCAATACCCGACAAGTATTCCCACTGATGCAGCAGAAAGGAAGAAGTATGAAATCAATGCCAAAGTAGTAAATGTCTTATTAGGAAGCATGTCTGAACCAGAATTTGCTAAAGTGATGCAGCTACATTCAGCAAAAGAAATATGGGACAAAATCATTCTAAGTTATGAAGGAGACACAAAGGTAAAAAGTGCAAAACTCCAAACTCTTAGAATTGAATATGAAAATTTGAAGATGCATAGTGATGAGAGTATTGCTCATTTCTTCTTACGTTTGGATGATATTGTAAATCGAATGTGAAATTTGGGTGAAACCATAACTGATACTACTCTGGTGGAAAAAGTCTTAAGATCGTTGACTTCAAAATTTGACTCTAAAGTTTCAGCTATTGAATAAAGGCAAGATCTGCAAACTCTTACTATTGTTCAATTACATGGTATTCTGACTGCTTTTGAAATGAGACAAGGAGGTCCCTCTCAAACCAGAGAAGCTGATTTTAAGGTATCTGCAAGAAGAAAAGAAAATGAAGTTGTCAAAGAATCCAACTATATATCTGATGAAGAAGAAACAAATTTCGTGAGAAAACTCCAACTAGGAACTGGAAGATTCAAAGGTAAGCTTCCTTTCAAATGTTTTGAGTGTGGAAAAGTTGGTCATTATGCTGCAAAATGTCCTTATAAAGAAGCATCTGCTAAAGGAAAAGAAGTAGCAAGAAGGACTAAGAACCGATCTAGCTCTAAGAAAAGTTACTATACTAATGAAGATAGTGATGGGTCATCTGATAGTGAGGAAGAATGTGAAGAAGATCTTAGACTTCTCATGGAATTTGAACAAAGAGAAGAAAAGGATACTTTTGTGAATGCTCTAGGGGACAATGATTTTCTTGAAGAAAATAATCAAATCAAAGTATATCTAGAAGAAAATAAGATCATCATAGAATCTCTGAAATATCAGATTGAAGAAGAAAAGAAGCACAGGGAGAAAGCAGAATGTGAAGTGGTAAGTCTAAGGAAAGAAGTGGAGAAAGTTCAGACTCTGAATCTCAGAATTATTAAAGGATCAGATACCTTAGATGAAATTATCAAGGCTCAACGTTCTCCTCTCATAAAAACAGGTCTTGGATATATTGGAGAATCCTCTCAGACTTCAGCACCAAACTATCTAAAGGCAACAACTACTGGTTTACAATATTCTGCCTCTCAACAAGGAAGCAAGGATTCTCTACAGGTAAAGCAGGATCATCGCACTTCAAGGAACACAGACAGGAATAACTTTCAAAAGGGTTACAACCAACAGGTAAATTCGAGTAGAAGATTTCATGATCACAGAAATTTCTACTTCAATGGACAATGTTTCTCATGTCACAATTTTGGTCATAAATATGCTCAATGTGTTGCATATAAAACCATCATGAGAAGAGAAGCAAGAAAGAAAAAGATGAATATTGAACCAAAGAAGAACACCTATAACAAATTTTCTCCTCTTCAAAATGAAGTTGAATGTACTTATTGCAATAACTTTGGTCATGAAGAATCTGAATGCAGGAGCAAGATCCAGCCAAAAGAACATGTTCCCTCAAACTCCAAAGTGTGGAAAAAGAAAGAACCGCCAGTTGAAAATTGTGGGATAGCGTTATTTGTAGAAGGTGAAGAAAATCAATGGTACATTGATAGTGGGTGCTCAAGACACATGACAGGTGACAAAAGCAAACTCCTTACATATAATGCTCTAGAAAAGGAAAAGAAAGTAACATTTGGAAATGATTCTCCTGCTGTAATTAAAGGAAAAGGGTCCGTGTTTCTAAAAGAAAAGGTGAAGGCTAATGATGTCATGTATGTGGATGGATTAAGGCATAATCTATTGAGTGTAAGTCAAATGTGTGATCAAGGAACTGAAGTTGTCTTTAGTTCAAAAGAATGTGTGGTTCGTGATCTTGATACAGGTAAAATTATTATAAAAGGGAAAAGAAATCCAAGCAACCTGTATATACTGAACGGCATAGATCAATGTTACTTGAGCAAGTCTTCAGAAAATTGGCTATGGCATAGAAGGCTGGGGCATCTGAGCTTCTCTCAAATTAACAAAGCAAGCAGACTTCAAGCGGTTCATGATCTTCCCAATGTTAATCTTCCAGAAAGTATCATATGCAAATCTTGTCAATTTGGTAAGCAGACCAGAGTACGATTTAATGCCAAAGAAGGATCATCAAGTAAGCCTCTTAAACTCATTCATACTGACATCTATGGACCTATGAGGAAAAAGTCATTACGTGGGGAAGAATACTATGTTTTATTTATTGATGACTACTCTAGAATGTGTTGGATCGGGTTCATTAAACACAAAGATCAAGCATTTGAAAAATTTCAGAGCTTCAAAGCATTGGTAGAAAATGAATTAGATCTAAAAATCAAGTGTCTTAGATCTGATCAAAAAGGAGAATATATATCAAATGAATTCTTTGAATTTTGTGAACAACATGGCATAAAAAGACAGTTCTATGTAGCAGGCACTCCACAACAAAATGGCGTAGCAGAAAGAATGAATAGAAAAATTGTTCAAATGGCTAGAGCTATGCTTGCTGATTCTGGAACTCCTGACATGTTCTGGAGTGAAGCAGCACATACAGCAGCTAACATTCTCAACAAGGCTCATGTTCGGGTAAATAGTGACAAAACTCCATATGAACTCTGGTATGGTAATTCTCCCTCCGTGAAGCATTTTAAAGTTTTTGGAAGTAAATGCTTTATCAAAAATAATTATGAAAAGCTTGGCAAGTTTGAACCTAGATCAGATGAAGGGATATTTCTTGGTTACTCATCTTCAAGAAAAGCATACACATGTTACAATAAAAGGCTTCGAAAGATTGTTGAATGTATTGATGTTGTTATTGATGAGTCTCCTACAGCTCCTAAAGAAGAAAAACAAACAACAAAAGAAGATGATAGTGACATATGGCCTTCTACATCAAATGGAAATGATATAGACAGTGGATCCAATGAAGAACCTGAAAATGATCTATCTGAAAAAGCTCCATCCAGATATGTTCAAAAGAATCATCCTGAATCTCAAATTTTGGGAGACAAGGAAGCAGGTGTATGAACAAGGAGAACTCTTGTGGGATCTTCTAGTCATCTGGCACTTATATCCACAATTGAACCACACAATGTCAATGAAGCTAGCAAAGATGAATGTTGGAACCAAGCCATGAATGAAGAGCTTGATCAAATTGAAAAGAATGACACTTGGGATTTGGTACCAAGACCACATGATAAGAATGTCATTGGAACTAAATGGATTTTCAAGAACAAGTTAAATGAGAATGGGGATGTTGTAAGAAACAAAGCTAGACTGGTTTGCAAAGGGTATAATCAACAAGAAGGTATAGAATTTGAAGAAACTTTTGCTCCTGTAGCTAGACTTGAAGCCATAAGAATGTTTCTTGATTTTTCAAGTTATCAACAAATCAAAGTTTATCAAATGGATGTTAAATCTGCTTTTCTTAATGGTGATCTAGAAGAAGAAGTATATATAGAAAAACCGGAAGGATTCATTTTGGGAAATGATGAAAAACTTGTTTGTAGACTTAAAAAGGCTCTTTATGGTCTCAAACAAGCTCCAAGGGCATGGTATTATCGTCTTGACAAATATCTTCATCAACAAGGATTTTCAAAGGGGTCTGCAGACAACAACTTATACACAAAAGTTGAAAATGATAAATTATTGATTGTAGTGGTATATGTTGATGATATCATTTTTGGGAGTAACGAAGAATCTATGAGTCAAAAATTTGCTTCTGTCATGCAGCAAGAATTTGAAATGTCTTTACTTGGGGAATTAACATTCTTTCTTGGCTTGCAAGTGCATCAAACTGCAGATGGTATATTCCTATCACAAGAAAAATATCTTAAGAAAATTCTGAAGAAGTATGGCATGGAAGAATGCAAACCAGTAAGTACACCAATGATAACCGGATGCAATCTCAGTTCTCATGATGATTCTCCCACGGTGAATCAACCAGAATACAGATCGATGATAGGAAGTCTACTTTATCTCACTGGGACTAGACCAGACATTATGCATGTAGTTGGGATTGTTGGACGATTCCAAGCTAATCCAAAAGAGTCTCACCTTCAGGTTGTGAAAATAATTTTCAAATATCTACAAGGAACTCAAGACTTTGGTCTATGGTATCCAAAGAATGCTGATCTTACTCTTCATGCTTACACCGATGCAGATTGGGCTGGAAGTGTTGATGATCGGAAAAGCACTAGTGGTGGTGCATTCTATATGGGACCTCGGTTAGTATCTTGGTTCAGCAAGAAGCAAAATTCTATTGCCTTATCTACAACAGAAGCAGAATATGTGGCTGCCGCATCTTGTTGCACTCAACTCCTTTGGATGATGCAAACCTTACAAAATTTTCAAATCAAATGTACACCTCCTATCCCCATTAAGTGTGACAATACAAGTGCCATCAGTATTTCAAAGAATCCTGTTATGCATTCAAAGACCAAGCACATCCCCATCAAGTATCACTTCTTACGTGAAAAAGTGCTTGAGCAAACGGTGAAGTTGGAGTATGTTCCCTCCAAAGAACAAGTTGCTGATATCTTTACCAAACCTCTGCCCAGGGAAGCGTTCGAGTATCTAAGACAGAAGCTGGGAGTGTTCTCTGCCAGTCAAAAGAACAAATCTGCATAAATTTAGAAGATGGTATTGGATACGCTGATTTCCTGAAACACAGTCGCGTATATACGCGAGTTCATGCACAGAAAACCGCGTATTTCTGATTACTGACATTTTTCTGTTTGGAGTCAGCTCTCTTCAGCACAGCTGCAGTGCTGTTTGGTATCTCTGATACTGTTTGGTATCTCTGGTGGTGTTCTAGTTCTCATAATTCTATTTCTAATGTTTTGATAAATATGCCTTGATGATTTGTTGGTAAAAGTGTTCAGGATGCACAAACTAAGGGGGAGCCTTAGTCATATGAGAAGGATGCGTGGATGCACAGATTCAGGGGGAGCATTAGCGTTGCTGAGTATAATGCATTATTGGCATTATGATGGTTCTGAAATATGTTCTCTTTCTTGAGGACTTTCTGGTGTTGGTCATAAATGGTCATATTTATATTCTAATGAAAAGGTCATGTTGAGACCCATGATGTAAAATTGTAAATTTCAGTCATGTAAGGACTTGTAAAAATTTGTAAACCCACTTGGTTGGGTAGCTGAGTCAAATTTTGTAAACCCACTTGGTTGGGTAGCTGAGTTGAAATGTGTAAACCCACTTGGTTGGGTACTTGAGTCTTATATGTAAATCCACTTGGTTGGATATCTGATGTAAGTATGAATCTTTGGTGATAGGAAGTTCATAGAGTCATGTACTTCATTGAAAAATATGTTTGAAGATTCAGCATGAACTCAGGGGGAGCTTGGTCACTTCAGTACATATCAGATCTGCAGGACGCTTCTTCCACATGCTGAGAAAAGGGGGAGAGTATGTTTCTTTTGATCCGCCCTTTGCCCTTGATGTCAAAGGGGGAGAGTGACATGGTGTTTGAATGAAGAGAAATAATGGTGTCAAAAATGGGGAGTGTATCTTGGTATCATTGTATTCTTAATGTACCTATCTGTTGTGGTAACCAAACACCATCGTGGTTGCCATCAAGTCCAAAGGGGGAGATTGTTGGCAATATGATGCAGAGTGTTGTCCTTGATGGCAACCCACTGAATGAAGATGAAGACATGAGAATGTTGGCAGGTGTTGTCCTTGATGGCAAAAGATGTAAATCTGATATGAAATGATGTTTGTTAGCAATATGATGAAGATGATGGCAACTTACTTGATAAAGTTGTGCTTGAATCTGATGTATCTACAGTGAGTACAGAAGGCAATGAAGAAAGGAATTCAGTATGTGATAGATCTATGATGAAAAGAGTATGTCTCTAGGCATACGCGGATTTTCCTAAGGGAAGTCGCGTATGCACGTGGGAAAGAACGTGCCAAGTCGCGTATGGGAAAAAGCGCTCAAAAAGTGCAAAACCAGGGGTAACCACCATGGTATTGACCCATTGTATTGGGTAGTGATTCATCTAAATGACCCCGTCCAGGAATACCATCGGAAGTAATGTAGTCTTGGGCTCATGGTATTTTTTTGGCTCATGGTATTGAAAAAGGGGCTCATGGTATTGAAAAAGGGTAAACCTATATAAGGAAAAGAAATTCATTATGAAAATCATGAGGGTGGGTGCAAGATGTCTGAGCTTGAATGAATACTTCTCTCTGAAGTATATCTGAATGTAAAGGGTTACAGTTGAATGATAGATCTGAATCTATGATGCACCTATGAAGAAAATGATGAAGAAGGGGATCTAGATCTGAAATGTATCTACTAGATCTGTTTATGGAGTGATTAGATCTGTGATGAGGCGAACATCTGTCTGAAGTAAAGGGTTGATTCTAAACTGAATATCTGATCTGAAGAAGTATGCAGCTCTGTAATGGTTGAAGATCCATACGCTAGTTCGTCGCAGAGGAAGCGCGTATATACGCAGCTTCACTGAAGAGAAAGCGCGTATGCGCAATGAAATTGGATCTGTAATATGTACAGAAGTATACGCTGGTTTATGTGGATGGAAGCGCGTATATACGCGACATCAGTGAACGAAAAGCGCGTATGCAAACTAGGGTTTGCTGAAGTATGGGGTATGGAATATATGATCTGATCTGCTATGTTTTAGCTATCTTCTGTTGATGTTTGACTGTGTTTAAATGTATGGAGAGGGTCCAGTCTGAAAATATGATGAAACGTGGCCTGCAAGTGTTGTTGTAAAGGATGCTTTGGATCTAGTGTTAAAATTGATGAAACATGGTCCATAGAGGTGCTGAGGGTTGTTGCCTTCAGTCAGGGGGTTGTAGCTCCCTTCCAGGTGAGGCTGGTAAACGAGATCAGGGGGTCGTAGCTCCCTTCTAGGTGAGGCTGGTAAATGAGATCAGGGGGTCGTAGCTCCCTTCCAGGAGAGGTCAACAAATGAGTCGTAAATGGAGCTCCTCCAGAGAGGTCAAACTAGCGTGTGGTGCCTCCTGCGGTGATGGCAGGAGTCCGCACTCCAAAGACATATGTTGTAAGATGTTTTCTCTATAATAAAATATTGAAGGCCGAGTAACGGCAGCGTGCAGCGGTGGGTTTCTACCGACTTGGGTTTCCACCCAAAAATCACTGGTGTTCATGTGATGCTTTGTGTGATTGTTTATTCTTGTAACTACATGTTTTACTCTGTTAACTTCAACATCGATGATTGAATAGCGCAAAGAACTAAGTTAATAACTTTTGTTGCATATTTAGATTTTTGCTAACGACGCAGTTGCATGTAGCTGATATCCGCGCATGACGTGGCAGTTTAACTAAAGGAAAGTAGCGTATGGGTTTTAGAGAGTGAAAAAGTAAAAAGTTTTGAATATGTTGTAAATACTGATTCACCCCCCCCCCCCTCTCAGTATTTTTCCCAACAATTTCTACCTATGCATCATTATTCTAATATTTTTTCATTATGTGCATGGATGCATTTAAGCTGGAAACCCTAAATTCATTTTTCTTTTAAAGCAGGAAACTATCTAATTCTAACCTTATTTCATCTAAGAGCTCAGATTAAACTGTTGAGCTGCTCATTTATTCTCTAAATATCTACTGATTTTTCAAGTTTAAACTGTTTGACATATCTTTATTCTCTATCTATAAACATGAAATTGAAAGCATGAAAAAGTTAAGATTAAACTATTTAACTCATCATGGATTATGGCATTTTGAACAAGCTGCACATAATCATTGTTTTTGAAGTAAAAGTAAAAGTAGTGGCATTTTGACTTGCATCACTTTCATGTGTTATTCTTGTCTCTTTTTGCTTTTTGGGGTGCATTTTTTATTATTTTTGATCTTTTCTTTTCAATTCCTTTGATATTTCTTTTATGACATACCCTCTTTTCATTTTTTAATTTGGGAATACATTTGCGGAAAGCAAAGGTATGTACAATATTTCAAGATTTTTAATAGAGTCAGATAAAAATTATGAATCCTATATTTATAGGACCCTAACAGTATCATTGTCCTATTTTTATTTGTCATCTCTGAAATTTTCATGAAGTTCTAAGTAGAGCACTGGGTTATGAGTTTGAAAAAGTGGCTCAAATCCTAGGGACGCTCGCACAAAACTGAGTAATTGGGGCCTAGGCGCTAGCATGCAATGTTATGCCTACAACTGTAGCCTCATGGATGCTGAATTACAAGCTTGTTCTTGTATTTATGGCTCAAAGAGGTCAAAATGTTAGTGTGACCCAGGAGTAGGAGGCATGTATGGTTGGGTTAGCTCCTAGGGGTGTTATTGATGATGTACAAGGTCTGTATGTTGTGTTTTTGTCGGTTCCATTTCCTTAAGGTCACCTAGGAGGTTGAATCTCGTTATAGTAGCCTCTCGTCACATGTTTACCCTGGTTGGCCAGTTACTTTGGTAGATGTGGGAGGAGGGTGTTACATTTGACATCAAAGGCAAAGGGTACACTCCATATGAATAGGTAGCAAGAACCGAAGTGCATACTTGAGCAATAGATCTCTACATGTATGAAATATAATGTATCAAATATCATCTATGAATCCATATAAACAACAAACAACATATATATCCAATCATCATCTAGGGCAGAACACCAACCAAAAAATAATAGAAGCAAGCAACAACATGCCATCATAAGGAAACCATAATAAGCATACACAACATCATATGAGACAACCACACACACAATTTCCTCCATAACTACATGGAAGTAACCACCAAAAACCTCATCATATGATGCCAAGAACCCCACTATCATAGCACAGTATGAGGAATATCATGAAAACCTCCAAGATGATCATAATGCCAATAATGTATGGTTGAAGTAAATAGGAACAAATAATGATCATTCTCAACGGATGCCATCTCCAAGCTGTAGAGATACCAATTGTTAGAATGAAATTACCGCTTTTGCCGCAAACAATGCTTCCTTTGGCAACTAGAAGCACCATATGGACTAAGACTCCACATGACCATGAATCTTGTGACATATACATGATAAATATATGGCTGTAGCAGTGATACAAGATACCTCATACATAACTCATATGACCATAACATGACCTCATGACTCATGACTAAGTAACCCGAATGATAGTACAACATAAGTACATGGCTCCATGAGCATTATACATGATTCATGAATACATCAATGAAATACATAGCTTTTATGATCATATCATATGTACCAATGACTCAAATACATGATGCATTATGACTATTACATCATCATTAGCCCATGCATGTGGCTGCAAAGTGATTCCATAAGAATCCTCCAAAACATGATTATCATCAAACTGACTCAACTTACTATTAACTGGAATCAATACCAATACATAATGATGAGATAATAACAAATACATGGCTATAGTAAGGATCATACAACAACTCATACATGACTGGTCCATGTCACATCTCATCAGAATACATCTTTTAGTCATGATTACAATCTAATCATGGCTGCACATATTTTCTACCAACTGTTAGAGGAAACCAAAATAATATACATGACTGAAAAATGTGCTCATTTTCACTGATGATTACATATGTAAATATTCCACAAAATAATGAATGAAATAAAAAATACCAAGTAATCTAGGAAAATATCATACCATGCATAGCTCCCCCTAAGCTCAATATATCTCCAATAAGAAAAACTTATCTCGTGGACATGAAAGTGCAATAGGGTCAATGAATTCATCATATGATGTTTCATACTCCATCATATTCTCCCCCTGAGCTTATGCACCTCTCATGATCTGTAGTCCTCTATAAGTATGCATGAAATAACCATGGACTACATCAGGGTCGAATTCTATTCACTATTGAAGAGTTGTTGCTCCTTATTTCTCCACATGGTTTTGGGTTGCTTCTTCTCCTCTTTGATCAACTGCTTATTCCCCTCCTTCTCTTGCTTCCTTTCTTTCTTCACTTTATTTGTGATAAATCCTCTTAGCTTTTGCTGTCTTTGATGGGTTTGTATTGAGTAATAAGGCTTCAAAAATCTCTTTCAATATGGCCAAAACTATGGCATGTATTTAAATCCACATGGCCAAGAGGATCCACTCTTCTTTTGCTCATGCTAGATTTAAACATTGCATGAAATGTGCCTCTCATCCACTGGTTAGACCTGCAATCTATTGCCTTATGGAAAAACAAGTGACATGAGTAACAATAACCATAAAAACCATAAGTATACATGTTTTCCATTCTCCTTGGCTACTGAAATTGCTGGAATCTCAGTCGATGTGATCTATACATGTTGCTCCATCAATTTGCTGAAATATGTCCAAATTTGTGACAATTGTAACATTCTACACTCTGCAAAAAAGGAACAAAAGGTATTTGATTGCTTTGAAACTTTACAAATTTGTCACTATCATATGTAGGAGCAAAAGGTCTTCTCAAAGTAGGTGCTCCTTGAGATCTTCTTCTCTGCTGCTGGTTTTGCTGCTTGATTTGTTGTTGGTTATTTTGTTTTCTATTTGGTTGCTAGATTTGCTTCTTGTTTCCCCGAATCTCACTTTTTCTACTAGTAGATTTTGATATAGGTTTCTTGGGTTCTTCTTTGATGTTTTTGCATACATGCAAACTAGATTCACCCTTTTGAAATCCAAGACCATATTTATCCAACGATGATCTTTGGATCTCAAGTAAATTATCTAGGAATACTGTGCTCTTCTCCATCTTCCACTGCTTTCACAAGGAAACAACTTCAGCTTCTAATTATCAACCCATTTTTCCTTTTCTTGAAATTGTTTCCTCATGCATTCCTCAACTCTTTCAAATTATTTCACCTTAACTTTTAAGCTCATAATATCCTCTTTGAGGTTGGCCTCATCATCAAAGATCTACAATAACTTTTCTTGTTCCTTGCATGCAACTGCTAGTCTTGAAATATCAGATCTAAGAACCTTAATATTATCCTCTTCTTCACTAGGAAATGCGACATGATTAAAATATGAATCCTCAAAATTGTAACTGAAAAGAAAATCATTAACAATTATACCTTTGGATTAATTTTGTTGCAATAACTTTGGTTCTTGATTTTTATTTTTTTATTTTGCAACATTATTTGTTGAAGCTCTTGCACTAGGAATATGAATATTTTGTGGTAGAGCTTCATTATTTTGAAGGCCATTCATTTTATGAGATTGATTCCTCTTGTTCTTTCCCATTCTGAAAAATAAAAAATTCAAATTTCGTGAACAAACCCTAGATCTACTCTCCAGCGATCAAGATGCAACTAAGAACCTCTCTATGATACCAATTGTTAGAAACCTTTGATCACTACTGGGGGGGGGGGCAGGTGGTGAATCAATAGTGTGGTATTCTTAACATTTTTTTTCCTTTTATTACTTTAACTGAATCACACATATATTCACCAAAAACACATTATATTATCTATGCATATGTATCATATAATCAGCTAAAACAAGATAATAATTAGAGAAATAATAATTAACACATCAAAAGCACATCCACACAAGAGGCACAAGATATCTCGTGGAAAACCATTCACCAGGAAAAAAAATACCCTTGTTGCTGCTTCTCTACTCTGAATTTCTATTGTGTTAAGCAATTGATCTTTTACATATGGGAGTTTCACTCCCATCATCATGGAGACTCGACCTCAAATACAAAATTCCAACACCCATCGGCTAGGAGACTCAATTATACTGATAAGCTCAGAAGACTATGTTCTCTATGGATCTCTACAGACTACCATCCGCTGAATTCCACCACGATTAGTCAATCCTTTCTCAAATACCATTGGAATATCCAACCACCATTAGATTGAGAAACTTCCTCCTTTCGCTGAAGCTTCAATATCACTGCTCCACGTCAATGAAGTCACTACTCCTCACCACCATGCATACCTCCTTTCACGTATTTTCAAACTGGATCCCAAGAAACTATCCTTAACCATAAATAAGCTCTGAATACATGCTCTCAACAACAATATCTCATCATCAAATCAAGTATAAACACGATAAACAAAATATTCTCCAATATAGGAAAATTATGGCCACAACAAATATGAATATCTGACCCTCACAACAATGAAATGCTGCAGAATACAGATAGCATCATAAGACACATGGCTATGTGCTACATGCATCAAAAAATCCTGCAAAACAAGTTTGAGAGGATCACCAATATATACTCCAACAACATACAACACTCTCCAATCAATCTCTATACTAACAGCTCCAATTTAGATCTATACCACATCATGCTTTAGATCTGCACATTATTCAATCATAGACACTCATGGACCGAAGCATCTCTATTCTACTCAAGTTCTTAAGCATAGTATCACTATTCTTAATTCACTTCACACATATAATCAACATCTAACACCATCAACCATCACATACCTCCAAGATCAGGTATAGAAAACATGTAGGGCGAAATTGAGCTCTGGGCTAGGATCAAAGGTGCACAAATTGGACCAAATAAATCCACGAAGGTCACTACTAGTGCACTAAATGCATTCACATCATGAGAGGACCTTTTCAAACCATTTGTGACCTTTTCCACTAATTCTGGAAGCCTATGTGAATTTCCAAGTTAATTTCCTTCTGAACAACATGAGGAATGTAGAGAAAATATCAAGAAATCCCATAGTCCCTCCCTTGACACTATCTAAACTTGACTAGAGCTATACCCACTCCCTTAACACTATCTCCATGTGAATATAGGACTCCAATTGCTCCCATAGGCTAATGCGCATGAGACTATGGCTAAAATTGAGGGAAAGCATTAGTCCTTTAGCTCATGACCTCTGCCATCTATTCCATCCTATTCTCCAGCATCTGTACTAGCCTCCATAACTCTGACATGGCATTCGACACATCTACAAGTAGACCAAACATGCCCCCCAAGTGTTACTGCCAAGTGGACCTAGAAGGGCCAACAACAAGGTTGGAAAGTGTGCCAACAAGTCCTTGTTAGGTCCCTATATTACTAGTTTAGTCCCTTATTGTTATTAGTGTAGCCCCCTTATTGTTATTTTTGTACCCGTGTAACCCCAATATTGTTATTATTGTGTCCTTACATTATTATTGTTAGGTCGGCTAGGATTATATTGTGGCCCCATGGAATCCTATATATAGAAGGAGGTTTTTGTCATTTGTATGATCCAAGAATTGTTCATTTATGTAATGTATTGGAGCTTTCCCCCTCTAATTGGCTTATTTCTAAGGCGTTGATCTCTCTTTTATTCTATTTTTGGAGCTAGTTTCATAACATTTGGTATTAGAGCTTTGGATTCTAGGGTTTCGTTGCTCCAAACAGGTCATCGTGGAATTGTCGCTATAACTTGTTTTCTACAAAGGTTCCAAAGCTGAAATTTTTATAGAGCGAAGCCAAAATCATGAGGAACGTCGTGAAAAATTCTCAAATCTTGGTTCACAATATTTTCGGAGAGATGATCTATGCAAGTTAGGGATTTTTGCAGGCTCCTGAATTTAACCTAAAGAGGTCATTGTGGAATTTGTGCTATAATGTTTTTTATACGAGGGTTCAGTAGCTAAAATTTTCTAAGATCGAAGCTGCAATCCTAAGGAACATCGTTGAAATATTTCAAAGCTTGATTTGAAATATTTTCGGAGATAGGGTCTGTAGAAGTTAGGTATTTTTCAGGCTCCCGAATTTCATCTCAAAGAGGTGACCGTGGGAAAATCGTCATAACTCTCTCTTTGAGCATTGGATTGGAATTCTATAAAAATTGACCGCAAGTACATGGAATGTAGTTTCCTCTATATAAATTTTAGAGCCAAAGGAGGAAATAGTGACATGTGGCACTCCGTACAAGGTCGCTCTACTGAACTAGTCCATAATTAGGTCATTGTGGGATATTTGGCATAAATTTGCCTTGAAGAATTCAAATCAGGTTAGACCTCTAGAATTTGAAAGAATATTTAGAGGGCTTATATAGGGCCCAATTTCAGATATTTAAGATCCGAAATCACAGAGATAATTCAGTTTCAATATCGAGCTCCTAAAAGCAAGAAAAAGGTGTGTATTGTTTTACGAATTACATAAGTCTCGTTTGAAAAAATTAATTTGAATTTATTACAAGGGAATATTGAAGAATAGATATCAGTATTGGGTTCTAAAATGCCCCCTAAAAAGAATTCAACAACCATTAATGCTTCAAAAGGCTCTACTATGACTCATGAAGACGAAGAAATGCAACATGAGATATCAAAATTAGAAGAGCAAGTGCACCTATCACAAAGAGCAACAAAAAATGAAATGGAAGTTTTGAAGAAAGGCGTGGAAAGTAAGATGGATGGTTTGAAGAAAGGCATGGAAGCTAATATGAGTGGTTTGGAAGCTAAGATGGATGGCATGGAAGTTGGCATAGAAGCTAAGATGGATTACATGGAAGCTAAGATCGATGAAAAAATGGAAAACATGAAGAATGATCTAAAAGTAGACATCGAAGGTTTGGCAAAGTTGATACAAGAAATGTTTCCTAATGGCGAAAATATAGTAGAGGAAACTCATGATGAGAACAAAATAAATGTTAACCGTGATTTCATAAACTCTAATGTTGGATGGAAGAACCACCATATTCCAAAGATGGATATGAGGAAGTTTGATGGCAAGGATCCCGTAACATGGATACTACAGATGGAGTAATATTTTGATCTCAATAATGTGAAAAACACACAAAAGGTACGCATTGCAACTTTACATTTAGAAAAAAATACATTTGTATGGTATCAATGGCTTTGCTCCCGTAAAAAAATTGTCACTTGGTCAATTTTTACGGAGGAAATGATAGCACATTATGAGGATACAAAAAGCAACACCTTCTTTAGCCAACTGATAAATCTCAAACAAAAGGGTTCAGTGGTGGAGCACATTGAGGACTTCCAAAGATTGAATATAAGGGTAACTGATATTCCAGAGGAACACAAGACTGATGTCTTCATAGGAACTTTAAAGGATAACATCCAACATGAAGTTCACATTTGGGAACCTAATTCATTGGAAAAGGCATTTAGGTTGGAAAGAAAAATTGAATATAAAATTATTGTGACAAGGAAGCCTACCGCTGACATATATAAAGATGGAAGTGTTGCTACTCTTAGAATTCCACGACCTACAGGGTTGAAACCACAACAATTGGAAGAAAAAAGAGAAAAAGGGCTTTTCTACAATTGTGATAGCAAATACACTAAATGTCATAATTGTGTAGAGAGAAATTATTTTACGTAGATTGTGAATAGGAAGAAGAAAATGAACAAGAATCTTCAAAAGAAGAGGATATACACCAGGAACCAACCCTAGAAGAGGAAGAAATGAGTTCGACCATATCGTGTAATGCATTGGCAGGAATTACCACTCCTCAAACTCTTAAGATAGAAGGACATATCAAGAATAAAAAGGTAATAGTGTTGATTGATTCAGGTAGTACCCATAATTTTATTCATTGTAAGGTAGCCAAGGAGTTGAATTGTTTCCTATACCCAGCACCAGAATGTCAAGTGATGGTTGAAAATGGAGGAACTACAAATTGCTCTGGAAAATGCCATAATATCAAGCTAACCATGGGGGAATATGTATTGAATAGTACAATGCTTTCCATTCCAATGGGAGGTGCTAATGTTGTACTAGGAGTACAATGGTTACAATCTTTGGGGACGGTAGCTTTTAATTTTCAAGAACTTTTCTTGAATATTTTTTTCAGAAGGAAAGGAAGTTGAATTACAGGGTATCGCAGGGAAGCCAAGAAAGATAATAGGCTCTAATTTCATGACAAAGCTTCTTAAGAAAGAACAACGAGGCGTAATTGCACAATTATGCTCACTAGAAGTTCCAACATCAAAATCAACTATTTCTACAGTTCTCAAAAAAGTCCTAGACAATCATTCCAAGGTGTTTGAAACTCCCAAAGGACTCCCACCTACTCGTGATCATGATCATGCTATTCATTTGATTCCAAGAAGTGTTCCTCCAAACATCAAGCCTTATAGATATCCTTATGTCCAAAAGAGAGAAATTGAACGTATGACTGTAGAAATGTTAGAGGCTGGTATAATTCAACCTAGTCAAAGTTATTTCTCTACTCGAGTAATATTGGTGCACAAGAAGGATGGATCATGGTGCATGTGTCTGGATTATAGGGGGCTCAACAAGCTCACCATTAAAGATAAATTTCCCATTCCTGTGACTGATGAATTATTGGATGAATTACATGGAGCAATTTATTTTACCAAGTTGGATCTTTGTTCAAGATATCATCAAATTAGAATGAAGACTGAAGATATTTCGAAATTTTTTTTTTGAACTCATGAGGGTCATTATGAATTTTTGGTCATGCCTTTTGGCCTTAACAATGCACCTTCTACATATCAAGGGTTGATGAATTCCATTTTCAAACCATTCCTTAGAAAATTTTTTCTAGTATTTTTTGATGATATACTAATCTACAAAAGGTCTTGGAAGGATCATGTTCAACATGTTGACAGGGTGATTAAACTATTGCAGGAGAAACAATTATATGCAAAAACATCCAAATGTTTCTTTGGAGTACAAGAGGTGGAATATTTGGGTCATATTGTATCTCACGAGGGTGTTAAGGTAGACCCTAACAAAATTAATGCCATTAAGGAATGGAAAGTCCCCACAACCATAAAGCAGTTGCAAGGATTTCTTGGGTTAACATGGTATTATCGCAAGTTTGTTAAGAATTATGGGAGAATAGTAGCACCTCTAACAAAATTATTGAAGAAAGATGCATTTTCATGGACTCCTAAAGAAACTAAGGTCTTTGAACATCTTAAAGAGGCAATGTGCCTAGCACCAGTCTTAGCTATGCCAAACTTCACAAAAACCTTTATTGTGGATTGTGATGCCTCAGGAAATGGAATTGGTGCTATTTTAATGCAAGAAGGAATACCCATTGCTTTTGAAAGTTTTCCAATCAAAGGAAAGTATTTACAGAAATATATTTATGAGAAGGAAATGTTAGCAATACTACATGCACTAAAGAAATGGTGACCTTACCTAATGGGAAGACACTTCAAGGTAAAAAATGATCATGATAGTCTTAAACACTTTTTAGAACAAATACTATCTTCAGAAGAGCAGCAAAAATGGGTCACAAAGATGTTGGGTTATGACTTTGAAATAATCTACAAAAAAGGGAAGCTAAATGTTTTTGCAGATGCACTCTCAAGAAAGAATGAAGAGGTGGAAGCATTTCTTTGTGCCATTTCTATTATCCAAGTAGATTGGATAACCGAAGCAAGGGATGAATGGAAGAAGGACAAAGAAGTGTGGAAACTCATTCAAAAGTTGTGGTAAGATCCTAGTACATCTGATACATTTAGTTGGAAAAATGATTCCTTATGGTACAAAGATCACGTATATATTTGTAAGAATTCCCAACTAAAACAAAAGATTCTTTTGGAATTGCACACTTCTCCTTTAGGAGGACACTCAGGATTTTTAAAAACTTACCATAGGGTGAAGAAATAATTTTTTTGGGATGGCCTTAAATCTCATATTCAAAATTTTGTGGCAGAATGTTTGGTTTTCCAGCAAAATAAAGTTGAGACAATTAAGTCCCTGGGTCTTCTACAACCTTTATCCATTCCAAGTCAACGTTGGGAGGAGATTTCAATGGATTTTATCACAGTTTTACCTAAGTCCGAAGGAAAGAGTGTCATCATGGTGGTAGTTGAGACTTACCAAGTATGCACACTTTTTTGCATTATCTCATCCATTTAAAGCAATTACAGTTGCTACTACATTTATGGAAACAATTCAAAAGCTACTTGGAAACCCAAAGAATATTGTGAGCGACGGAGATCCCATTTTTACTGGAAATTTTTGGACGGAGTTATTTTCTTGTTTGGGTACTCAATTAGCTCATAGCTCATCGTATCATCCTCCATCTGATGGTCAAACTGAGATAGTGAATAGATGTTTGGAAGGATATCTTCGTTGTTTTGTATTTGATAAACAAACAAAATGGGTCAAGTGGTTACCTCTTGCTGAATGGTGGTATAACACTTCCTTCCATACTGCAGCAAAAATGACCCCATTTATGGCACTTTATGGATATCATCCACCGTCCATCACATAATATTTAAGAGAAAATTCTAAGGTTCAAGCAGTGGAATATCACATCGAGCATCAACAAGAAGTTCTCCAACTCTTAAAGGATAACCTAAATTTGGCACAAAATCGAATGAAACAATAGATAGATCAACATCGCAGCGAGAGGAGTTTTGATGTAGGAGACTGGGTATTTTTACGGCTACAACCATACAAACAAATGTCCCTAAAGAAAGCTAAGAAGGATAATAAATTATCTCCAAAGTAATATGGTCCTTACAAGGTGTTGCAAAATATTGGTACTATGGCATACAAATTGAAGCTTCCTTCTTCTTCGCGAGTGCATCCAGTTTTCCATGTTTCATGCTTGAAGAAGGTTATAGGTGAAAATCTTCCAATTCAGACAATATTGCCAGAACTTGATGAGGAAGGAAAAATAATATTGGAACCTGAAGTGGTCATGGAAACAAGAACTCGACAACTACAAAATTGATCAATTTCAGAGTATCTCATAAAGTGGAAGAACTTACCCACTGAAGATTCTACATGGGAGGATGAGAATTTATACAGAAGCACCCAGAGCTACTCAAGCATTGAGGACAACACTTTTTTGAAGGAGAGGGGAATATTAGGTCCCTATATTACTAGTTTAGTCCCTTATTGTTATTTGTGTAGCCCCATTATTGTTATTGTTGTACCCTTGTAACCCCAATATTGATAGATTGGAGGTTTCTGTGGTGTAGATTTTTAGATATAAGATTCAGAATCTCCACAGTCTTCATTTTTTGTCGACGTTTTGAGTCTAAATCAAGACTCATATTCAGGACAAACTTTCTAAGAAGAGAGTAGATTAGGGTAAATAAATAGAGGAAAAAAGGTTTGAAGGGCAAAAAGAGCCGACCATTTTTGTAATAATTTGTAAAAGTTTGATTAATTTGATTAATTATTTATTGTCCTATGTTAGTTTTATAACCATTTTTATTTCTAATTTGATCTATGAAATTATTATTAAATTAATTATATCCATTTTATGTATATATTTATAATTCTAATTTTGATCTAAGCTTTATAATCTATATTAATTTATTTAAAGTTTTTTATGTTATAATTAATAATTAATATTATAATACATATAAATTAAGTTATGGTGTTTTTAAGGATAGATTAATTAAGTTTTTTATTTTAATTCAATGGATGTGTCATTATAATGATAGTGAATTTATTAAAATGTTTCTATTTATTATGGTAGATAATTTCAAGGGATAGGTTTTTTATGTTATAATTAATAATTAAAATTTTTAGTAATATAAAAATTAGGTGATAGTGTTTTAAGGTTATTAGAAGAAGATTACTTAAGTTTTATGATTTAAACCAAGTGACATTATAATAAGGGTAGGTTTTAGATATTATTAACCTAAGGTTTGATAATTTGATTATTTAAAAAGTTATCTCTTTATATAGGTAGATATTTTAAAGGTAGGTTAGTTATTATAAGAAGAGATTTTTAAGATTGTTTTCTATACTTTTTAAATTTATGTTATTTTGAGATTCGATTTTAAGGGTTGTATAGGTTGGTTATTTGGTAGTTGTTAATAATAGTAAGGTTAGTTCTTTTTAAAGGGATTTTTGGCAATGAGCACAGGATCTTCAAGGCATATGTGATGACATGTTTTTGTTGGAGTGTTCTGCTAAAGCGTTGGTGTAATGAATAAATAATGTAAATAGATATATAACCAAAAGTACATAAAGAAGTACATATACGTACATACCAAGACAACTTAAAATTAAATATGAAAAAGAAAGAAGGAAGAGTAGGTAAGGTTATTTTGATTATTCTTTAAGTGGTTTACAACCTCATGGTTTTAGAAGCCGATGGTAATTTACCATGGTATTTGCAAGGTAAAATAAGAAAAAAAGGAATAACAAATCTCTCTGTGAATGGTAAGTTTACTTTTACATGGAGAACATTAACCGAGTCAAATACACATAAGCGGACATATATTTTATAGGTGAATATAGGTGAATAGCCACATTTCACTAGGGTTGTAACTTTTCAAAACAAAAAATAAAAAGAGTTAAAAAAAATCAACTATTAAAAAAAAATTATAAAAATAAATAAATAAATAAAACTAGAATTTACACAGTCAAAAACCTCATCACAAAAGAAGGCTATTAAGTTTAGAAGGGCTATTTAAAAAAAAAGAAAAAAGGGAGTAATATTTTAGAAAGGGATTATTTAAATAAATAAATATTCAAAAAGTATTGATATATAAAAAGGGGAATACAATATCATATTCCAAAATTTGTTTATATATATAAACCCCATAGTTAAAGTATTTTGGACAAAATTATCAGTGAAGTGAAATGGAAACTAGTAATGGAATATTTCCTAAAAATTATAGTATGTGTGTCTATGCATTAATTGAAATCAAAGGGTCACTTGTGGGAAAGGAAGTTCTCATATCTATCGATCTTACTCAAAAGAATAATTATGTTAGTATTGAATGTGCTAACCAATTAGTGATCCCTTAATCAAATATAAATGAAACAAATTCATTTCACGAAAATGACAAACAATATGACATAGAGAATTTACACCTAAGTATTGGGGAGTATTCCTTTGTCTCACAATTAACTGTTAAAACGTTATTTTGCAACAATAGTGATATAGTTCTAGGTTCACTCTGGATGGAATCACTAGGGTCATTCATCCTTAATACGAAAAAGAAGTTTTTGACATTCTCCTACAAAAAGAAGAAAATAATGTTGCAGGATGTTAACTTGAAGCTAAATTCAGTAACACCGGAAGACATGTTAGATATTTCAAAAGTAGTTTTTCAAGAAGGTAAAAAGGTTATCCAAAATATGCAAAAGGGAATTGAAAAAATCACCACTAAAAAGAATGACGAAGTTACTCGCCTCAAGGACCACATTGAAAAGTTACTAACGCAAATTAAGAAGCTGAAGAAAGACAAGAAGTCATTACAAAACAAGGTGCAACAACTTGTCGAAAAGGAATCATCGAACTTTCAAATGTAGACGTTCAAGTTGAAGAAAAAAAGAACATTGATCCAGTAAATGTCACAACTCAAGAAGCAGACAAGAAAGTTGTAGAATATGCAAACTTAGATGTTGTAGTTCAGACGAGGAACATTCTAAGTGAAGGTTCTGTAACCAACTCAATAACGTCCTTGCCAGAAGAAAATCATAGAAGTCAAATAAAAAAAGTTCCCTGTCGACATCCCAATCACGGGAGAAGACAAATCGACTAAGCTACGTGTTCAAAACATAATAAAAAAGCTGATATTTCGAAGAATACTAATGTCGGTGCAATCCACTCATGTGATTCCCAGTCATCACAAATTTCCAGTCATCGCAAGCTCCCACAAAAGATTTATCTCGGATGGTCTGATCCCTTCTTAGTGCAACAATTTTGTTTGTCACTTAGAGTATCATATCAACTTGTATCGGCAAGGATCACTGCCCTGCGACAAGAAGATGTTCGTAACAGGAAAAGAAATCAATGCCTTTCATCAACAAGCTTTGAGGACAAATATTTTTGAGGAGGAAGGCATTGTAATGAATAAATAATGTAAATAATAATTAATTAGGTAATTAGTAATTAGGTTGAAATTAATTAGTTAATTAGTAATTAGGTTGAAAGGCCATGTCTGATGAGACATGACCTTTCATGAAGAGGCACCTGCCTAGGTATATAAGCATGCCTCATTTCTAATTATCAAGCATCTCATCTCATTCATCATACATTTTAATAATAATATCTGTATCCTCAATGGATATCTTGATATTTCAAGTCTTTTGGAATATTTAACTTGAGAAGGAACTTTGCTCGCTTCATTTGGTGACATTTCAGGATTGTTTTATGTATGGTTAAGGTGAAATAATCCTCTTCTATTAGGCCACATCCCTGCGTGGTATAATCAAGCTGACCCAAGCTGTAATATTCCGAAATGGGAAAAGCAACAATATAATGCAGAATGATGGAAAAATAACACAGATCATCATTTATACATCAAGAAGCCAATATGGAGACCTTTCATTTTTTATTACAACAACAAAATATGTTTAAGAAGTGGCCCATAAGATACATAACAAGAAAAGCAAGTCTCCAATGAAGAAAATCCCTCAATATGAGGTGCTGCAACCATATATAAAAGCTGGAAAACCCTTACAACGTTATTTTATTGCCTATGAAATAGCAATAGATTATACATAAGATATATAGCTTCTATGAGCATAAAAATTTAGATATATATCAGATCCATGCACTATACAAGCTCCTCTAAAGAAACCCCTTGGGGTTTTCAGCAAAACACCAAGTACAAGTTGTAGATTTGAGATCTAAGACTGTAGATATACTGAAAATTATAGATCTGGAAAGTGTGGATGAAATGATATGAGAAATGTAATAGCCTCCTCAAATAGATCTCCAAAGTGAAGGTCAGATCTCCAACACTAGAAAACCAACTCTCCAAATGGTGTGCTAAACCACCTTGCAACTGCACCTACAGAAATAACGTAGATCTGAAAGGAAACTGCACTATAGGGATCAAAATAAGGTTGTCCTAATGCCAAGATCTGGAAATGATGCTCAAGCCCTCCAATATTTTCCTCCCAATGAAGTATAAATATCCTCCAATAAAAAGGAGCACTGATGTTATCATAAAAGCAGTCCTGATAGGTTGCCAATCAAATCAATCTCATGCTATTTCAAACCAATATTTTGATTGAGTCTTAGCCTCCTCAACCTGAGAGGGATCTCTCAAGGGTTAATGATTTTTCATAGAAATATATATGGCTAACTCTATGTGGGGTAATAAGCATATAAATGACAGATATTGGTTGTAAATCACATTAGCAAGTGCGCATTGGGCTTATGGAGTCAAAATAGCTCCAGTAAAACAAAACAATCTACTTAGCATGGAATTCAAGGCATATCAGATTTCTAGTCCTGAGATACACATGTGAAACTATAAAACACACAGTCAGTTTGTCTATGAAGGAAGTCAGAGCATCAATGATGAATTCTGAGTAAAATAAGCAAAAAACACTGCAATAGGATAGTAAAAACATGCCATTAGAACAAGAGCACACTAGAAATTTTTATGAATCTTGAGGTGGCTAAGTAGAAAGCTTTGTATTAAGCTGAAAACCAGTTACTTACAATAAACACAGTTGTTTTGCTAAAAATTTCCAACCATTAGTATTTCGACTTCTTCATTTTTTATAGATCATTTAAAACATAGGATAACATTATCCTGAGCTAAATACATCAGATTCCTACTTTTTGACACCTTGCCTAACCATATGACATGGTTATTATTACAAAATGACAGCTGCAAACCTAATGAACAGTCCTATTACAAATAGGATTAAAAATCCTTAACCCTA
Organism: Pinus albicaulis; assembly: GCA_034641835.2. Classification (NCBI taxonomy): domain Eukaryota; kingdom Viridiplantae; phylum Streptophyta; class Pinopsida; order Pinales; family Pinaceae; genus Pinus; species Pinus albicaulis. The sequence continues at coordinate 983,777,896 of CM076581.1, forward strand.
CTCATAACAACCTTATCTAAACTAGATTACATCATTTTCTGACTATATTCCGATAAGGTTGAATCCAGATGATAAGCTCCAACACTTTATGACCTCAATGCTGATCTCCATTAAACTAGGAAACTGTCCCCTGTTTTCTAGGCGTAGGTTTCTTTGTTCTCTTGAGACACTTTGACTGTCATGAACCCATTACTTCGAGCTTATTTGATGTTAGGAACTGAAGTAACACCTTTCAAAAACCTCATCAAGTACCAACTGTCCAAAACCACCATAAAACTCTTCAAAATAGCAGAAGTATACCTACGCTATGAAAACAACACAGTTTCGTAGTGCTTTTCGTAGCGTAGCCTTTTTACCCTTTTACCTTCAAAACTTTGGCTTATTTCTTCCAGATTTATCTTTATATTCACTTAACACAACTTCCCTAGCAATTTCAGGTCATAATACATAGATTTTCCTTTCAAAAATTTATAAGAAATGGTGAAAAAAGATGCTACAGCAGTTTCGTAGCACTTTTCACTCTTTTTGCAATGTTTGCGCTATAAAACTGTTGAGTGAGCAATTTTGTCCAGATTTCTTCAAAATTCAAACCAAAAATGTGCCAAAATTTCAGAATACCACTGGTTTCATCAAAACAAACAGTCATATGAACTAAAAACACAATTTTCATGAGGTTTATTCTTCATTTTCAATTTGATTTAGCTTTTGACTTTTTAAATAAGATGTCATTGTGAACCTTTGTTTTTTAGCTTATCCTGAGTCAGTTTCAGCTGCAGCTCCAAATCCTCCACTTGATCTCTTAGTATTCTATTATTGGCTCTCAAGTGAGTATTTATTACTCTAACAAACTTTGCTTCCTTGATGGCTGGAACTGTCCATGTGTAAAACTGCTCTGCACTAGGAATTTCAGACCTAGAACCATTTTGGCCTTCCCATACTGCCTTCATTATTTTGAACTCTATTTTCTCAATAATATGCTTTCTAGACCTCTTTCTTATCATAGCAATCTCCTGATTTGCTAACCTCAATTTCTCCTCAAGATGTCGACACTCTGTCATTTCTTCCTTTTCCTTCATTATTCTGCTGGCTGCATGCCCCACTGTTGGTGATGAGAGGTAAACCTCCTTGTTGCCTTCCTTGAGCTTCTTAGCATGCCTAGTTAAAGGTTTCCTTACTTGAAAGATAAAGGCTGCATTTTCACCCTCAAATTCAAGTTTCTTTGCTGACTTAACTTTTTTCTGTTTGTGTTCATCAACTCCAATGAAATCAGCTTGCACAATGGGTGAATCTTCTATATCAATTGTATGAAGGATGTCATCTAAATTACCTTTATCACTAGGCTGTCCTCTGCACTTGAAATTTTTTTTTTTTTTCCCTTTGATTCCACTGCTTGACTTCTTGTCACTCTCTTGATTTCCTGCTTGCTAGAAATTTGCTTTTGTTTTCCCTCTTTGCCACTTTTTGACCTCTATTTTGCAGGTGATGGAGTTGCTGCAACAAGAACTTGTGTCTTCTTTGTCCTTTTCTCAACATGTTTCCTTGGTTTCAACTTTACAAACCTTTTTGACTTTGCAACCACAGGCTGACTAGACTCTGCTACTAGTGTTGAGGGAGTTCTTTTAGGTTTAGGGTTTCTAGCTGGGGTTAGGGTTTCCAGTTCAAAACCATTTATAAACAAAAAATAATACCAATCCTTGATTATTTTTTGAAGCTCATTCAACACCAATAACTTTATAAAACCATGGTGAAACAAATATTTTTCACAACCATCAGACTTGGCTTGTACTTTATCAGCCATTTTGGCAAGACTCCTATGCAATTAAAAGGGAAAATATAGTGATATCATACCCGTGAAATGAAGAAGCAACTTGAAATGATAAGTATAAAATTTATGGCACATGCCTTCACATGTAAAGTATCTTTGAATGTTGAACAACAGATTGGCATAGGTGTCTTTGATACAACTTCTAGGTATTGTATTATTCAGGTCCATATCTGCATACTCAGATTTCATGAATTCCTTGCATGGTTCCATGTCAAACTTAAAACCTTTAAACCAAGTCTCTTTCCCCCTTGGTATTTCTGTCACAGAATCAATAATCTCAGGTGTGACTGGCACATTTAACATCCCAATCTTGGTAGTTGTTCCACTGAAGTGTAAGGAAAATGCTTTAGACACTGGAGTATGGAAACCATGCAGCTTTTCACAAAACCGGAGACAACCTGCTTTGCTAAAAGCCTCCATCACTATTTGATATTCAATTATAGCCTTCACATTTCTAGGCTCATATCTTAAGAAATGTCCCCCTCTGTGGGCTTTCTTTTCCTCTGCCATGCTTCTTAGAAAAACCTGTCAGCTTCTCTTGAATCTATGAAACAACCTCACTTGATTAGGATATGAACAGCCTCGCTTGAATAAATGAACAAAATCACTTGAGAATATGGAACAACCTCGCTTTATTATGGTGAAGATAGCTTTTGTATAGAACAACCACATACTTAGCTTGAATTCTTCAGAGCTTAGACACTCGTATGGAGACAAATGAAAATGAGAATGACCAAACTAGGCAAGAATTTGAATTTAAGATGTCATCTCATAACTGAATGATGCTTCAATCATGCCCTATCATGATGATAATGACTATGAGACAAGTAATTAAATTGAATTTGATAACTAACTGACTCACCATACCCCTATCCTATCATTCCCCGACAGATTCTGACAGGTTTTGGCTTAATTGACAAGAAGGTTAAGAAACCACACTTTTGTAGTGCCCACAGTGTATTTTTTCCAGTTTGCGCTACGAAAGTATTAGCGCTTTCGTAGCGCAAATCCACTTTTTTGAACTAGCGATGCTACCAAATGGAGGATTCTTGGCTTATTGCAGAAATCTAACCCGAAACCTTATGGAATGACTCCTGAATGGAAAATGTGAGTATTTAATCATGGAATGGACCTTTAAAAGACTTATTTAAATTCCATGATGACTTTGAAACTTATAAAAACTCTAACCTACCCTTAACCAAATCCTAAAATGACTTTCAAACCCATTTTGAGACCATGATAAAAAACAGAGTTAACACATTGATGTTTTGAAATTTTTTTGGGTGATAATAGTGGCTCCACTTGGGATAGCGTACCCCTGTGGTACACTAAGAACCAGTAGTTCTAGTGGTGCTATCCATTTTCTTGACCAAAACAGAAAAAAAATTGAAATTTCCAAGCTTCCTCCTCAAGCTCTAATGGCCTTCACCTCGGGCTCAAGCTTGCTGATTTAGCTTGTCATTATTAGCAAAAAAACTCATAAAATGGAATATATACAATGACATGAATAATCAATCAGATTTTAGGAAGAATAATGCTTCAAAAGCCTGCCATTCATAGGTCCTACAGCATATGAATTTCCATCCATATCCTGCAGTATGTAAGTATTGTTTCCATGGAAAGCTGCTATCTTGAAAGGACCTTTCCATAAATTCTCAAACTTACCATGTTTTCCTTTCTCTTCAATTTTGGCCTCCCATTTCAACACTTCATTTTGAATTTGAAAACTTTCTTCCTTGATCTTTTTATCAAATGTCCTCTTGATTCTGTTTTGAGATTGTTGATTTCCATTATAAACCTCATTCCTCTTCTCTTGCAAAGCTATCAGCTGATTAATCCTCCTCTGGATTGCATTTGGTTCCTCTTCTAGGCCTTGAATCAACTTCATGATAGGTACCCCTAGTGATGTAGGAAAAATATCCTTAGCACCATATACCAATTCATATGGTGAAGTTCCAATTGACCTCTTTGTGCATATCCTATCAGCCCATAAGGAGTATTTTAGCTTCAAATGCCAAGCCTTCTTATTCTCCTGCAACACCTTTTTAATGATCCTCACAAGACTCTTGTTAGAAGACTCAGCAAGACCATTTCCTTACGGATAGTATGCAGTAGAATGCCCAAGAGTAATATGATATTGATGATAGAATTGACCAGCTTCTTAGAATTAAATGCATGTGCATTATCAGTTATAATCTTCATGGGGCAACCAAACCTAGACAAGATACTATTCTCTAAGAAATAAATAATCACAAAATCATTTTCTTCCTTAGTTGGGATTGCTTCAATCCATTTGGTGAAGTAATCAGTCGCTGTAATAATCCAACGATGATGAACTGATGATGATGGATGAATCTCCCCAATAAAATCTAGCCCCCACTGCTGAAATGGTGCTTCTACATAGATAGGCATCAAAGGTAAAGGTACAAGCTTCTTCTTACCCTCAAAAATTTTGCATTCATGGCAGGAAGCAACCCTCTTGTAGACATCCTTAAACATTGTAGGCCAATAATACCCTGCTCTTAGAATCTTATTCATTGTCGCCTTCCAATAATGGTGACCTCCACAATCTCCTTTGTGGAATTCTTCAATTACTTTATCAGCCTCCTCTTCCAACAAAAAATTCAGCAAAATTCCGCCAGTATCCTTCCAAAATAGATTTCTATCAAAAATAAAATATCTCAAAAATTTTAGCTTAACAAACCTTTCTTTGGAATTTGTTAGATCAACAGGTGCTTTATTGTGTTGTTGGAAAAAAACAACCTCCTTGTACCAGTATGAAGTGATGTATTTTTCTTCAATAGGAACTAATTCCTCTTCATCATCTGAAATTTCTAATATTTCTGCAATCAAATTTATGTCGAGACAGTCAAAGTTTGACTGCACCATCAACTTTGCTAAGCCTAGCCCTTTGACCAATTTTGTTGGTTTAATCTCTATATCATACTCTAGAAATTTAGTAATCCATTTCCCCCTCTTACCATCAGGGTCAGCTTGAGTGAGGATGTCTTTCAAAGCATTATTAGGAACAAACGCCACAATATGAGAATGCAGAATATAAATTCTGAAATCTTTGATATCTTTCAACAAGGCATAGGCATACTTCTCTAAGATATTATACTTCAGCTCAGAATTGGCTAATGTCCTACTAAAGAAAGAAATCAGTTGCTCAATACCTTGCTATCCACTTAATATCAACTCCCTTCGTCAACATCCTTGTTATGTCCTTCACAATCTCAGCAAAATTAAGAATAAATCGCCTTACAAAATTTACCTTTCCAAGGAAACATTGAATCTCCTTCCTACTTCTTGGCAAATCCACCTTATGAATTGCATTGACCTTGTTTGGATCAATCTTAATCCCATCTTTAGAAATGATATTTCCAATTAATTTACCTAAAGTTAAAGAAAAAACACTTTTGGTGGGATTTAGAGAGATGCCAAACCTTCTACATTTCAGCAAAATTCCTTCTAGGTGTTTCAAGTGATCTTCTTCCCTCCTTGAGAAGACTGTTATGTCATCAAGATAAACAACCACCATCTTGTCCTTCTCTTCAAAAAAATAAATGTCCATTTCCCTCGGAAAGGTAGCTCTTGCATTCATGAGACCAAATGGCATCTTGGCATACATGAAAGTGCCCCATGGCATAGTAAAAGTTGTTTTTTCCTGATCATTAGGATGTACAAGGATCTGATTATAACCTGAAAAACCACAAATCATAGAAATTCTGTGAGAACCAACAATAGTTTGCAAAATTTGGTCCATCTTTTGGAGGGGATAATTCTCCTTCAAGGAGGCTTTATTCAAATTTCTGAAGTCAATGCATATTCTGGTTTCTCCACCCTTTTTCCTAACTAGAACCAAATTCACAAGCCAATTTGAAAATCTGATTGGGACAATGATTTTAGCATCAAAGAGATTTTTTACCTTCTTCTCAATCAATGGCATGAGAAGTGGATTGATCCTTCTTAATTTCTTCTTGAAGGGCTTTTCATTTTCTTTTATGGGAATAGTATGTTGAATAATGGTGGGATCATATTCTTTCAAATTAGCATAGTTCCAAGCAAATACATCCATGAATCTCTTCATCATTTAAACATACTTAAACTTCATATCAGCTGAAAGAAAATTTGAAAGTTTAATCATTTTGGGCATAGCTATTGTACCAAGGTTACAACTCTCAACTTCTTCATCATTAGCTTGTAACTTACGGGATTTAAAAACATCATTCTGATCAATTTTTTTTTATAGAGGTATGAGTCCCTTCTATATGGAATTTTTCTTTAGTTGCAAAACTTTAGAATTCCCTTTAGATTCAGCCAGCATATTTTTCTGATCTATTTGTATATTTTCAAACTCTTCTTTTAGCTCAATAAAGTTTTTCACTTGTTGATCATCTTCAAAAACTTTCCAATGCGTAATATTGTTAGGGATAGCTGGTCTATGAATAATATCAACCTCATATTTTTCTGTGGAATGCATAGGAATAATGAAAAGACTTGCAGAGATGGCAAGAGAATCAACAATGGAGTTTTGTTCTCTAGTTTTGATCATGAATGAATAGGCTTGAAAATTTTCTAGCATGTCCAAAAATTTCCTATATGCTCTCATCCTTGTATCTTTGGTTTGATAAACACCTTCAACCTGTTTAATGACTAATTCTAAGTCTCCAAAAACAAAAATGTTTTGAGAATTCATCCTTTTCAAAACCTCTAGACCCAAAATCAAGGATTCATATTCAGCCATGTTGTTCATGCGGTCAAAGTTTAGTTTATAGGAAAATAACTTACTCTCATAATTTAGATTTTTAATCCAAATCCCTGACCCTTCTCCTTCTCTGCCTACAGATCCATAAAAATGCAATTACCACCAACCTTCCACCTCCTTATCGCTGACTTGCTGATTTTCTGTTTACTGATTTTCAAACTGTTGAATTTCAGAACTCTGATTTTCTGCTTTTCTCTCCTCTTCTGCTTCACTAGTCAACTCATTGAAAATAATAACATAACCAAGTTTAGTATCAAGAGCATAAATTGTAAAATTTTTGGGTTTGCCTTTACTAATCACCATGTAGGCCATTCTTGTCTCTCGATACAATCTTCTTTGCTCACTAAAAACAGGAATGGTAGCATAAGTGAGATCCATCTACATTGTACCTTTAATTTTTGCTACCCATGACCTTGACAAAAACATACCAAACTTCGGTGGAATGTCTGCTACTACAATGTACATGACTAAAGTATTAGTAGGAACTTGTGTTAGACCAACAACAACATCCTTGATTAAACCAATGCATTGAACTCTTTTCAAATCGAAAGAAAACAAGTCTTTATATGGCCTAGTTATTTCTAACCCCATTCTTTCCATGATTACTTTGGGCATAAGATTGTGAGAGGCCCCTGAATCCAACATAGAATTATGCAATGTTGTGTCGTGAATGCTAAGGTTCGCATAAAAATGAGGGACCTCCTCATTCCGTTCATTTTCTAGTCTTGGACCCAAATATATGGTTGGATGATCTTCTAATACATTCAAGATATTAGCAGCTCCTGGTTGTGAATTTAAAATTTTAACAATCTTGCTTCTATATTCATCTACCTTGAGAATCTCACCAAAAGGGACTGATATTTTAATCTTAAAAATTTCATTCTCAAGGTTGAAAACAGAAACAAATTTTTCAGCTTCTTTGATAGGAGGAACAATTGGTGTATCTTTCTTACCTTCATTGACCTTAGAAGCATCCTTCTTGCCATCAACAACCTTAGGTGTATCTTTCTTAGGTTGTGTTTTTTTTGCAATGATAGGAAAATTTATATTTCTGAGATTATATTGTTTCTACATCTCGAAAATAGCATGTTGATACCCCTTTAGATAATCTGATGTTTCCTCTTCATGATTATTTTGATCCGATTGATCATGTTCTTCTTTTGTCAAGAAAATTCCAGACATTTCCTCATCAAAACAATGAATAGACTTCCGAGGAACTTCAAGATGATATTCTTAATCAATCAAATTTTTCCAAAAAGGAGGTCTCACTGGAGGATCAGGCTACTGATTTATATTTTCCTTTGGCCTTTACTAATTTTGAGGTCTCCTGAACTGAGGGCTTCTGAATTGAGGTTCATGTTGTGCAGGAGGAGCAGAGGTAAGGGCTAATCTATCCATCAAATTTTCCATTGTTTTCATCATTGAATCCAGCTTATCCTGAGAAGTAGGGGAGGAAGTCTTCTCTTCTTCTTTCAACTTAGTCTTACCCATTTTTTACTTTTTAGTTGCTATCAGGTTAAACTCCACCTTCACTGCATCACTTTGCATTTCAACCAGTGTAGGGGATTCTCTTTCTCTCAGCAGTATGGAAAACTCATAGTCAAAGGTTTCAACATACCTCATTTGAGCTAAGGCTTGTGGTGGTTTCAAATGAGCAGGAATAGATTCTAACACTTTATTAAACCTTTTTGAAATTTTTTGAACAGACTCATCAGCTACTCCCTTCAAAATACTATACTCGGTGAGGGCTTGTAATGGATTAGTTCTATTTCCCCATTTTCTCAGAAAAACATCTTCAAACTCATTCAATTTATGAATACTTCTAGGATTAAGGGATTTATACCAATTTCTAACCTCACCAATAAAACTCTGAGCAAACAACTTAAACTTAACATCTTCATCATCAACCTCCTCCATGTTTATAAAATCATTAAATTGATCCACATGTTCCTCTGCTGTAATGTCTTCATCACTTCCCTAAGTTTTGATTCTAGCAGCATATTTTCTAGGGAGATCATGTATGACAACTGGAAGAACAAGAGGGGCATATCTAGTAGGTGCAGCAAGTGGAGGAGGTACATTTCCAGCCATGGTTAAAGGGATTATAGTAGCTTTAGCGATGGCAGAAAAAGAGGATGAAAAACTGCTATGAGGAGGACTATTTTGTTGAAGATACTGATAGGGGGGTGAATCAATATTCCTTTCAATTAGAGCATTAGTTAATCTTCAATTATTATTAGTGTTTGTACAATGATATTAGTAAACAAAAGGAACACAAATGCACAAATTTTTTAAGGTGGAAACCCACTCCGGGACAAAAACCACCTAATGCTTTTCTAATAATTCTTTAATATTCAACTTCAATTGAGATAAAGATCCAACTTCCTAGAATCTAGAAAATAATTCTTCTCCATATCCCATTGGATGGACTCTCCAATGCCTAATATTATTTAGTAGTCAACTGAATGGATGCCCCAACACCCAATGAGCTACAACTCACCCTAGCACCACCCTACCACCCTATATAAGAATAAAATAAGAATGGAATCTCGTACCAGGGAAAATGGTCCACTTTACAATGATATAGAATGATGTAGAAGAAGAAGAAACACTAGAACATAACCCTAACTATGACACAACCACCTAATGATGATCCTAGACCTTTCAACACTGCCTCTTCAACTCTTGGCAGATAGACACTAGTACAATTTTTTTACAATAATTTATTTACAATGACTTAGTACAATGATACCTTTACAGTGGCTGTATGCAGTGCTGCCCACTTGAAGACTTCATGTGATGAAATTCTTGCTGCTATTATGCACCTTGGTTGCTGCTCTTGTCATGCTACCCTCTACTGCACCTTGCTTTACTTTGCTGCCCTAGAAATTCTGGTCCTTTGCAGCCCTTGACAACACATGATCTAGCTTTTTCTTGCCTTCTAGAAGCTCGATATTGAATCTGGTGTATCTATGTTATTTCAAATCCCCAATATGTGATTTTGGGTTTTATAGTAGTCCTATGAGTCTTATTTCCAATGCCATAGGTCTGACCCAATTTGGATTCTTCAAGAGAGAGTTATGCCCAATCTCTCACAATGCCCTAATTATGGACTGTTTCAGTAGAGCGAATTTGTATGGCATGCCACCTGTCACTGTCTCTTCATTTGGCTCTAAAATTGATAGAGCACAAATTAAATTCTGTGCAGTATCTACCGCTTTTTATGGAATTCCAATCCAATACTCAGAGAGAGAGTTATAACAATTTTCCCAAGGTCACTTCTTTGAGATGAAATTCAGAAGCCTGCAAAAACACTGAATTCCACAGATCACATCTCCGAAAATATTGTGCAACTTGATCTGAAATTTCTACAGGAGTTTCCTCAGGATTTTGGATTTTCCTCATAAAACTGTTAGCTTCTGAACCTTCATATAAACAAATTTAAAGCGAACATGCCACGATGACCTGTTTCAGATGGCGAAATCCCTTGCATAAGGAGGAGATGAGGATCACAATTTATATAAATGCTTAGGTTGAGAGGGGCTTTAACAAGTGAACGTGGGAGGGATTTTAGGAGCTTTAAAAATATCAATTATGACTTTTCAATGACCCATGCCACAACCCCATGGGGTTTTATCCCACTAACTGGGGTTACAAACTTCAAACATGAATATCTCTCAAACCGTGAAGAATTACGTGGCGTGTCATATATCAATGGAAACATCTAGACAAGTAGAAAACATCAAAAGCATTCTTGAATCATAATATATTAATTTTGTAGGTCAAAATTCCCATGCAATATTGGGGTAGCCCCTGGTGCTGCTTGAGTTGACATCAATGACAACCACTGATCAACAATCTCCCCCTTTAGCATTGATGGCAACACAAGTACTCCCCCTACGATCATGACACCTCTTCCTACAACATTCTCTCCCCCTTTGACATCAATGGCAAAGGGGAACCCCCCCTGACACACACCCATCTTTTGGACCTGTACACACTTTCACTCCCCCTAACACACAACCATCCTGTATACCTGTACACACTTTCACTCCCCCTTTATATTCTGAATAAGGAAAATCTAATGAGAACTTGGGAGAATCCTAAGCTTCTGGCGAAGATATTCCAATGCTTTATGAGTGCTCTCATGATCATCAATGATTCCTGCCCAATCTGCATCTGTAAAGGGATGAATAATGAAATTTTTACCCTTGGGATACCACAAGCCATATTCTCTTGTTCCCTTTAGATATCGAAGAATTCTTTTGATGTCAATAATATGTGATTTTTTGGTGCTGCTTGGAATCTTGCTACTTGTCCAACTGCTTGCATAGCATCTGGCCAGGAGACTGTTACATATAGAAGACTACCAATCATATATCTATACAACCTCTGATCCACATCCTTAGATGAGTCGCCTATGCTCAATTTGCAACCTGTTACCATCAGAGTAAGGACGAGTTTGCAATCTTCCATTTTGAATTTCTTGAGCATTTCCTTGATGTACTTGGCTTGACATATAATAATTCCTTTCTCTTGCTGAGATATTTGAAGCCCTAAGAAGTATGTCATCTCACCAAGTAAAGACATCTCGAAATCACTTTGCATCTTTGTAGAAAACTTCTTACTTAGTCAATCATCATTTCTACCAAATATTATATCATCCTCTTTAGCTATTAGACATGCTTTAGTTGCTTCATCCAGAACATATATGTCGTTTGGAGCTCGAATTGCTGTAGCCACAATTCACCATACTTGCCTTTCCTGATTTCACATTTTTTGGAGTTGAATAGTATTATGTGTCCTTGATCACACATATGTCCAACATTGGGCAAATTGTGATTCATTTTTTCAACCAATAGAACATTCTTGGCTAGAGCATATTTTCTTCCGAGAGTGACGGTACCTGATCCTATAACATTTGAAGATCCATCATTTCCAAAGGACACAGTTCCATCCTTCTTCTCTTTCAGAGATACAAATTTCTTTCTATCTCCAATCATATGCGTTGAGAACCACTATCAACATACCACACATCCTTGTTGTTTTGAGCCTTGAGAGAGAAAGCACAATTATTAGTCTTCTTCTTCTTCTTCCATGTTCGTTCATTCTGTAGCTTCAAAGATTCTTCTGGAGGATTTTTCAAGTCTGCAGTCTCTGGATATGTGTCCAAAGTTTTGACATTTGTAACATTCAATATTATTTCTTAAATGTTAAAATCTATTGATTTTTCGTTGAGACCTGGGAGGTTCATATTTGATAGATCTCCTGGAATTGTATTCGTTCCTAGGGTACGTGTGACATTCTACAGCTTTATGACCAAATTTACCATATGAATAACAGTAGCCATAAAAAATATGTTGGTACTTGGATGGAAATCTTCGTTGAGGAATTGTCTTCCAAGGCAGTTCTTGTGAATCTTGTCCAATGAAGTCTACATGCATGTCAGATCTCATAGGTTCATTGTATTTTTTTGTAGAATGTCCTACTTCTTCTTGTTTGTAACCGATGCCAATTTTTTCATTGTAAGATCGTTGATTTTTTATGAGTTCTTCCAATTCCCTTGAGTTGTTGGCATAGTTTTGGACAATTTTTCCTTTCTTCACTTCCTCATGCAAAGAGACTACTTCAGCTTCTAATTATTCCCTTTCTTGGTTGCTTTCTTCCAACTTATTTTGAAGTGACTCTTCAATGCATTTGTGTTCTTCAACTTCAATTTTGAGACCTTGAACTTGTTCTTCAAGAGTATTGGAACAGATCTTCTCTGCCTTGAGATCTTTTATAAGCTTGATTGCTTCCTTATAAAATTCTTCTATGGTCATTCCTTCTTCTTCGTTGTTTGATACCTCTTGTTTATTGTGCTTGGCCATAAACAATACTCTCTCATTGGCTTCTTCTTCACTGTCATTGTCTTCATCAGATGATGAGCTATCTTCTTTAGAGAGAAATTTCCTTTTGGATCCTTGCTTGTTGAATTTCTTAAAGCCTTTCTTTCCTTTTGAGTTTCCATCACTTCTGTTCGGACATTTTGCTGCGAAATTCCCAACCTCACCACAGCCGAAACATATCAATGGAAGTTTACCTTTGAATTTTCCCTTACCAATTTTTAGTTTTCTCGTAAAGTAAGCATATTATTCATCTGAAAGACCTTCTTCATTATCTCCATTTTCTTCACACTTGCAGGTGCATGTCTTTTCAATTGAAGGTTGTTTTTCCTTATTGGTTTTCTTAGATGTAACGAACACAATTTCTAGATGTGAAGTACCCTCTTCTTCATCAAGTCTCATTTCATATGCTATGAGAAGTCCATGTAATTTCTCTTTTCTAAGTTTTTCCATATTTTCACTGTATTCTAAGACCAATACCTTCGGGTTGAATCTCCCTGGTAACGTTCTAAGAATATTTCGTATAATAGTCTTCTCTTCAACTGGCTCTCCCAATCCTTTCAGAGTATTGGTTATTTCATCAACGTATTGGAAGTATGTAGCAATTTTGCAATCTTCTTTCATTCTAAGTTGCTCAAATTTTGCTCTATAGATTTGAAGCTTTGCTTCTTTGACATTTGAGTCACTTGCATATATATTCTCAAGCTTGTCCCATACATTTTTGGCGGTTTTACAACCCAACACCTTATGATAAGAAGATTCAGTAAGTCCAATGATAATAATATTCTTTTCTTTTGCATCATTTATCAAATTCTTCTTACCTTGTTCATCCATGGTTGATGTAAATCCATTTTGAACAGTGTCACATACTTCGTAACCTTGCACCAAGAGATAGACCTCCATTCTTCCTTTCTAGAGTGCACACTTATTTTCATTGAATAGAGGTACACCATTCTTGGTATGCTCCATGAAATCCTTCCAGCTGTTAAACTGCAATTGAAGGAACCAAACTCTGATACCAATTGTTGGAAATAATGAGAGGGGGGGTGAATCAGTATTCCTTTCAATTAGAGCATTAGTTAATCTTCAATTATTATCAGTGTTTGTACAATGATAGCAGTAAAAAAAAGGAAGACAAATGCACACAGTTTTTAAGGTGGAAACCCACTCTGGGACAAAAACCACCTAATGCTTTTCTAATAATTCTTTAATGTTCAACTCCAATTGAAATAAAGCTCCAACTTCCTATAATATAGAAAAGAATTCTTCTCCAGATCCCACTAGATGGATGCTCCAATGCCCAAGATTATTCACTAGTCAACTGAACGGATGCACCAACACCCAATGAGCTACAACTCACCCTAGCACCACCCTACCACCCTATAGAAGAATAAAAGAAGAATGGACTCCCGTACTAGGGAAAATGGTCCACTTTACAATGATATAGAACGATGTAGAAGAAGAAGAAACACTAGACCATAACCCCAACTATGAAACAACCACCTAATGATGATCCTAGACCTCCTGACACTTCCTCTTCAACTCTTGGTAGATAGACACTAGTACAATTGTTTTACAATAATGTATTTACAATGACTTAGTACAATGATACCTTTACAGTGGTTGTATGCAGTGTTGCCCACTTGAAGACTTCATGTGATTAAATTCTTGCTGCTATTCTGCACCTTGGTTGCTTCTCTTGTCATGCTACCCTCTGCTGCACCTTGCTTTGCTTTTCTGTCCTAGAAAGTCTGGTCCTTTGCAGCCCTTGACAACACATGATCTAGCTTTTTCTTGCCTTCTAGGAGCTCGATATTGAATCTGGTGTATCTATGTTAGTTCAGATACCCAATATGTGATTTTCAGTCTTGTAGTAGTCCTTTGAGTCTTCTTTCCAATACCATAGGTTGGACCCAATTTGGATTCTTCAAGAGAGATTTATGCCCAATCTCTCACAATTCCCTAATTATGGATTGTTTCAGTAGAGCTAACTTGTACGACATGCCACGTGTCACTGTTTCTTCATTTGGCTCTGAAATTGATAGTGTGAAATCTAAAGTCCATGCAATATCTACCACTTTTTACAGAATTCCAATCTGATACTCAGAGAGAGAGAGTGATGATGATTTTCCCAAGGTCAATTCTTTGAGATGAAATTCAGGAGCCTGCAAAAACACTAACTTCCACAGATCGTAGCTCTGCAAATATTATGCACCTTGATCTGAAATTTCTATAGGATCTTCCTCAGGATTTCAGCTATGCGTCATAAAAATTTCAGCTTTTGAACATTTGTAGAAACAAAGTTAGAGTGAAAATTCCACGATGACCTGTTTCAGATGGAAAAATCCCTTGCATAAGGAGGATATGAGGATCACAATTTATATAAATGCTTAGGTTGAGAGGGGATTTAGAAAGTGAACGTGGGAGGGATTTTAAGAGCTTAAAAAATATTAATTATGATTTTTCAATGACCCATGCCACAACCCCGTGGGGTTTTATCACACTAACTGGTGTTACAAACTTCAAACATGAATATATCTCAAACTGTGAAGAATTACGTGGCGTGCCATATATCAACGGAAACATCTCGACAAGTAGAAACCATAAAAATAATTCTTGACCCAGAATATATTAATTTGGTAGGTAAAAAATCCCTTGCAATATTTGGGTAGCCCCTGGTGCTACTTGGGTTGACATCGATGAAAATCGCTGATAAAAATATTTTGTCTTTGTGGTTCACTAAAAATTGAACAATACTTGAAAAGGTTCAAGCTCTTTAAATTTATCTAAAGACTCTTTTTCCAACAACAACTCAGAAGCAATAGCTTCCCAAAAATCTTCTTTGTCTTCCTGTGTTACTAGAGCTGAGGTGTCAATTAATCTCTTATGAAAGTATAAGATAATTTCAATTAGTTCCTTTTCACTTTCTCATCTAAGAAAAACCTCCTGAATTTTATTATCAACTCTTTTATCTTTAGGACTTCTTAAAGTTTCAGAGGACAAGGATTTCGAATGTGATGGAGCACCTGATATTTCAGAAATGCCTTTACTACCTCTGGAAATCGTGTTTGGATTTTTCACGATGGTAGGTGGATATAGGTTAGGATTACTCTTCGTGTATCTCCTTCTTGAAGCCACCTTTAATCATATAAAATTTAAATGGAGTCACCAAGGTAGATGCAGCCTTGAAAGCTTTCTTAGCTCCTACTACCTTTAGAAGTTCAGCTTCAAAATCTCGGGAAAGTATAATCTTTGAGCTCTCAACAGATGCACCAAAATGTTATCAAAAAATCAGACTTGATAGGCTGCCAATCAAATCAATCTCATTGAATTGTTTCAAACCAATATTTTGATTGAGGCTTAGGCTCCTCAACCTAAGAGGGCTCTCTCAAGGGTTAATGATTTTTCATAGAAATATAGATGGTTAACTCTATGTGGGGTAATAAGCAGATAAATGATGGATATTGGTTGTAAATCACATTAGCAAGTGCACATTGGGCTTATGGAGTCAAAATGGCTTCAGTAAAACAAAAAAATATACTTATCATGGAAGTCAAGGCATATCAGATTTCTAGTCCTGAGATACAGATGTGAAACTGTAAAACACACAGTCAGTTTATCTATGAAGGAGTCAGAGCATCAATGATGAATTCTGAGTAACATAAGCAAACAAAATTGCAATAGGATAGTAAAAATATGCCATTAGAACAAGAACACACTAGAAATTTTTATGAATTTTGAGTTGGCTAAGTAGAAAACTCTGTATTAAGCTGAAAACCAGTTACTTACAATAAACACAGTTTTTTTGCTAAAAATGTCCAACCATTAGTATTTCTACTTCTTCATCTCTTATAGATCATTTACAACATAGGATAACCTTATCCTGAGATAAATACATCGAATTCCTACTTTTTGACACCTTGCCTAACCATATGACATGGTATTTATTACAAAATGACAGCTGCAAACCTAATGAACAGTCCTATTACAAATAGGATTCAAACTCCTTAAATCTAATCATAAAAAACTTATCTAAACTAGATTACATCATTTTCCAACTGTATTCCCATAAGGTCAAATCCATATGATAAGCTCCAACACTTTATGACCTCAATGCTGATCTCCATTAAACTAGGAAATTGTCCCCTGTTTTCTAGGCATAGGATTCTTTGTTCTCTTGAGACACTTTGACTGTCATGAACCCATTACTTCGAGCTTATTTGATGTTAGGAACTGAAGTAACACCTTTCAAAAACCTGATCAAGTCCTAGCTGTCCAAGACCACCATAAAACTCTTCAAAATAGTAGAAGTAGACCTGCGCTATGAAAACATCACAGTTTCGTAGTGCAGCCTTTTTACCCTTTTACCTTAAAAAATTTGGCTTCTTTCTTCCAAATTTATCTTTATATTCACTTAACACAAATTCCATAGAAATTTTAGGTCATAATACACACATTTTCCTTTCAAAAATTTATAAGAAAGGGTGAAAAAAGCTGCTACAGCAGTTTCGTATCGCTTTTCACTCTTTTTGCACTGTTTGCGCTATGAAACTGCTGAGTGAGTATTTTTGTCCGGATTTCTTCAAAATTCAAACAAAAAATGTGTCAAAATTTCAGAATATCACTGGTTTCATCAAAACAAACAGTCATATGAACTAAAAACACAATTTTCATGAGGTTTATTCTTCATTTTCCATTTGATTTGGCTTTTGACTTTTTAAATAATTTGTCATTCTGCACCTTTGTTTTTTAGCTCATCCTGAGTCAATTTCAGCTGTAGCTCCAAATCCTCAACTTGATCTCTTGGTCTTCTATTATTGGCTCTCAAGTGAGTATTGATTACTCTGACAAACTTTGCTTCCTTGATGGCTGGAACTGTGCATGAAAAGCTGTTCTGCACTGCTTGGAATTTCAGACCTAGAAACAGTTTGGCCTTCCCATACTGCCTTCATTCTTTTGAACTTTGTTTTCTCAATAATATGCGTTCTGACCCTCTTTCTCATTATAGAAATCTATTGATTTTCTAATCTAAATTTCTCCTCAAGATGTTGACACTCAGTAATTTCTTCCTTTTCCTTCATTATTCTGCTGGCTGCATGATCCGCTGTTGGTGATGAGAGGCCAACCACCTCTTCAGGGACTTTGAATATTTCAATAGTTTCTTGGACCTCCTTGCTACCTTCCTTGAGCTTCTTAGCATTCTTAGTTAAAGGTTTCCTTGTTTGAAAGATAAAGGCTGCATTTCACCCTCAAATTCAAGTTTCTTTGCTGACTTAACTTTTTTCTGTTTGTGTTCATCAACTCCAATGAAATCAACTTGCACAATGGGTGAATCTTCTATATCAATTGCATGAAGGATTTCATATAAATTTTCCTTTATCACTGGGTTTTCCTCTGTACCTGAAACAACTGTTTTTCCCTTTGATGCCACTGCTGTCGAGGCATAAAAGGTATCATTTTAACACCTATTTATCTCACATTTATTATCAATCCGGGAGCGACTTTTTATTTCAAGAGTGTACTCTGTCTGAGGCAGAAATTCACTGAGAGTAATGCTATGAAGATGTAGTACAGAATGTTAAATACAAGAGTAAACAGATGCTTGTAAAGAAATCTAATTACAGTAACATAAATGGAAATGCTCTGAAACCTTAATTAAACCAATCTGCAAAACATCGATCAAGGATACAGTAGAAATAACTCCTTCCCTTAGAAATCGATGCAAGATAACCAATCTGGGAACTTAGAAGCAATAACCAGTGTCCTCTACAGTTGGTGATCTTAAAACAATCAAAATGAAAGCAAACTCAAGCTTCGTGCTGATGAAAATAACTGAAAGGAACAAAATATGGAAAGGAACAACAACTTGTAATTCCTATGCATACCAATTGTAACTCATCTATTTGCTAATCTGAAGCTATGAATCCGAAATAAACAATAAACAGAAATGGAACATCAATATGAACAACAATTCTAATTCTAACGCAATCAGGCAACTAATCTCAATACTCCAATCCTGTCAACAACCAAGACTATGAAACAGTTCATTGGAATCAATCATAAATCAATGGAACAACAATGCTTTATAAAATATAGCAAGATGAATAAGATAATACATATGATCCTTGCTAAGATAGAATAACAGTGCAATTCATTAACGTATACATCAAATCTGAATTCAATCCAACAACAATCAAATAACTCTGTAATCGTAATAAATCTACATGCAATTATCACACAACAGAAATAAAAGAATAGAAATACAAACAGTGGATCGATCCACCAGGGTCGGGCCCTCAACTGCCGGTGAAACGCCGCTGGGCTACTGCAGAGCTTAAGAAATGGAATGAGAATGCCTCTTTGTATTAATCAAACATAAATAGCTTTTACATTAGTTGCTCTTTGATCACAAGAGTCAAGGAATTACAGTGTTACAAGAGGAATTCAATAATCATTCATTGTTTTTCAATACAAAATACATGCTCTCCTTTTATAATTAGAAGGAAGAGAAATTAAATAGCAAATATGATCTCCCATAAAAATATTGAATTTTTCCCAACAACTTGATCAACCAGAAAATACATTTCCAACAATCTTTCAACAAGAGCAAGGCGAATTTGGCTTTGCAGCTGAGATTTGGAGGACGGCCGCAACAACAAATCTGAGAAAATCATGCTCAAAGAACCCTGCGTTTATCTCAATAAATGTCTAATTTGGGCAAAACATTATTTTTAAAGTTAATTGGGCCCGTTCTGGACAAAACCCATGTTCCGGATTTTCCAAATTCTTTTTCATTTGCCCAGAATCTTAACCGCAAAACTGTCACTTCTTATTCCAGCGAATTTCTGAGTTGGAATATTTGATGATGATTTGGAGATCAAATCTTCAATCTGGAAAATATATTGGAGGCTAAAATGGTGAATGATATTACAAAATATATTAATAAATCATCTTGATAAAATTATGCATAATAATCATCAATTTATTAAAAATAAAGGAGAAGAAATAATATTCATCCATAAGAGCATAAATCATTATAAGATGGATTTATATGATAAATTATAATAAATGAAATGATAAAGAAGAGTAAAAATGGATGAAATAAGTATCAAAAAGTGGTCGTATTCACGGTCCAACATACCCCCAAACTGAATATATTGCATGTCCTCATGCAACCTAGAACTGAATATATTGCATATTCTCATGCAACCCAAAGAAAAAACCTGTGTTAACCAAGCAAAGAAAATTGTTCATCCCGACTCATGAAATGGATGGAAGAAATGAATTTTTCCTCAAATAATGAATATTCAATTTTAGAAATCCTGATAAAGGCATAACAATTTTTACAGTTGACGTTCAACTATACGTATATGAAGTTACAGAAAAATGTGACATAAGTAACAACAAACTTCATTAACCATTTTCTCAAAAATCAGATCATTTTGATGAACGGATCATGAGATATAAAAAAAATGGTTGTAGGTGATAGTGCATAATTTTCAAAATTTTATGAACGAATTTAGTGTGAAATTATCTGGGTTTGTGTATTTTAATGATACCTCTTTGTTATCCAGAAATCACAAGAATTCAGTTCACAGTTTTAAAGATATATGCAAATCAATTTCTGCACTGTATAAAAATGAAATTGTATGTCTTAAACGAGAAAGAGAGTAGAAAACATCTATCATGTGTAGCAATCCCCCCCCCAAAATGAAGAATTAGCATGTCCTCATGCAATGCTAGAAAACAAAGAGAGGTAGTTGCTACAATTTGTTGAAATCGATGCTTGTTATAAAACAACATGGAATAAGGGAGGTGTTGAGAATGAATAATAATATCAATGGATGATAAAGAATATTAGTGACATGGTCACAAGAAAGAAATGAAGAAAATCAACACTCCCCCAAACTGAAAGATGAGACGTGTCTAAAAATATGGGAAGTGGTAAAGATGTGGAATGAATGATAATAAATAATGCTCAATGGATGAAATTCTCCTAAATTCATAATAAATTAGAAAATTATGCTATTTTACCTCAAGTGTTACCTCCGAAAAATGTGGAATGACATGTAAGGATTGGCCTTTGTTGAAGCTGATGTAGGCTGAGCAGATACTGAAAGTGATGTAAAAGGTGGAAGCCATGCAAGCACATCATGTCTGAAGAATTGTGCACGTTCACGAGCCTTCACTGTTAATTGCAATAATGTGGTCATGCTGCGAATAGAATTTCCCCCCATACTTGTTATTCTCCTGTAAACAAATCAAAATTTTGTATGCAATTTTCTGGAATCCACAGTTTCAGTTTGGAATGGCAACAGATAAGATGCATGCAAAAAAAGTTCAAGCAGAAAAAATTCTATAAAAATGCAGTATCAATATTGTGGCAAATCAACAAAATAGAAGAGCAGCGTATTGCACAGCAATTGTACAGCATGGAAAGGCATACATACTTATGATACAATCAATGAAATTATAGCATTTACTGAAATCCATGCATGTGATAAATCGTAAACCAATATAGAAGCGTTTTGTAATGATTTCAGGATAAGGAGAAGGGACAGCTTAAGATAAACATAAGTACAAATGCATTTATTACCCACTTAAACTAATATGATCGATTTATGATGATTTTCATGTATAATAGGTTCAAAATCAAAGGTTAAGGATTCATACTTTCATTTGATATTTAAATAGAGATATAGGAAAAAGGATTTAATATTACTATTGATGTGTATAAATGTGACTCCAATACCATCAGCAGAGCTCTGTTGCCCACAAGTGTGCATAACCTTGACAGAGTTGCTCTCTAACCCTTGGAACCATTGTCCTTTATTTATGCTGAGGAATTGCTTGTTAATTGTCATAACAGAGGCCATTTTACTGGCTTGGTGACCAGATAAATCACAATGCCATTCACTGGGAAGAAGTGAAAAGTAGGCAGGTCGGCTCGTGATGAGACCTCCTGTTCCAAGGACTTCTTAATTTTTTTTTTTTTAATTGTCCATTGGACCATATCCCTGGTTTGGTGGCCATGATGGGAATGCCACTTCACTTGCTTCCTTATGAACATGGTAGGCCGGCTCTTGATGAGACTCCTTATCCTCCATCTGCCAAATTATAAAATTATTAATGAAATATGTAAATATTTTTCTTTTCATATAGCACTTTCCTATTTATTCATAAAGGATGGCTTAGCACTCCTTAAGAGTAGGGATGGTGAAAGAAGTCTGAACAGTTCAATAGAAAAGAATATGCCCTTGTTCTTACTCCATAAGTAAAAATAAAAAAAAAGTTATAAAATATGGGAAAGAACCAACATGATAAATATAATCGATCATATGAATTTAGTGGTAGTAAGACAACAAGATCATGTTATTGATTATGTATCGTTTTCATTTTTCTTATCATTACTAAACAAATTTCTTAAAAATTATGATTTCTTTTGATTTTCCGATTACAATAAGATTTAATTTGTATGATTGTGTATCCTTCCATAAATTGTGTGTTTGTCTTTCAAAAAGTTATGAAAAATTCAAAAAAAATCCTCAAAAATTTGTTCACAAAAAAGAAAAATGCACTCAGAAAGTGTTGTTCCTTTGGAAAGGAACAACAAAAACAATCTGCAAAAATGTTGTTCCTTTCGAAAAGAACAGAAAAAACGCGCATCAAAAGTGTTGTTCCTTTCAGAAGGAACAACAAAAATATTGTTCCTTTTAAAAGGAACAACAAGAAAACGCAGCAAAAGTGTTGTTCCTTCTAAAAGGAACAACAAAACTGTTGTTCCTTTTGAAAGGAACAGCAAAAACACGCACAACAATACTGTTGTTCCTTTCGAAAGGAAAAACAAAAGTGTTGTTCCTTTGGAAAGGAACAACAAAAAATCGCAGCAAGCAAAGTAAGAATGGTTCAAGAAAAATTCTATACAAAGAAACAAGCAAAGTAAAAGAAAACAAACTTTATGTGCAGGTTTCAAGAGAATATATATATATATATATATATATATATATATATATATATATATATATATTTAACATAATTGGTGCTGCTGAAGAATTGTCTTCTGTAATTGAAACTGGCATGGTGAGGTCCTTATTGTTCAATTTCAAATGAAGCGGAAACTATAATTTAGAGGGATCAACACCCGAAATAAAAAAAACATGAAGGAAATCAGAAAAGAAACAACACTTTATTAAGTTACAACAGCTATGATGTTATTTCCTAAGGGAGTATCAATCTGTTAATGGAAAAAAATGATCTTTTTGAAAAATGTTTTGGCAGTAGTGGCATGAATCTTCAAATGGAAACGAATTCTTCATTTCTTCTGTTATGAATCCGTTAGGTAATGAACTGGATGAAATGCCCTTGTTTTACTAAAATTTCTTTCAAGAATCGCTCGTCCATAAATTGACCTTCTTTGTTTTGCTAAGACCTACAAAAAAAGAGTGTCTACCTGCAATAAAACATTAAATCATGGATAAAGAGAGGTGATCGGACTCCCCTAATCCAAGAATTATGCAAAAAACTAACAAGTAGTTACTCCGTAGAACAAATCCATGGACAAAGTAAAATTAATTTATTACCTGCGGGAGAGCAGTGACCAATCATGATAACTTGCAGTGTTTCAATCATAAATTCTTTGTTTTTCGTCAGATTTGAGTGATTCAAAAGAAAAATGAGAGCTAATTCAAATTTTTAGAAACATGTTTTAAAAATTCGATGCTGTGATATGTCAAATTTCCTTAGAGCAACTTGCATAATAGAGTCATTTTCGATTTTCCAGCTTAGACCAACAGTTGATATTTCAAGCATAAATTTTTCGTTTAATAGCGGATTGAACCGATTCAAATTAAAGATTAAATTAAATTAATTTACTGATCTCCAATAGAAACAGGTTTTGAAGACAAGAAGAATTGATGGGTCAAATATGCTAGGGAACAACCAAGAAAACAGAGTTTCAAGAATGCTGATTTATGATAGGCAGTCAGTAGTTTGGTCATAAATTCCTCATACGATATCGAAATTGAGTGATTCAAATTGCGTTGTAAACTAGTTTCATAGAGGAATCTACCATAGAAATAGGTTTTAAAAATATACTCATTTAGGCCTAAAAAAACTGACTGTCCCAACTCTGTTGTTAAGCTGTCTACTAGACACCCTGTCAATGTTTTGGTTCTAACTTTCTCGTTTCAAATAAAAATTGAGTGATTAAAATTGGGTTAGAAATTAGACATCAAGGAATACTTAGGATAGAAACAAATTTTAAAAATATTCACTTTTGTTCCCCCAAAAAATGACTGTCCCAATTTTGTTTTCAGGAATTTCATCAAGCCTGCAAACCAAAAAATATGATATTCAATAAATTTTTCCTTATTGGTGATAAAAATGGATATGGGTGTTTGTAGAATTTTTATTTTCAATATAATAAATCTACATACAAAAACATATTAAAATATTTATCACCGATGTTGATTTCCACAGCGTGTTGCAACAAAAACAACTATTTTTACAAAAATAAAAAATGTGTTTATTTCCTTATTTATTTTATTTTCTCCACTAATCTACTCTTCTTTGAAAATAAAATATTCTTATGTATAAGAGTATTCCCAATAGAGCCATTTTCAAAATAATGCCTCTAGTATGTACATACCAAAATTTGAAAAATGCATGTTGATAAATAGTAGGGTATGAGAAGCCAATTTCCCTTCTTGTAAAAAAATTAGGCGAGAATTCTCAATTTCTTGGGAATCTTTCTCAGTCTCTTCTATTTGGCTATATACCTCAGAAAAGGCTACATATGGTGACTCTGTGGCCCGAAGGGAACTAGTAGGTTGTCTAGAAATAACTTTCCTAGGTCCTACTGATGGCTGAGATTCAGTTTTCTTCAAAATTTTGTCAATAAATGTTGTTCTCCAAAGGGTCACCGGTCCCTTAGGTTTTTCAGGTTTGGGAGGAATTTTGTCTTGTTTAGATTTTCTAGTCATTTAAAACAACAAGCCTTCATTCCTACCTAAAGAAAAAAATTTACCCAATTTTGCTGTGAAACGGACAGTGAGCAAGTATGTTCCTTGCTCGGTGCGCAGGTTCTTACCTTCCGTCTTTCAAACCCAATTATTCCTAAGTAGAAAAAAGGTCAAATGTGCATCACTCCTAAATAGCATACACTCCCCAGCAACGGCGCCAAAATGTCGAGGTATAAAAAGTATCTTTTTAACACCTATTTATCTCACATTAATTATCAATCCGGGAGCGACTTTTTATTTCAAGAGTGTACTCTGTCTGAGACAACAATTCAGTCTAAGAGTAATGCTATGAAGATGTAGTACAGAATGTTAAATACAAGAATAAACATATGCTTGTAAAGAAATCTAATTATAGTAACATAAATGGAAAATGCTCTGAAACCTTAATTAAACCAATCTGCAAAACATCGATCAGGGATACAGTAGCAATAACTCCTTCCCTTAGAAATCGATGCAAGATAACCAATCTGGGAACTTGGAAGCAATAACCAATGTCCTATATAGTTGGTGATCTTAAAGCAATCGAAATGAAAGCAAACTCAATCTTCGTGCTGATGAAAATAACTGAAAGAAACAAAATCTGGAAAGGAACAATAGCCTGTAATTCCTATGCATACCAATTGTAACTCATTTATTTGCTAATCTGAAGCTATGAATCAGAAATAAACAATAAACATAAATGGAACAAAAACATGAACAAAAATTCTAATTCTAACGTAATCAGGAAACTAATCTCAATACTCCAATCCTGTCGACAACCAAGACTATGAAACAGTTCATTTGAATGAATCATAAATCAATGGAACAACAATGCTTTATAAAAGATAGCAAGATGAATAAGATAGTAAATACGATCCTTGCTAAGATAGAATAGCTGTGCAATTCATTAATGTATACATCAAATCTGAATTCAATCCAACAACAATCAAATAACTCTGTAATCGTAATAAATCTAAATGCAATTATCACACAACAAAAATAAAAGAATAGAAATACATACAGCGGATCGATCCATGAGGGTCAGGCCCTCAACCGCCGACGAAACGCCGCTGGGATACTGCAGAGCTTGAAAAATGGAACGAGAATGCCTCTTTGTATTAATCAAACATAAATATCTTTTACATGAGTTGCTCTTTGCTCACAAGAGTCAAATAATTACAGTGTTACAAAGGGAATTTAATAATCATCCATTGTTTTCCAATACACAATACATGCTCTCCTTTTATAATCAGAAATAGGAGAAATTAAATAGCAAATATGATCTCTCATAACAATATTGGATTGTTCCCAACAACTTGATCAACTAGAAAATATATTTCCATCCATATTTAAACAAGAGCAAGGAGAATTTGGCTTTGTAGCTCAGATTTGGAGGACAACGGCAACAACAAATCTGAGAAAATGATGCTCAAGGAACCCTGTGTTTCTCTCAATACAGACCGAATTTGGGCAAACCAACATTTAATAAAGTTAATTTGGTCTGTTCTGGACAAAACCCATGTTCCGGATTTTTCAAATTCTTCTTCATTTGTCCAGAATCTCAACTGGAAAATTGTCACTTCTTATTCTAGCGAATTTCTGAGTTGGAATATTTGATGATGATTTGGAGATCAAATATTCAATCTGGAAAATATCTTGGAGGCTAAAATGGTGAGTGATATTACAAAATATATTAATAAACCATCATTGATAAAATTATGCATAATAATCATCAATTTATTAAAAATAAATGAGAAGAAATAATATTCATCCATAAGAGCATAAATCATTATAAGATGGATTTATATGATAAATTATAATAAATGACATGATAAAGAAGAGTAAATATGGATGAAATAAGTGTTAAAAAGTGGTCGTATTCACGGCCCAACAACTTCTTGGCTTCTTATCACTGTTAATTTTCTGCTTGCTGGAAATTTTCTTTTGTTTTTCCTCTTTGCCACCTTTTGACCTCTGTTTTGCAAGTGATGGAGTTGCTGCAACAAGAACTTGTGTCTTATCTATCCTTTTCTCAACTTGTTTCCTTGGTTTCAACTTTACAAACCTCTTTGATTTTGTAACCACAAGCTGATTAGACTCTGCTACTGGTGTTGAAGGAGTTCCTTTAGGTTTAGTGTTTCTAGTTGGGGTTAGGGTTTCTAGTTCAAAACCATTCATAAACAAAAAAGAATACCAACCCCTGCTTATTTTCTGAAGCTCATTCAACACCAATAACTTTATCAAACCATGTGAAACAAAGATGTTTCACAACCATCATACTTGGCTTGTACTTTATCAGCCATTTTGGCAAGACTCCTATGCAAGTAAAAGGGAAAATATAGTGATATCATACCTGTGAAATGTAGAAGCAGATTGAAATGATAAGTATAAAATTTATGGTACTTGACTTCACATGTAAAGTATCTTTGAATGTTGAACAACAGCTTGGAATAGGTGTCTTTGATACAGCTTCTAGATATTGTATTATTCAAGTCCATATCTACATACTCAAGTTTCATGAATTCCTTGCATGGTTCCATGTCAAACTTAACCTTTAAACCAATTCTCTTGGCCCCTTGGTATTTCTGTTACAAAAGCAATAATTTCAGGTGTGACTGGCACATTTAACATCCCAATCTTGGTAGTTGTTCCACTGAAGTGTAAGGAAAATTCTTTAGACACCTGAGTGTGGAAACCCTGCAGCTTTTCACAAAACAGGAGACAACCTACTTTGCTAAAAGCATCCATCACTGTTTGATCTTCAATTATAGCCTTCACATTTTTAGGCTCATATCTTAAGTAATGTCCCCCTTTGTGGACTTTCTTTTCCTCTGCCATGCTTCTTAGAAAAACCTGTCAGCTTCTCTTGAATTTATGAAACAACCTCGCTTGATTAGGATATGAACATCCTCGCTTGAATATATGAAAAACCTCACTTGAGAATATGGAACAACTTCGCTTGATTATGGTGAAGATAGCTTTTGTATAGGACAACCACAGACTTAGCTTGACTGCTTCAGAGCTTATACACTCGTATGGAGACAAATGAAAATGAGAATGACCAAAATAGGCAAGATTTTGAATTTAAGATGTCATCTCATAACTGAATGATGCTTCACTCATTCCCTATCATGACGATGATGACTGTGAGACAAGTAAGTATATTGAATTCGATAACTAACTGACTCACCATACCCCTATCATATCATTTCCCAACGGATTTTGATAGATTTTGGCTTAATCGACAAGACAGTTAAGAAACCACGCTTTCATAGCGCCCACAATGTATTTTTGCTAGAGCTATGAAATTATTAGTGCTTTCGTAGAACAAATCCACATTTTTGAACTAGCGGCACTACGAAACAGAGGATTCTTGGCTTATTGCAGAAATTTAACCCGAAACCTTATGGAATGGCTCCTGAATGGAAAATGTGAGTATTTGATCATGGAATGGACCTTTAAAAAACTTATTTGAATTCAATGATGATCTTGAAACCTATAAAAACTCTGAACTACCCTTAACCAAATCCTAAAATGAATTTAAAACCCATTTTGAGACCATGATAAAAAACAGAGTTGACACAATGATGTTTTGAAATTTTTTTGGGTGATAACAACTAAAATGGCTTAGATCTGAAAGATCTAGTATCCACTTGCTACATCTTGCAAAAAAAACCAAACCCTCAATAGGATCTGCGCTGTATTTGAAAGAAGAAGCTTGGCCCTAAGCCAGATAGTGGGCAATGCAATACCAACTCTCCTAAGAGCTACTCAATGGGAAGAGGTGGGATTTCTGATCAAGAACACCCAATGCTAAACATCATTCAATCTCAGCTAAACATCAAGAGAAAGATATATGTATAAACAGACCATATATTCAAAAATATGATAAACATCAAAAACCCTCTAATGCTACCATCCCCTTTCTTTTATAAGACAAGAGCTTGCAAACCCTAAACCACTTCCAATGAGATCACTTCTTTCACACAAGGCACCTCCATCTAAAACTGCGTTGTCCCTCATTGATGGCCACTCCTCCATGACAACGTTGTAGATTTGGTCAAGGTTGACCCAATAAAAATGTTCCAGCCCTTTTCACACCTAATGGTGCTTGATTTAACAGCCAAGATTTAGCCTTTTCATATTTGGTATTGATTTATTCATTATTAAGGAGTATTATGGACCTCCTTTGCTCTTTTATTCTTTAAACAAAGTAATAAAGCAAAAATGAATATTCCAATTAGCTCATGACTAATTGGGAATATTACAGTCCTCCCTTCCCAAATGTTGCTTTTCCTCAAGCAAATGACAAGGTGAGTACTGCAACTCTTCTCCTCCTCCATTGGTGACACCACCATGTGATAAGCTTCCTCCATAAGCTAAGTGTTCACCAATCCATCCCTCCATGAATTTCTCCTCCAAAGTTCTCATGAGATGTAAATAATCCATCCCATAAGGAGACAATAAATCAAATGAAACAAACATGGTTTGCCCAATGTTCTCTCTAAAACATGTGGCATAATGTACATGGAGAATCTCTATCCCATATGGCACATAAATACCTCCCATCCTCCCTCCATACATTCCCATAAAAAATAAAAGTACATCCATGTATGGGATCAAAATTACATACATACAAATAGAAATTTGTGCATATGGAGGTGGGTCATAGTCCCACATGTGGAACCAGCGTAGTGCATCTCCTGATTGCATCAGATCATGATGTGGTAAGTGGTCTCCTGTCCACTTACTTGTTGTCCAAGTCATCTCACTATGGCTGAAAGAGTGAGATATATTTGGTGCCTTAGGAATGCAGCCATCATGAAAACAAATATCCCTTTTTCCTCCAAGGTAGTGGCCATGTTCAGAAATTTTTGTGGCCCAAAGTTGGCCATGAAGTTTATAAGGTACAATACTCCTTCTTGGAGTCATGGCCTGCATATACATGGTGAAATAATGCAAAAAATAATCAAATTAAACTTTATTTACATGAGCATATTATCCACCAAAATTCCTCCTTAAACAAATGGAGTGGTGCATAGATATATCTCCTTTCTTACAAGAAGAAAGAGATGGCTGAGTTAGCTCTTTTATAGAGTCATGTTGCTCTCCCAACTCCAATGTAGTTCTCCTTCAAAGCGTTTCCAAGTATAGGTCCTCACGATGATGTTGTAGAATCTCATGGAATATGTGTAGCTAAAACAAAACTCTTCATAGGCCCTTTGTAACAACTTCTCATTGAGCTTGGAGGCTCTAGACAAGAATATCCTACCATGATAATAGATGAATCCTTCTTGGACTGAATAGCCCTATTCATGTAGCTGGTCATCAAGTATCATTCATGTGTGAAGATCCTTGGAATAATCCACCAAAAATTGGGATTTCCAATATGGATCAATCTCCCATAGTGACAGCGCTGATGATCTATCAACATAAATGTTTGTCACATGGCTGCTATCCTCCTTGACATCTCCCATGCCAAATGTACATGTTGGATGGTAATCCCTTCCATGCTTCTCCTCCCACAGTGCAGAACCTGAAATGAGAGTGGGTAATGATGATGTTGGGAGGATATCTCCCTCCTCCTTGAGTCTACCCAAGACTCCCATCGCTGTATCATTGTCATCCAATGCTCCCATCCCTCCTGGATCTATGATTGGAGCATCATGTTGTGATACATCTCCCACAAGATCTGAATCAGGTGGCCTCCTAGGTGGTTTGCCACTAGATAATAGTGTCCCATGCAGCAATCTCATGAGCATAATAGTTGGGACTGTAAGGTCCTTGCTTCCACTATGTAAATCCATCTCTGATTTCTATGTGAACGTTGTATTTGAGGGATAGGTATGCATGCCTTTGATCATTTGAGTCTTACCACTCTTCTTATCCACCCATTCCATTTGCAAAGCCTCCCAATCAGTGGTGACTTTCCCCATTATAATCAACCATTGAACACCCAATATAACATTGGTGTCAGGTATGTCAATCACAAAGAAGTGATCAATCAATGTATATGTTCCCATGGTAACTAATAGTAATGGGCAATAATGCATGCATTGCATTGTTCTATCTCCTAGGACCAAAACAGAGAATCCCTCAAAAGCATTAGTGGGTATTGCCCTCCTTTGTACTAGTTGGGCATCAATAAAATTGTGGGTTGCCCCATTATCAACCAAAATAGAAACCCTCTGATTTAAGATGGAACCTTGAACTACTAAGGTCAAGTACTTAGGTACTCCTCTGAAAGATGCAAGAGCCCCTCCAATAGGAGCAGATGCTCCATTCCCATATCCTGATGGTGTAGGTTCTCCTCCTGAAGTGTCAGCGCTGTGACCTCTTCTTGGCTCATCTTATTCTTCCTCCTCATCATCTGAGAATACCTCTATGTAATGTGCTTTTCTAGCTGCAAATCTATGTCTAGGTGCCCATGATTCTTGTCAAGTGAAGCCTAGCTTCCTTCTTCTTAGATCTCTCCGGACATCATCATCAAGAGGTTTTTTATTTTGACTCTCCTTAGAAGGAGCAACCTTTTCTTCTTCCCTTTGATGGAAAAGCAGGCTTATGTTGAAATGTTGTCTTTGCTTTTGGCAAGGCATCTTGAAGGTCTCTAGCCCTTTCAATAGCATCATGTAGGGTAGTGCGTGTTAACCATCCATAAAATTTTTTCATATAAAATGATGGCTAAATCAAGTTCCTAAGTTTCCAAGAAAAAAATTTCTGCAAATCTGTGATTTCTTGGAACTTCACTATGCCTCATGTCCAAAAGAACCCATCTCACTATTATCTTCACTTAAAAAATCCTTCAAGGCAACCCGCTGATACCAAAAGAGATTATTTCCTAAGCCTGCTTCATTCATTTTTCCTAATCATTCTCACTTATCCAAATCAATCATTTTTCTCTAAAAAATCCCTTTAAACCCTTTCATTTACCCCTTTAAACCATTAAAACCCCTTCATAATGTTTAAATATCCTTTTTACACTTATCAAAATCCTTGAATAAACTCAAAAAAACTTTATTTTTTCCTTAAAAACACTCCTTTTAACATTAGGCATTAAGCACTTTTTGGCTTAGGCCCGAGCCCCTTTTCCTCCATACGACCCGCTGCTGTGACCAAGCCCATCGCTCCATCGGTGCGTCGACGCGTCGGAAATCTGAATTCCTTTGTTCTCCATGACCTTTTTTCCCCGCCGATGTGAAGTCATGATTCCATCTCCACCGTTCATTCTCTTCGAGATCAACGAACCGCGCTTCGTCACATCGGCCCTTCGCCATTGCATATCGCAGCCTCCCGATGCCAATATACTCTGCTGATGCAATCCGACGAAGAAATCCTGACCGTTGATCCATTAGATCCAATGGTCATCACATCATCGCACTCTGACGTTTCCTCGCTCCGCATTCCTTTTCTCCCCCCGATGCGATCCACCGAAGTCGATCTCCACCGTCGATCTCGATCCTGATCAGACGGCCCTTGCTTCATCGTGACTTCGCCATCCTCCTAACCTCATCCACCATATTTTAAAGCTCTGATCTTCTGATTCAATCTCGACCGTCGATTTCTCCCAGATCAGACGACGCAGGATCACTCCGGGGGCACCCATCCCGGATGATCCGTACTCCCCAGTCCCCTCACAGTCCATATCCATCGTTGATCATTTCCTGATACAGTGGCTCATGTTCTCCCATTCACTATGGGGACACCTCGCCAATAAGATCCTTCCGTACCCCTGGTCCCCCCGCAGTTGATCTCAGCCGTCCATTTCTCCAATCTAACGACTCCCATTAATCCTATCATTTTCGCTCCACCCAAGCAATATACACCCCACACACTGAACTTTCCACTACCCGACGAATTAGTTGACATCACTCGCTAGGCCCCACCATATATTTCCTCCGCACATCTTTTCTATTTTTTCATGCTTGCTTACAGCCGTAGATCTGCCCCCCTAGATCGGATGGTTTAAAATCATTTTCACATTCATTTCAAAAATAAAGTTGATCGCCTGTTTTCAATGCGAAATAGGTAGCTTTCGCCTAGACACGCGTTGCCCAGAGACCTGTATCGCTTTCCGCGGGGTGAAACTACTTACCACCTAATCTTTGCGCGAAAACCACCCAGTTTTCTATGAAACCACTCTCTCTCATTCCACGCCATAATTCAATTTTAACCCTGTTTCTTCATGTTTATCCATGAAACCCTCCCTCCATGCATTTTTCCTCCTTTGTAATGCTCCTCTGCCTTCACCTAACCTCTATTAGCAGTTGAACCAAAACGCATGATTTATTAACGTTCTTTGTTTGTTGCAGGTTATAATGGCGGGTTACTATGTAGGCCCTCCCACAGTCAAGTTATAGTGGCGAAAAACCCAGGTGATGATCCTCAAAGTCCAAAATTAAAGGCAAAAGGGAAAAAAAGAGGGTTTAATCTTGTATTTGGCCAATGTATCATAAGCATTGGTTATTCATGCACAAAGCCCTCCAGCGCAAAAAGACACCTGTACGCAAGCAAAATCAAAGGAACAGATGAAGATTAAAGGTATTAATTGATGATTTAAAGGCTCGAATCAATCAGAAAGGAGATAAAGACAGCATAAGGATGATGATAAAGGCTTAAGGCAAAATCAAAGCAGATTAATAAAAGATAGATCAAGAATAAAAGGCCTAAAGAGAAATTTTATGATGAAATCAAGAAAAATTAAACCAAAGACAACCTCGAAAACATCAAACAGAGGTAGTTATTCATCCGATAAATCAAACTGCCACCTGTGGCCTACTTTCTGTCCCAAAGGGAAAATTAGCAGTTATTACACAAAAGAAGATATTTTAAGCTGTCAAGATAGTTAATGTAAAGATAAAGATAGGCCTCAAAGTCAAACTTTTCACCTATTTTATCCTTAGACAGTTAAGACAAAGTTATTAAACAGAGAAGTGGTTGCACACATGTTCCTACCTTATGCCTTGCATGGTTTTCAAGGTCAGGGATGCATTTACTGTTGGGAAAAATACTGAGAGGGGGGGTGAATCAGTATATAGTGCAGACTGAAAACTTTTTACCTTTTCTTTCTCTAAAACCCATACGCTACTTTACTGAACCCAAGTCGCGTATGCACGTAGATATCCTTAATAAAACTTGCGTATTAATAGAGATCTCATTATGCTGATAATTATTTGCTTAGATCATTACATCATTCATTCATTAGATGTTTAGTAAACAGTAGACATGTGCAGTAAGAACAGAGTAAATCATCACACATAAGCAACACACATGAACACCAGGATTTAAGGTGGAAACCCAATTCAGCAGAAAACCACCGCTGCCGTCGTCTCAATCTTCAATATTTTATTATAAAGAAAACATCGTACAACCATGTATTGGCGCAGATGCATACCAGCATGTAGGCACCCACTTGCAGAAGGCTACAACCTTCTCTCGTTTACCAGCCTCTCCTGGAAGGGAGCTACTACCCCCTGCTCTCTTTTACCAGCCTCTCCACAGAAGAGCTACACACACTCTCGTTTGGCCTACCCTTTGAAGGAGCTACAACTCCCTCACTGAAGGCTTCGACCCTCAGCACCACTGCAGACCACGTTTCATCAATTTTCAAACTGGATCAAAACAACTTCAACCCAACCCTTCACTTATCAGCAAACATACTTTGCCCAATGCTTCAAACAGAATAGTGAAACCACTGTAACCAGAATATCAGACATAACCCAGACTTCAGAATAGATACGCAGAATCACATTCAACCTTGAACAACCATTAGTTCAGATACCATACACGCTTTTATTGAATCAGACCCACGTATACACGCGCTTTTAATAAAAGGAACCCGCGTATACATCTGTGCATTTTTTAGAAAACCCTAACTTCCCATACGCGCTTTTATTTAATCAGATCTGCGTATACATGCATTTTCCATGAAACGAA
The DNA here is from genome assembly GCA_034641835.2 of Pinus albicaulis. NCBI lineage: Eukaryota > Viridiplantae > Streptophyta > Pinopsida > Pinales > Pinaceae > Pinus > Pinus albicaulis. Next base: position 983,812,306 of record CM076581.1, read on the forward strand.
CCTGTGTATAGATCTATAAAAGATAAACTTTATAGAATAGACCAGATCTATGAACTTACCCAAATTTCTTCAATTTCTTCATCAGATTTGCGCTAGGTCTTCATCACTTCTTTTCAGATCATCCTAGAGATTCATCATTTCTAGATCTAGAGATCCTGAACCTTCATCATATTCATAGGTGCATCATAGATTCAGATCTATCAATTAAGAACAGAGTTCAACCATGCAGATATACTTCAGAGTGAAGTATTCATTCAAACCCAGACATATGCACACCTTGCACTATGATCTTCTTCTCCTTATATAGATTTAGCCTTTATCAATACCATGAGCCAAAACCACATTACTTCCAATGGTATTCTTGGATGGAATCAAATAAATAATCCAGTGCTCAATACTGCGGGCCAAAAACATGGTAATTCCCCTTGGTATTCTAATTTTGGAGCGCAAAATACCATACGCGACTTGGCACGTACTTTCTTGTGTGCATACGCTAATTTGTATTTTCAAACCTGCGTATGCTTTGTGACATACCTTATTTCTCATTTCTTTGGCATTTACTGGAAATCCTTTCTTCTGTTACTTCTGAGCTGATCTGTAGATACATCATCTTTCCTTATTTAACACAAGATACATCATCCTTACATATTTAACACATAGGTTGCTTATCATAGGCAACTCATCAAGCAGGTTTCCATCAAGAACAACTTCATCAAGTCAGTTTTCATCAAGGACAACTTCATCTAGTAGGTTGCCATTAAAGACAACACATGCATCATACCACCAACAATCTGATTTCATCAAGTAGGTTTCCATCAAGGACAACACATTGCCAACAATCTCCCCCTTTGGACTTGATGGCAACCATGATGGTGTTTGATCACCACAACGGATAGATACATTGATTATAACCATTAGTCAATAACCATGATACTCTTCCTCTATTCAAACACCATGATACTCTCCCCCTTTGACATCAAGAGCAAAGGGCGGATCAAAACCAAAAACAAGGTTTTTCTTCTCTTGTAGAAAGAAGAGCTCTGTAGATCTGATGTGTACTGAAGTTACCATGCTCCCCCTGAGTTCATGCTGAATCTTCAAAACATATTTTCAAGATAGTACATGACTCTATGACCTTTCATATCACAAGGACTCATACTTACATCAGAGATCCAACCAAGTGGATTTACATATATGACTCAAGTACCGAACCAAGTGGGTTTACACATTTTGACTCAACTACACAACCAAGTGGGTTTTACAAATTTGAACAAGTCCTTTCATGACTGAATATTAAAAATTACATCATAGGTCTCAACATGAATTTTTCATCAAATTACAACAATGACCTTTCGTAACAAATACCAAAAAGACCTCAAGAGAGATCATATTTCAGAACCATCATAATGCCAACAATGCATAATTCTTGGCAAGGCTAATGCTCCCCCTGAACCTGTACACTTGTGCTTGAGCCATTTTACTCCTTCATCTCCCCCTTATCTTGTGCATCCTAAACACTTTCAACAGCAAATAATCAAGGCATATTTATCAAATATCAGAAATATGAGAGCTGAAACATCATCAGAGATACCCAACAGCACCACAGTTGTGCTAAAGAATGCTGACCCAGAAAAATTTGTCAGCAACCACCCATACGCGGTTTTTTGTGCATAAACTCACGTATATACGTGACTGTCTCTCAGGAAACCCGCGTATCCAATTTAATCTTCTGAATTTAAGCAGATCTGATCTTTTGCATGGCAGAGACTACTCCCAACATCTGTCTGAGATATTCGAATGCTTCCCTGGGCAGAGGTTTGGTAAATATATCAACAACTTGTTCTTTGGAGGGACCATACTCCAACTTCACCTTTTGTTCGAGCACTTGTTCACGTAAGAATGATACTTTATGGGAATGTGCTTGGTCTTTGAATGCATAACAGGTTTCTTTGAGATACTGATGGCACTTGTATTATCACACATAATGGAGATAGGAGGTGAACATTTGATTTGAAAGTCTTGTAAGGTCTGCATCATCCAAAGAAGTTGAGTGCAACAGGATGCGGCAGCCACATATTCTGCTTCTGCTGTAGATAAGGCAATAGAGTTTTGCTTCTTGTTGAGCCAAGATACCAACCAGGGCCCCATATAGAATGCGTCACCACTAGTGCTTTTCCGATCATCAACATTTCTAGCCCAATCTGCATCAGTGTAAGCATGGAGAGTGAGATCAACATTCTTTGGATACCATAGTCCAAAGTCTTGAGTTCCTTGTAGATATTTGAATATTCTTTTGACATAATGAAGATGAGACTCTTTTGGATTAGCTTGGAATCGTCCAAAAATCCCAACAGCATGCATAATGTCTGGTCTAGTCCCAGTGAGATAAAGTAGACTTCCTATCATAGATCTGTATTCTGGTTGATTCACCGTGGGAGAATCATCATGAGAACTGAGATTGCATCCAGTTATCATTGGTGTACTTACAGGTTTGCATTCTTCCATGCCATACTTCTTCAGAATTTGCTTAAGGTATTTTTCTTGTGAAAAGAATATGCCATCTGTAGTTTGATGCACTTGCAAGCCAAGAAAGAATGTTAGTTCCCCAAGTAAAGACATTTCAAATTATTGCTGCATAGCAGAAGCAAATTTCTGACTCATAGATTCTTCATTACTTCCAAGAATGATATCATCAACATATACAACCATAATCAATAGTTTATCATTTTCGGTTTTTGTGTATAAGTTGCTATCAGCAGACCCCTTTGAGAATCTTTGTTGATGAAGATATTTGTCAAGATGATAATACCATGCCCTTGGAGCTTGTTTGAGACTATATAGAGCCTTTTTAAGTCTGCAAACAAGTTTTTCATCATTTCCCAAAATGAATCCTTCTGGTTGTTCTATATAAACTTCTTCTTCTAAATCACCATTGAGAAACACAGATTTAACATCCATTTGATAAACTTTGATTTGTTGGAAACTTGAAAAAGCAAGAAACATTATTATAGCTTCAAGTCTAGCTACAGGAGCAAAATTTTCTTCAAAGTCTATACCTTCTTGTTGAGCATACCCCTTGCAGACAAGTCTAGCTTTATTTCTTATAACCTCCCCATTCTCATTTAACTTGTTTTTGAATATCCATTTAGTTCCAATGACATTTTTGTCATGAGGTCTTGGTACTAATTCCAAAGTGTGATTCTTTTCAATTTGATCAAACTCTTCATTCATGGCTTGAATCCAACATTCATCTTTGCTAGCTTGATTGAATTTGTGTGGTTCAATAGTGGATAGAAATGCTAGATAGCTAGAAGATCCCACAAGAGTCCTTCTTATTTGTACACCTGATCCCTTATCTCCCAAAATTTGAGATTCTGGATGATTCTTTTGAACATATCTGGATGGAGCTTTTCAGATAAATCATCTTCAGGTTATTCATTGGGTTCATTGTCTATATCATTGTTATTTGATGTAGGAGGACATATGTCACTATCGTCTTCATTTGTTGTTTGTTTTTCTTCTTTTGGGGTTGCAGGAGATTCATCAATAACAACATATATACATTCAAAAATCTTCCGAAGTCTTTTATTGTAACATTTATATGCTCTACTCCTAGAGGAGTAGCCAAGAAGTATTCCTTCATCTGCTCTAGATTCAAAATTGCCAAGTTTTTCATCATTATTTTTGATAAAACATCTGCTTCCAAAGACTCTAAAATGCTTCACAGTGGGAGGATTACCATACCAGAGTTCATATGGAGTTTTATCACTATTTACTCGAACATGTGCCTTGTTAAGAATATTTACCGCTGTATGTGCTGCTTCTCCCCAAAAAGTGTCAGGTGTTCCGGAATCATCAAGCATAGCTCTAGCCATTTGTTGAACTGTTCTATTCATTCTTTCTGCTACGCCATTTTGTTGTGGAGTGCCAGCTACATAAAACTGTCTTTTTATGTCATGTTGTTCACAAAATTCAAGGAATTCATTTGATGTATATTCTCCTCCTCGATCAGATCTAAGACACTTGATTTTCAGATCTAATTCATTTTCAACTAGTGCTTTGAAGGTCTGAAATTTCTCAAATGCTTCATCTTTGTGTTTAAGCAGCCCAATCCAACACGTTCTAGAGAAATCATCAATGAATAAGATATAGTATTGTTCACCACGTGGTGAATTTTTCTTCACAGGTCCACATATGTCAGTATGAATAAGTTCAAGAGTCTTACTTGATGATCCTTCCTTGGCATTAAACTGTACTCTGGTTTGCTTACCAAATTGGTAAGATTTGCATATGATATTTTCGGGTGGAGTAATATTGGGAAGATCACGGACAACTTTAAGTCTACTTGATTTGTTGATCTGAGAGAAGCTCAGATGCCCCAACCTTCTATGCCATAGCCATTTTTCTGAATATTTTCTCAATTAACATTGTTCTTTGCAGTTCTTCAATACATACAGGTTGCTTGGAGTTCTTTTTCCTTTTATAATTGTTTTACCTGTATCAAGATCACGTACCACACATTCTTTTGAACTAAAGACAACTTCAGTTCCTTGATCACACATTTGACTTACACTTAACAGGTTATGCCTTAATCCATCCACATACATGACATCATTTTCCTTCACCTTTTCCTTTAGAAACATAGACCCTTTTCCCTTAATCACGGTTGGGGTATCATTTCCAAATGCAACTTTCTTTTCCTTTTCTAGAGCATTATATGCAAGAAGTTTGTTTTTGTCACCTGTCATGTGTCTTGAGCATCCACTATCAATGTACCATTGATTTTCTTCACCTTCTACAAATAACTCTATGCCACAATTTTCAACCTGCAATTCCTTCCTTTTCCATACTTTGGAGCTTGAAGGAACACGCTCTTTTGGCTGAACTTTGCTCCTGCATTCAGATTCTTCATGGCCAAAGTTATTGCAATAAGCACATTCAACTTCATTTAGAAGAGGAGAAAAGTTGTTATAGGTATTCTTATTTGTTTCAATATCAATCCTTTTCTTTCTTGCTTCTCTTGTCATGATGGTTTTATATGCAACACATTGAACAACTTTATGACCAAAATTGTGACATGAGAAACACTGTCCATTGAAGAAGAAATTTCTGCGATCATGAAATCTTCTACTTGAATTTACCTGTTGATTTTTGTTTCTTTGAAAGATATTCCTGTTGGTGTTCTTTGAATTGAGATGATCATGCTTTACATGTAATGATTCTTTATTCCCTTGCTGAGTGGAAGAATGTTGTAAACCAGCTGTAGCTACTCTTAGATAATTTGGTGCTGAAGCCTGAGAAGATTATCCGGTATATCCAAGACCTATATTTATAAGAGGAGAACATTGTACCTTGATAATCTCATCTAAGGTTTCAGATCCTTTAGCAAATCTAAGATTCAGAGTTTTTACTTTCTCAAGTTCTTTTCTTAGACTTACCACTTCACATTCCAATTTCTCATTGTGTTTCTTCTCTTCTTCAATCTGATTTTTCAGAGTCTCTATGATTATTTTTCTTTCTTCTAAGAATATTTTGAGTTGATTGTTTTCATCAAGAAAATCATTGTCCCCTAGAGCATCCATAAAAGTATCATTTTCTTCTCTAGATTCCTTTTAAAATGCCATGAGAAGTCTAAGATCTTGTTCACATTCTTCTTCACTATCAGATAGCCCATCACTGTCTTCATGAGTATAGTAACTTTTTCTAGTGCTAGACCGGTTCTTATTCCTTCTTGCTACTTCCTTCCCTTTTGTAGATGTTTCTTTATAAGGACATTTAGCAGCATAATGACCAACTCTTCCACAATCAAAACATTTGAAAGGAAGCTTACCTCTAAACCGTCCTGTGCCAAGTTGAAGTTTCTTTACAAAATTTATCTCATCTTCTTCTGAGATATATCCTGATTATTCTGCTTCTTGCACTTCTTTCCCTTTTGTAGAAGCTCTGAAGATGGCTTCTTTGACTTCATATGGTCCTCCTCTTCTCATTTCATATGCAGTTAGTATGCCATGGAGTTGCACCACAGTAAGATTTTGAAGATCCTGTTTTTCTTCAAGAGCAGAAACTTTTGACTCAAATTTTTCCGTTAGCGATCTTAAAATTTTCTCAACCAAAGTAGATTCGGTTATTGTTTCTCCTAGATTTCTCATACGATTTACAACATCATCAAGACGTAAAAAGAAACTGGCGATATTCTCATCACTATGCATCTTTAAATTTTCATATTCAATTCTGAGAGTTTGAAGTTTTGCACTTTTTACCTTTGCATCACCTTCATAGCTTAGAATAATTTTGTCCCATATCTCCTTTGCTGTATTTAGCTGCATAAATTTGACAAATTCTAATTCAGTTAGACTTCCCGTTAGAGCATTGACTGCCTTTTCATTTGTTTCATAATTCTCCTTTTCAGTCGGATCTGTTGGTACTACAGCTGGATATTGATATCCTCATTCAACAATGGACCATACATCTGCTCCGATAGACAGAAGATAGGATCTCATCCTTATTTTACAGAAGATTAGATTGCTTCCATTAAAGAGCGAAGGCTTGATAGATGCTATTCCATCTTGATTTCTCATCTTGCTTGATCTTCCTTCTATCAGATAAGCTTTTTCAGAAGGACCTGCTCTGATACCAATTGTTGGGAAAAATACTAAGAGGGGGGGTGAATCAGTATTTAGTGCAGATTGAAATTTTTTTACCTTTTCTTTCTCTAAAACCCATACGCTACTTTACTGAACCCAAGTCGCGTATGCACGCAGATATCCTTAATAAAACTCGCGTATTAACAGAGATCTCATTATGCTGATAATTCTTTGCTTAGATCATTGCATCATTCATTCATTAGATGTTTAGTAAACAGTAAACATTTGCAATAAGAACAGAATAAATCATCACACATAAGCAACACACATGAACACCAGGATTTAAGGTGGAAACCCAATTCGGGAGAAAACCACCATTGTCGTCGTCTCAGTCTTCAATATTTTATTATAAAGAAAACATCATACAACCATGTACTGGCGTAGACTCATACCAGCACGCAGGCACCCACCTGTAGAAGGCTACAACCTTCTCTCGTTTACTAGCCTCTCCTGGAAGGGAAATGCTACCCCCTTCTCTCGTTTACCAGCCTCTCTTGGAAGGGAGCTACTATCCCCTGCTCTCGTTTACCAGCTACCACTGGAAGGGAGCTAAAACTCCCTCACTGAAGGCTTCGACCTTAAGCACCACTGCAGACCACGTTTCATGGATTTTCAAACTGGATCAAAACAGCTTCAACCCAACCCTTCACTTATCAGCAAACATACTTTGCCCAATGCTTCAAACAGAAGAGTGAAACCACTGTAACCAGAATATCAGAGATAACCCAGACTTTAGAATATATATGCAGAATCACATTCAACCTTGAGCAACCATTAGTTCAGATACCATATGTGCTTTTATTGAATCAGACCCGCGCATACACGTGCTTTTAATAAAAGGAACCTGCGTATACATTGAAGACAACTCGCGTATACATTCGTGCAACTTTTCAGAAAAACCCTAACAGGTCATACACGCCTTTGTTGAAATAGATACGCGTATATACGCACTTTTCATGAAGAGAACCTGCGTATAGATCTGTAAAAGATAGACTTTGCAGAACAGACCAGATCTATGAACTTACCCCGATTTGTTCAACTTCTTCATCGATTTGCGCCTCATGTGTCTTCATCACTTCTTCGTACTCATCTTAGAGGATTCATTATTTCAGATCTAGAGATTTCGAACCTTCATCATATTCATAGGTGCATCATAGATTCAGATCTATCAATTAAGAACAGAGTTCAACCATGCAGATATACTTCAGAGTGAAGTATTCATTCAAACCCAGACATATGCACACCTTGCACTATGATCTTCTTCTCCTTAAATAGATTTAGCCTTTATCAATACCATGAGCCAAAACCACATTACTTCCAATGGTATTCTTGGACAGAATCAAATAAATAATCTAGCGCTCAATACTGTGGGCCAAAACCATGGTAATGCCCCTTGGTATTCTAATTTTGGAGCGCAAAAGACCATACGCGACTTGGCACGTAATTTCCCGCGTGCATACGCTACTTTGTCTTTTCAAACCCGCGTATGCTTTGTGACATACCTTATTTCTCATTTCTTTGGCATTTACTGGAAATCCTTTCTTCTGTTACTTCTGAGCTGATCTGTAGATACATCATCCTTCCTTATTTAACACAAGATACATCATCCTTACATATTTAACTCATAGGTTGCTTATCACAGGTAGCTCATCAAGCAGGTTTCCATCAAGAACAACTTCATCAAGTCGGTTTTCATCAAGGACAACTTCATCTAGTAGGTTGCCATTAAAGACAACACATTGCATCATATCGCCAACAATCTGATTTTATCAAGTAGGTTGCCATCAAGGACAACACATTGCCAACATTTGCTCTGTAATTAATAACACTTGGACTCTAGATCAGTTCCACCTCCTCATTTGCAACATAAATACTACATTCTAACTCATTATATGGGGGGCATTTGATAACTCTTTGAAGTAATACATAGTTCTGCTGAAGTTGAAAGAAATTTAATGTTCTGGAACCTATGGATGTTGTGACCTGTTTTTTGATGGAGAAAGCTCTGTCATTGGATCCCTAAGCTTGGTTTTTGGTGAAGTATTCTAATTTGTTAATTTTTTTTCTTGTTTTCCATTCTATTTTCATCATTTCTTGCTTGCACTAGAGTAAAAATTTTAGGCTAAGAAATGTCTCCTAGAAGCACCTTAGACCTGTTTACTCTTCACCGTCTTTATTTCATCTGCTGAAGGTTTTATTGAGTAGTTTGACTGCTTTTAAACCCTTAAGCTTGTTTATTTCAAGAATAGTTCAAATAGTTGGTCTCAAGAATGATTTATGGTTTTCCTTGCTTACTTGCTACCACTTGAAAACTATTATTGAAGTCTCCCTTTAAAGTACCATTATTTACAGTCAGCCAAAGAGGTCTGTTTTGATCATACCCTTTGTTATTTCTTAAATAATTGCTTTGAAGGTCTCTATAGCTGTAATCAAAGATATCTAGGAGTTCCCTCTTCGATGAATGCAGTTATTTGTGAATCTTGAATGTTTTCTTATCCTTGAAGTGAAATCTTTGGAATAAATAGAGTGTTCCTCGACTCGTAGATTTCATTTGAAAAGTTTGTCTTGAAATTGTTATTTGTTGAAGTGTGATTTGTAGAATTCATAGTTAGCCCTGTCTATGAAATACTTCTTCATGTTCAAATGATGTTTTATGTCCCTTTGTTGAGAAGTACATATAATTAAGGATTCTTAATTGCCCTTAGTTCTACTTTTCATTCTAAACCATTAATGTTCATTTCATTTCACCTGAAATACTTTGTAGATCCAATAACCAAGTTAGAGTTTCCATTTGATACCCCTGATTCATCTAAAAAATTGTCACAAAATTCTACTTGACTCCATTGCCCAATGACTTAGAGATTTCCCTTTTCTATCTATGTTGCCTAGATCATCATGTCCCACCAAACAATGAAATAAAATTGCACTTAATAACTAGCCTAAAATCAACCTTTTACAAGCAAACAAGTCATATCTTTGCAAACAATCAAGAGATCCCTCTCTGAGACTAGGAGGGCTAGATCTTAGAGCTCTAAAGACTAGTTTATATGTTGCCTTGTCATTTAGTATGCCAATCTGCTAAATCACAGGATCCCAACATTCTGGCGATCACGGTGGGACCTTTTTGAGTAAAATTCCCTAAACAAGACATTCAGTATCCATTCAAGTGAACTATAGCTTTCTTCAAGCACTACCAGCATAATGGTAATCATGATAGGATTTGCCTGAATCAGTGGCAATCTAAGTAACCCTTAGGATTCTAAGAGACCCTTATCAAACCTTCAAGAAATCAACTAGTAAGCCATAGAGTAGACTTTGTTTGTTTCACCACCTTAGCTAAGTGTTTAATCAGGTATAAGACACTCTCACAACCATAGAACCATATAAAAACTCAGAAAAACCCAAAACATTTCAGATTCATTTTCAAATAAACCATTTGTGGTGGACCATAAAAATTTTTACCTTCAGAAAAGCTAAAAACTTCCACCTGGAGATTCCACTAGCCCCATTAGGCCTATTACCTTACTATTACTCCAGATTTCCTTGAAACTATGTTAACCAACCTTGAGGAAGTTTAGAAACCTAGTCCCGTAGTATAGAAATCACTGTGAGAGGAAAAATCTTGAAAAACAGTCCCAAAAACCTCAGCCTCTCTAAAATTTTGGAGACTAAAATCTGGCTTCACATAGGGTCAATACTAGATCCCATCTAGATCCTAACCCTCCTACCATAGTTGATAATCCAGAAAGGATTTTGTGGCAAACTTCTAGATCTGGAAAACCAACTACTGATAAGACTATCCCAAGAATAAGATATGTCCCTGAATATATTATAGTCTTGGAAGATCCTCACTTTGACTTACCTTACACAAAGAACCTATTCAAAAATAAGTCTCAAAATGATTTAAACCAAGCTGACTTTGAAACCACAGATTTTCAACAGATCTTTAGCAGAGAAGCTTCACCTTCTTCTCCATCTGATTCTCAGCTTCTTCATCATTTCAGCTCCTTCCATAACAAATATTCTCATCATCAGTTTTCTGGCCCAAGTGTTTCTTATAATCCTATCCACACATCCACTATTCAAAGCACTCCATTTCAGCCCATTTTCCCTCTTGTTAATCCACCTCTTGTAAATCCCCCATTATTTCCTATCATGGCAGCATGTTATGCTCCACTAGTGTTACCGAAACCTTTGGTTCCCCTAGCCAATGATTACCAATCCAAAATTCCCCATTTCACTGGAAATGAACCTACTACTGCCCAACAACATGTAGATAAAATGAGTGATGCTTTTGATTATATGGAAATAGAAGAAGAGACCATTAAGATGAGAATTTTTGCTCAAAGTTTAGGAGGAGAAGCCAATAAATGGTTTAAGGGCTTAACTCCTCACAACATAAATGATCTCCCTTATTTATATAAAAAGTTCATAAACAAATGGGAAATTAGGAAGAACCCTCTCCAAATCCTTTCAGAATATACCAATCTCAAAAGAAACAGTGGGGAAGGTGTCCAAGATTATTGCACTATATTCAATAGTGTTTATAATGCACTTTCCCCAGACATGAAACCTCCACTAGGCCTAGCCTTAGCTAAATTCCCAGTAGGCTTCGATCCTGAAATAGCCTACCAGCTAAGAGAAAGAGACCCCTCAACTTTAGAAGATATGCAGAGGGGAGCCTTAAGTGTAGAAGCAAATATGATTGAGAAAAGAGCTAGGTTAAGAGAAGAGAAAAGAGTTACATACAGGGATGATACAATGGCATCAACCTCATCATCAGATACTAAAATTGATAACTTAGTGAAGTTAATGGAGAGAATGCTTGAAAAGATAAATCTAAATGATAGAGTGCCTCCTAGAGAAAACCAAAACAACCCCCAAAACAAAAATATAAATAAAAATTTCAGAAGAGACACTAATCAAGATAGGCAAAGAGATAATTACCAACAGATTAGGCCTCCCTTTCAACAAAACTATATTGATCAAGAAGAAGAAAGGGAAGTTGAAAGGTTGGAAGAAAATCATGTAAACCTGATAAGATCTGACAGTGAGACAGATGTTTTTCTCACTAAAGAAGAACAAGGATTCTTCTCTTCAGAACAACTTGAAAACAACCATGAAGATTCTGAAGATTACAGATTGGGGTTTGAAAATGCAATCATGGAGGTACATAAACAATATAATATTAGAAGCAAAGGGAGCCAAGAGATTTCTAATGAAAAAAACACTAGTATTGCTGTTAAGAAAACTTCATAAAATCAGCCTAAAAAGACAGCTAGTAACACCAACACTATGACCAAGAAAAATGATCTAAATAAAGAAAAAAACAGTCAGAAAAGTGTTGAAAAAATTTTCCCTAGTACTTCTACTAGTGGCCCTAACAAATCTGTCCCAAATAGCAGTCCAAATAAAGTTCAACAAATCAGAATTGCTAAAAGAGTTGTAAATGAAAAAACAGATGTAAATATGTCGAGAACAATAGTTCCTTTCAGCCTTGAAAGGGAAATTTCCAAGATTAAAATCACCATAACCTTAGCTGAACTAGTAACTCAGGATGTATACAAAAATCAAGTTTTGAAAGCTTTGAATATAGGCAGTGACACTGATACTTTAAACTTGACAGATGATAAACCAGATTTATTTTTTGGTCCTGAAGTTGAAGGAAAATACCAAGAAGGGGCTGTCCCTCCCTTCTATGTCAGCCTGAATATACATGACAAAATCTTGTATAATTCCATGCTAGAATCAGGTGCTTCACACAATCTTATGCCCAAAGTAGTAATGGAAAGCCTAGGCTTAGAAATTACTAAACCATACAAAGACCTATACTCCTTTGATTCAAGCAGGGTAAAATGCTTAGGCCTAATCAAATATTTGTGTGTCAACTTGGCACAAATTATTGCTAAGAGTCTAGTAATGGAAATAGTAGTAGCTGACATTCCCCCTAAGTATGGCATGCTTCTATCTAGATCATGGGGATCCAAACTATAGGGGAGCCTTCAAATGGACATGTATTATTCCACCATCCCAGTATTTAACCAAAATAGAAGATTATACAGGGAATCCCACATGAAATACATGGTGAGAAACATAGATAGACCAAAAAATTCTCCTATTTACTCCATCCATTCAAATTTGGATTCCTTTATCTTATATAATGAAGATGAAATCAGCCAACAAAAAAAGGAAAACAAAGGAGAATTTAGTCTAACAGAACAGTCAAATCTGCCATTGACTCAAGAAAAGAACAGTTCATACTTTAGCAACCTTGAACAATAGAAAGAAAAGTAAAATGAGATTGAAATACCTTGAAAAATAAACTTTGATGGCTCTTGTAGAAAATTAAGTTCAGGGGCTGTTTTATGGATACAGAACAGAAACAAAGGATTTTCCTATAAAATGGATTTTCCATGCACAAATAACATTGCTGAATATGAAGCCCTCCTTATTGGCCTACACTTACTCAAAGATTTAGGAGCCAAAAGAATATCAGTCCAAGGGGATTCAGAGCTAATTATCAGATAGATTAAAGGGGAATATTCAACCAAAAACCCAAAACTCAAAGAGTATAGAAATGCTGCCCTTGATCTCCTAAAAACCTTTGAAAAATATGAACTCATTTTTATCCCAAGAGCTCAAAATCATCTAGCAAATGAACTTTCCTTTTCTGCTAGTAATTTCCAAATACCACAGAAAAATGAACAATTCTATATAAAGGTAAAAAGCCAGCCTGCAATACCTGACAATGAAGATTATTGGCAAGTGTTTGAAGGAGACAAACACATAGATGATTTTCTGCAATCAAAGAATGACTTTGTCATACCAACACCTACTTCCAGCCATGAGGAAAACTGTTTAAATGAAGAACAAATCCCTGAAACAGAGCTGTCCTTTTCTGCTGATATAAACCATTTTGAACATCCTTTTAGAGTAGAAATAGTTGATAATGTAGAACAAAAAGACCTGGAAGTCTTACAATGTAAAAATGATACAATTCCAAGGGGTCTTACCCCATTAGAACAACTTTTTGATTTCAATGATGTAGCCAAAGAACCAAGAATGGAGCCTATAGAAACAAACATAGAAGAACATAACATAGGTAGCCTAGCAGAACCCAAAATGATAAAGCTATCCAACACTCTCCCAGCTCATATCAAATAGCAATACATAGAACTTTTCAAAGAATTTAATGATGTGTTAGCATGGGAATACAAGGATCTAAAATCATATGATACCAGCATCATTCAACACAAAATTCCTCTTAAGGAAAATCATAAACCTTTCAAACAAAAACTCAGAAGGATAAACCATGTTTTATTGCCTTTAGTTGAGAAAGAGATTAAGAAAATGTATGATGCTGGGATCATAGTTCCCCTCAGGTATTCAGAATGGGTTTCCAACTTAGTACCTGTTAGGAAAAATATTGGGGAAATTAGGCTCTGCATTGATTTCAGAAATCTAAATAGAGCCTCTCTTAAAGATAGCTATCCCTTGCCAAAAATGGATCATATAATTCAAAGGGTGGTTGGGTCTAAAAGAATTTCACTGTTGGATGGGTTCTCAGGTTACAATAAGGTTTTAGTACTCCCAAGTGACCAACATAAAACTTCTTTTACTACACCTTGGGGTACATTCATGTATGTCAAAATTCCATTTGGTTTAATGAATGCAGGGGCCACCTTCCAAAGGGCCATGGATATAGCCTTTTCAGAAGACATAGGCTATTTTATAATCATTGACCTTGATGACATTACTGTTTTCTCTAAAACTGATGAACACTTGATTCATTTAATTTTTTTTTTTGAGAAATGTAGGAAATACGGTTTATCTTTGAATCCCAAAAAGAAACTCTTTGGTCTCCAAGAAGGAAAAATTCTTGGCCACATAATTTCTGAAGAGGGAATCAAAGTAGACCCTAAAAGGATTGATGGCATATTGAAAATCAGCCATCCTAGAAACCTCAAAGAATTACAATCTTTCATTGGGAAGATAATTTTTTTAAGGAGATTCATCCCCAACCTTGCTGAGCTATTAAGAAATATCAAAAACATGCTTAAAAAATAAATAGGTGTTAAATGGACAATACAAGCTAAACAATCATTTGAACTTCTGAAACAAGCTCTTACTCAAACACTGGTTCTTATCCGTCCCGATTTCACCAAAGATTTCTACATCTTTTCTTTTGCATCTGAACATACAATAGTTGTAGTATTACTACAAAAGAATAACATGGGGCAAGAACAACCAATATCATTTTTTATTAGGGCCTTAAGAGATGCTTCACTCAAGTATAACATCATGGAGAAGCAAGCCTTAGCCTTGCTAAAAGCGTTGAAAGACTTTAGAGTATACATCTTACATTCTCACATCATTGCTTTTGTCCCACACACTGTTGTCTAGGATATTCTAAGTCAAGACCCTGATGGTAAAAGGGGAAAGTGGATTGCTATTATTTTAGAATATGACTTAGAAATCAGGCCTACCAAACTAATAAAGGGGCATGGATAGGCAAAACGCATGGCTGAATCAAACTTCCAAGCACTAGATATGAATATGGTTGATGTTTTGGAAGAAACAGAAGAATTTATAGCTCCATTTATTGAAGAAACTTTTGTGAATTCACCTTGGTATGTTGATATCATATATGTGCTTATTTATCTGAATACCCCTCCTTCTCTGTCTAAAACTAAAGCTAGATTTTTGAAGCAGAAAACTTTAAATTATTGCTTATTAGATGGGGTTTTATATTGGAAAAATAATGTTGGTATATTGCTTAAATTTTTGCTTGAGATTGATGCAGAAAGAATCATGCATGAGCTGCATGAGGGAGAATGTGGAGGACATCTTTAATGGAAGACTAGAACAAATAAAATCCTCAGATCTGGTTACTATTGGCTCACCCTTTTCTCAGACACTCAGAAACTTGTCATGTTTTTCCATAAGTGTCAAATTTTTGATGGCAAGAGAAAATTCCTACCTTTACCTTTACATCCCATTAGTGTTGAGGCTCCCTTTCAAAAATGGGGCTTGGAATTCATTGGGGAAATTCACCCATATTCATTAGCCCAACATAAGTGGATCCTCACTGCCACTTATTAGTTTACCAAGTGGATAGAAGCCATAAATTCTAGGAATGCTACTAACTCTGTCATTATCAAGTTCCTTGAAACCAATATACTATCCAGATTTGGTTGTCCTAGAAAAATTATCACATACAATGCTGCTGCCTTCAAATCTAAAAGAATGATTTACTTCTTCCATAAGTATCATATTACGTTGGGTCATTCCACTGCCTACTATCCTCAAGGAAATGGATTAGCTGAACCTTCCAACAAAATCCTTGTCAATATTATCAAAAAATTGTTGGAGCAAAATCAGAAATCCTGGCATAGTAAGCTTATTCATACTTTATGAGATGATAGATTAACCACTAAAAAGTCAATAAATATGTCCCCCTATCAGCTGGTTTATGGCATGGATGCAATCTTCCCAACCTCTCTACGAGTTCTGGTCATGAAACTCCTCCAAGAAGTACAATCTGAGGAAAATGATATGAAAAGAAGGATAAATCAGACCATCCATTTACAAGAGTCCAGAGAGGAAGTATATAAGAGAACACAAACAGTCCAAGTAAGCATCAAGAAGTTATCTCACAAGAAGACTAAAGAAAATTATTTCCAAGTTGGAAATGTAGTTTTAAAGTAGGATTCTAGAAGGGAAGAAAAGGGAAAACATGGAAAATTTGAAAATCTATGGAAAGGGCCCTACATTATTCATTATATCAGGGGTCATAATGCATTCCTTTTTCAAGAGCTGAATGGAGAGGATTTGTTTGGAGGTCCTGTCAATGGCAGGATGCTCAAGCACTACTTCTGTCAAGAGTCTCGAATTCAAAGTTTTTTATTCATTGTACATAACCCAGTTGAAAAGAAATCATGAAAAATACAAAAAAAAAGGAGAAGGAAAAGAGGGCATATTCAAAAGAGGTACAACCCCATACCCAAAAAAGAGAATTATCTGAAAGTGAGAAAATCTAAGTGCCACTGCTGATTAAAAAATGATATATTGTTCAGTCATCTAGCCTAATCATGGCTGAACACACTTTAAATTTATGTTGATAAGTTAGTAGAGGCACAGATTGATAATTTTTTTTTAGAATTGGCTTATCTGTAGAACAGATTAGGATAGAAAGGAAATGGTTCTAACAAGATCAAAATCTGAACCAAGAAAAGGAAAAAGATAGCTCTAAATAGATCAAAACTAGAGCTGGAAAAAGAATAGAAGGATGTTTGTAATTTTCAGATCTTAAGCTTTCACAATTTTGTTTTATTTTTCTGCAAATAAAGTCTGTGTGCAGCTTGTACATACAACCATAGACAGTCTAATCCTGATCTGACTATGTTTAAATTTCCTGTTTTAGAAATCAAGAATAAAATATGTCAAATAGCTTAATCTTGACATATAGTAGCTTAGGTAGAAAAATAAAGAGTTAAATAGTTTAATCTGGACTCTCGGAAGAAATAAGGATAAGATTAGATAGTCTATTTCTATTTCAAAAATAAAATGTCAAAGAGTTTGCTAGTTCAAATGCACTCAAAGGAAGAAGAAAAAATGCTAGGACAAGTCAAATTGGGTAGGTAGAGATGCTGTTTAAAGAGTTTTCATGCTGTAGGTCACTGAAGAATTGTCAAAATGAAAAGAAAATCAGTAAGAAAACAAAGAAATTCTACCCAATGGATAAGGCATTGGTCTGATGAAACTCAAAGATTTATTTTCTGAGGTTCTTGACACCTCCAAGGAGCTGCCCTCCCCAAGTGGATCCACTGTTAGCCATCCATAAAATTTTTTCATATAAAATGATGGCTAAATCAAATTCCTCAGTTTCCAAGAAACAAATTTCTACAAATCTGTGAGTTTTTGGAATTCACCGTGCCTCATGTCCAAAAGAACCCATCTCACTACTATCTTCACTTAAAAAATCCTTCAAGGAAACCTACTGATACCAAAAGAGACTGTTTCCTAAGCCTGTTTCATTCATTTTTCCCAATCATTCTCACTTATCCAAATCAATCATTTTTCTCTGAAAAATCCCTTTAAACCCTTTCATTTACCCCTTTAAACCATTAAAACCCCTTCATAATGGTTTAAACCTCCTTTTTACACTTATCAGAATCCTTGAAAAAACTCAAAAAACCTTCATTTTTGCCTTAAAAACACTCCTTTTAACATTAGGCCTTAAGCGCTTTTTGGCTTAGGCCCGAGCCCATTTTCCTCCATACGACTCGCCGCTATGACCAAGCCCATCGCTCTATCAGTGCATCGGCGCGTCGGAAATCCGAATTCCTTTTTTCTCCGCGACCTTTTTTCCCCACCTATGCGAAGTCCCGATTCCATCTCCACCATTCATTCTCTCTGAGATCGACAAACTGTGCTTCGTCACATCGGCCCTTCACCATCACATATCGCAGCCTCCCGATGCCGATATACTCCACCGATGTAATCCCACGATGAAATCCTAACCACTGATGCATTAGATCCGACGGCCATCACATCACCGCACTCCAGCGTTTCCTCGCTCCGCATTCCTTTTCTCCGCCCAATGCGATCCACCAAAGTCGATCTCCGCCGTCAATCTCGATCCTGATTGGACGACCGTCACTTTATTGCGACTTCACCATCCTCCTAACCTCATCCACCATCTTTTAAAACTGCGATCTCCCGATTCAATCTTGACCATCGATCTCTCCCATATCGGACGACGCAGGATCACTGCGGGGGCATCCATCCTGGATGATTCGTACTCCCCAGTCCCCCCGCAGTCCATATCCACCATTTATCATTTCCTGATACAATGACCCCCATTATCCCATTCACTACAGAGTCACCCACCAAAAATATCCTTTCGTACCCCCGGCCCCCCCGTAGTTGATCTCAGCCGTCCATTTCTCCAATCTAACGGTTCCCATTGATCCTATTATTTTCGCTCCACCCAAGAAATTTTCACCCCATGCACTGAACTTTCCGCTACCCGATGAATTAGCTGACGTGACCCGCTAGGCCTCACCATATATTTCCTCCGCACATATTTTCTATTTTTTCACGCTTTCTTACAACCGTAGATCTTCCCCCCTAGATCGGACGGTTTAAAATTATTTTCGTGTTCATTTCAGAAATAAATTTGATCACTCGTTTTCAACACAAAATAGGCGGTTTTTGCCTAGACACGCATCGCCCAGAGACCTGTATCGCATTCCCTCGTGGTGAAACCACTTGCTACCTAATCTCTGCGTGAAAACCACCTGGTTTTATGAGAAACCACTCTCTCTCATTCCGCGCCATAATTCAATTTTAACCCCATTTCTTCATGTTTCTCCATGAAAACCTCCCTCCACTCATTTTTCCTCCTCTACAATGCTCCTCCGCCTTCGCCTAACCTCTGTTAGCAGTTGAACCAAAACGCAGGATTTATTAACGTTCTTTATTTGTTGCAGGTTACAATGGCGGGTTACTATGCAGGACCTTCCATAGTCAAGTTACAGTGGCGAAAAACCCAAGTGATGATCCTCAAAGGCCAAAATTAAAGGCAAAAGGGACAAAAAGAGGGTTTAATCCTGTATTTGGCCAGTGTATCATAAGCATTGGTTATTCATGCACAAATCCCCCCAGTGCAGAAAGACACTTGTATGCAAGAAAAATCAAAGGAACAGATGAACATTAAAGGTCTTAATTGACGATTTAAAGGCTCGAATCAATCAAAAAGGAGATAAAGACAACATAAGGACGATGATAAAGGCTTAAGGCAAAATCAAAGCCTAAAAGAAGATTAATAAAATATAGATCAAGACTAAAAGGCCTAAAGAGCAGTTTTATGATTAAATCAAGAAAAATTAAACCAAAGACAGCCTCGAAAACATCAAACAGAGGTAGTTATTCATCCGATAAATCAAACTGCCACCTGTGGCCTACTTTCTGTCCCAAAGGGAAAATTAGCAGTTATTACGCAAAAGAAGATATTTTAAGCTGTCAAGATAGTCAATGTAAAGATAAAGATAGGCCTCAAAGTCAAAATTTTCACCTATTTTATCCTTAGAAAGTTAAGACAAAGTTATTAAACAGATAAGTAGTTGCACACATGTTCCTACCTTATGCCTTGCATGGTTTTCAAGGTCAAGGATGCATTTACTCTGTAATTAATAACACTTGGACCATAGATCAGTTCCACCTCCTCATCTGTAGCATAAATGCTGCATTCAAACTCATTGTATGGGGGGCATTTGATAACTCTTTGTGTTGAAAATGCAACAAGATGATGGAGCTTAGTGAAATGAAGTCGCCTTCACTAAGTGGGCCCGCAGGCTATTTTTGGCGCAAAGTCTATTTTTAGACATATGGAGCATGGTCCAGGGGTTGCAGTATGTTATTCTTGGAGTATTGGTCATGTTTGTAAAAATAGATGGACCTCTATTTTTTGACATCATGGTTTCTATTTTTAATTTATTGAAAATATCAGTTTTATTATTAACCTCAATACATTTAATTTATAAAATTATATTTACACTTTAGTTTGAGCTATTTAATAAAATATGTTTGTGCTGGCAATACGCTTTTCCTAAGGGTTAGTTGAGCTATTTCATGGTTGACTTCAGTTAGAACTCATGTGGCAGAGTTTGGTGGAGTTGATGAGACAGTTGGTGGAGTTGTGTTCGGTTTAACTTAGTTGAACTAGTTGCATTTAGTCTAACTGAAAAATACACTAGTGATGAGTGGTGTGAATTAATTATTAATTAATTCACTAATTATTAACTCATAAATCAACTAAAGAACACATCAGTTAACTGCAATGCATGGACAGTTCAGTGGAGACCAGTGTTAGAGGTGGGTGAAAGGGTTAGTGTGACTATCAGTGTGACCATAGTTGTGCATGAGATTTGCACACACATGGATTGAGATTGCCAATGAGGATTGCGTAGTTGAAGCCAGGTGGATTCAAACTTGGATCTCACCATTATTCATCTTGGATTGCGCAGTAGAGGCAGGCAGACTTGTGGAGGAGATTTGAACCTGTGACTTGTTCATCTTCCGTGCTAGTTTGTGTGTAGCATGTGAGATA
Source organism: Pinus albicaulis (assembly GCA_034641835.2). Lineage (NCBI taxonomy): Eukaryota > Viridiplantae > Streptophyta > Pinopsida > Pinales > Pinaceae > Pinus > Pinus albicaulis. The sequence continues at coordinate 983,833,063 of CM076581.1, forward strand.
GTGCTGAGAGCTATGAGAGATTTGTGCTATGTATTGTCACATGTTATATATCATTATAATATACAGATATTTGGGGGTTTTCAGCTATTTCTTTCCCCAGTACATCCTGTGTTAAATGTGTGCTTAATTATTGTTTTATGAGCGCATGCGACTGTTTCTATTTCCGCATATTGATGATCAATTGTAGAAGAGGTTATGTATTATGAATGAAGCTTAAATAATGTGTGATCATGATAATCTCAGTGAATAATTCAGAAAATTTTTCAAATTTCTACAGGGCCTCAGAGAAAAATTGATTATCGAGATCTATTACAGTGATTACAATTTTATTTCAGTAGACAGAGTCTGTAACGGGCCAGGTAGCCTCTGGACCCATCCTTTCTTTGAAAGGTGATATATCCAGTAAATTCCCCTATAGTCGATCTCTGTGCTAGAAATAATTTTTTCTCACAGATCCAGAAGCAGTTGAGTTTTGAGCTTGGAATTTGAATTTTGCAGCAGTTTTGTTTTCTTGGTGCCGGAGTTGAAATGTCTTTCAACGGTTTACGACTGGAATATGCCCTTGAGGGCAGTTCAGATTATGTTGCATGGAAGGACAGAATGGAGGTGGTATTAGATGATAACGGGCTGAAGGATTTCATAGATGTTGATGTCCAAAAGCCTACTGATGTTGCTGAAGTTGAGGCTTGGTAAAAGAAGATGGCGAAATGTCGAAGGATTCTGTTGGAGGGCGTGAAGGATCACATTATATCCAGCCTGCATGGAAAAGCTTCTCCATACTTGATGTGGAAAGTGTTAACAGATCTATTCTAGAGCAAGAATGACCAGAGGAAGTTGGCGCTCAAGGATAAACTCAGAAACATTAAGATGGAGAAAGGCGACAGTATCTCCAAGTACCTCACGAAGTTCACTCAATGCAGAGATGAGCTGGGAAGTGTGGGGGTGATTGTCGATGATGAGGACTTGGTGGACCTGGTTCTCCTTCGTCTTCCAAAGAGTTGGCATTCCTATCAGGACTCTGTCAATGGTCGGGATAAGTTGCTGGGATGGGAGCGACTTTGGTTGGATCTCATGTAAGAGGAGATAAGGCGGAGCACCAGGGACGGAAATTCATCAAAGGCATCTAATGAAGAAGATTGCGCTTTGGCTGCCAAAGAAAAGAAGGGGAAGAGAAAGAAAGCTTCTCAGTCTGGTGCGAAAGGCAAGAAGCAAGACATGTCCAAGGTGAAGTGTTTTCACTGTCAAAGGGGACATTACAACAAATTGGTTTCAGAAGAAGAAAAATAAGCAATGATTGAAAGTGGAGGCTGGGCTTCCTATTTTGAACTCCTCGATTTTTTCACCGACGTACGTTGGTCTCAAGCAGGACTCAAGAGTTCTTGACGTGGTGCGCGATTTCACATGACAGACTGATCCCGATTTGGCATCCGGAGGAAAATATCTGGAGTGCGCATCGAGATGGGCGAGACAGACATGCGGCGACCAAGACGGCATTTCCTTTGAGAGGGAGTTCAGTAAACCTTTCGAGATGGAAGGAAGTATTGCATGCCGAGATTGAGGAAGAACGAGTGTCCGTGTGATGTTAACATTACAACAAGTGGTCTTCAGCAAGGGAAAATATTTCCTGTGCAGTAAGACAACTGGAGAAACCCGGAAGATAGGGGTTCGAGTCAAGAACCTTTATCAGCTGCAAGTAGATGGCTGCACAACAATAGCATGCAAGGCAGAAGGAGTGGTGAGCCGGGATGATGGCGAGCTGTGGCACTGGAGATTGGGCCACCTTCACCATGGAGCTTTGAAGATACTGCAGCAGATTTCTACTGGGCTTCCTAAGGGCACTCTTGCGCAGTCAGATCAGTGCAAGGGGTGTACCTTTGGAAAATTTGTGAAAGCCACCTTTCACAAGAAGGATAGTCGCGCCACGATGATCCTTGAGAGAATCCACACAGACGTGTGTGGACCTTTCAAGACCCGACAGCTAGCAAGTAATTACAGGATCTTTGTTGATGATTTCTCTCGGAAGTGCTAGATCTTATTCATGCAAAATAAGAGCGAGACATACTCAAAGTTCTGTGAGTTCAAGGCGTTGGTTGAGAAGGAGTTGTGGAAGCATGTGAAGGCTCTTAGGAGCGACAATGGTGGTGAATTCATCTTTGCTGAATTCAAGGAATTTTGCAATGCAAAAGGGATTCGGAGAGAGCTCATCACACCCCATAACCCACAGCAAAACGGGGTTGCTGAGCAGAAGAACAGAACGATTGTGGGTGCTGCACGGGAAATGTTGCATGATCAGGGCCTACCCCTTCACTTGTGGGCAGAGGCATGCAATCTTGTATAACCATTGTCTCACAAGATACTCGTTATACCCGTTAAAAGTGTTTTCCGCAGGCCCCATATTACCTATGCAGTCATACCCGTCTACACATGCACCTGGCGGTGGAGTTGGTGGCTAGTTGGATTCTGTAATCGTAGTTGGAATATTTTTGGGGTACACTAATATTCCCCACAACTATCGTGTGTATTTTCCAGACAGTCGCAAGACTGTTGTGTGACGGGATATCAAATTTCAGGAGGAGAAAGCCATGAATTGTTCGCTTGAGAGGGAAGCATACTTGAGGAGCTATTAATGTCGAGATGAGCTTCTCCGGATGTGGATAGCCACAAGAGGAGCTGGAGGAAGAGACCACTCATGGGCCAACCACCTGAGAAAGTAAGTGCACTACGAAGTTGAGCTATTCGGCCGAAGATGGCAGGTTGTAGGACCAACGACAGCACAGCGCAGACATTGTGACAGCCACCGGATTGGGCATCGGGATACTACGGTGGCTGGCTGTAGAAAAATGTCGTGACGGAGCCATCCTATTTTGAGGAAGCTGTGGAGGAACCCGCATGGGTTGATGCCATGATCGAAGAATATGATTCGATCGTCAGAAACAGTGCATGGGAGATTGTCCCAAGACTGGAGGGAAAATTAGTGGTGGGTTCGCGATGGACCTACAAAGTGAAGCAGGCGGCTGACGGGAGTGTGGAGAAGTACAAGGCGAGATTTGTCGCCCGTGGCTTTTCACAGATCGAGGGGACCGATTATGAGGAGACCTTTGCACCGCCATGTACTTACGTACGCATCCTTAGCTCTACCGTATAGTGGCCACAACTACACGATGGATGTTGAGACCGCGTTCCCTCAATGGAGCCGCACGAGGTGTACATAGAGTAGCCTGAAGGTTTCGAGATCTTCAACAGTGAGTCGCATGTGTGCAGATTCAAGAGAGCACTGTATGGGTTGAAGTAAGCACCTCGTGCTTGGTACACACGGATAGACAGTTATTTCATCGGACTTGGATTCTCTAAGAGTGAGGCGGATCCTAACCTGTACCAGATTATGGTGGAGGAGAAGTTGCTGATCATTGTACTGTATGTAGATGATCTGATTTTGAAGGGTGATGAGCTGTTGATACTTTCATGCAAGGAGGATCTTGCTAGAGAGTTTGAAATGAAGGACTTGGGCCTCCTTCATTATTTCCTGGGATTGGAAATCTAGCAGCGCAGTGGTGGACTATTTGTTTCTCAGGGTAAGTATGCCCGAGAGATACTAGAGAAGTTCAACATGCATGACTGCAAGCCTGTTGATACTCCTCTTCCTGGAGGTTGGAGGAAGGAGGATGCTACTTCGGCAGAGGTAGTGGATGCCACTGTCTTTCGACAATTGGTGGGTTCACTTATGTATCTGGTCAATACATGACCCGATATATGCTATGCTGTTAACCAGCTTTCGCAAGCTATGGTTAAGCCTACCAAGCTCTTCTGGAAGGAAGGAAAGCATGTATTATGTTATCTTAGAGGCACATCGGGATATGGTTTGTGGTACAGATAGGAGGATGGGGTGAAGCTTTGTGGCTTCACGAATGCAGATTGGGCAGGGAGCCCAACGGACTGAAAGAGCACATCTGGAGGGATCTTCAGTATCGAGTCGACAGCAGTTTCCTGGTACAGCAGGAAGCAGAGATCCATGGCACTCAGTTCAGCAGAGGCCGAGTACATGGTAGCAAGCTTGGCTGCATGCGAGGCTATTTGGATGAGGAAGATCCTGGTCGGGTTTTTCGGGTCGCACTTGGAGCCTACTGTAATTTATTGTGATAACCATAGTTGCATTAAACTCTCGGCTAATCCAATATTTCATGATAGATCCAAACACATCGACGTCAGGTACCATCATATCAGAGATTGTGTTCAACAGAGAATCATGTTACTTTCATATATTCCCACGGAGGATCAGGATGTTGACATCTTAACGAAGGCGCTCACCAGGAGAAAATTCGAATTCCACAGAGGTAGGATAGGGGTTGCAGATAATCCATATCTTGTTGAGAGGGAGTGTTGAAAATGCAACAAGATGATGGAGCTTAGTGAAATGAAGTCGCCTTCACTAAGTGGGCCCGCAGGCTATTTTGGCGCAAAGTCTATTTTTAGACTATGTCTATTTTTAGACATATGGATCATGGTCTATGAGTTGCAGGATGCTATTTATGGATGATTGGTCGAGTTGGTAAAAATAGATGGACCTCTATTTTTAGACATTGGGCGGAATCTATTTTTAGACTGCCGGGCTAAAAATAGAACAGTTAAATATTATTAACCCTTAATAATATTTAGACTATAAACATTATCTTATCCTCTTGGAGCACTTCAGTTTGATGCTTGGATGTGGCACATGCAGTTGACAGAAGGAAATACGCTTTTCCTATGGGTTAGTTGAGTTATTGCATGGTTGACTTCAGTTAGAACTCATGTGGCAGAGTTTGGTGGAGTTGATGAGACAGTTGGTGGAGTTGTGTTCTGTTTAACTTAGTTGAACTAGTTGTATTTAGTCTAACTGAAAAATACACTAGTGATGAGTGGTGTGAATTAATTAATAATTAATTCATTAATTATTAACTCATAATTCAACTAAAGAACACATCAGTTAACTGCAATGCATGAACAGTTCAGTGGAGACCAGTGTTAGAGGTGGGTGAAAGGGTTAGTGTGACTATCAGTGTGACCATAGTTGTGCATGATATTTTCACACACATGGATTGAGATTTCCAATGAGGATTGCGCAGTTTAAGCCAGGTGGATTCGAACTTGGATCTCACCATTATTCATCTTGGATTGCGCAGTAGAGGCAGGCAGACTTGTGGAGGAGATTTGAACTTGTGACTTGTTCAACTTCCGTGCTAGTTTGTGTGTAGCATGTGAGATAGTGCTGAGAGTTGTGAGAGATTTGTGCTATGTATTGTTACATGTTCTATATCATTATAATATACAGATTGTTGGGGGTTTTCAGCTATTTGTTTCCCCAGTACATCTTGTGTTAAATGTGTGATTGATTATTGTTTTATGAGCGCATGCGACTGTTTCTATTTCCGCATATTGATGATCAATTGTAGAAGAGGTTATGTATTATGCATGAAGCTTAAGTAATGTGTGATCATGATAATCTCAGCGAATAATTCAGAAAATTGTTCATTTTTCTACACTTTGAAGTAATACATAGTTCTACTGAAGTTGAAAGAAATTTGATGTTCTAGAAGCTGTGAATGTTGTGACCTGTTTGTTGATGGAGAAAGCTCTGTCATTGGATTCCTGAGCTTGGATGTTGGTGAAGTATTCTAATCTGTTAATGTTTTTCTAGTTTTCCATTATGTTTTCATCATTTCTTGCTTGCAGTAGAGTAAAAATTTTAGGCTAAGAAATGTCTCCTAGAAGCACCTTAGACCTGTTTACTCTTCACTGTCTTTATGTTTTCATCTGCTGAAGGTTTTATTGAGTAGTTTGAATACTTTTCAACCCTTAAGCTTGTTTATTTCAAGAATAGTTCAAATAGTTGGTCTCAGGAATGATTTATGGTTTTCCCTGCTTACTTGTTGCCACTTGAAAATTGTTTTTGAAGTCTCCCTTTAAAGTACCATTGTTTATAGTCTGCCAAAGAGGTCTGTTTTGATCATACCCTTTGTTCTTTCTTAAATAATTGTTTTGAAGGTCTTTATAGCTGTAATCAAAGATGTCTAGGAGTTCCCTCTTCTATGAATGCAGTTATTTGTGAATCTTGAATGTTTTCTTATCCTTGAAGTGAAATATTTGGATGAAATAGTGTTCCTTGACTCGTAGATTTCATTTGAAAAGTTCGTCTTGAAATTGTTATTTGCTGAAGTGTGATTTGTATAATTCATGGTTAGCCTTGTCTATGAAATACTTCTTCATGTTCAAATGATGTTTTAAGTCCCTTTGTTGAGAATTACATATAATTAAGGATTCTTAATTGCCCTTATTTCTACTTTTCATTCTAAACCCTTAATGTTCATTTCATTTCACCTGAAAGACTTTGTAGATCCAATAGCCAAGTTAGATTTTCCCTTTGATACCCCTGATTCATCTAAAAACTTGTTACAAACTTCTACTTGACTCCACTGCCCAATGAATTAGAGATTTCCCTTTTCTATCTATGCTTCCTAGATCATCATGTCCCACCAAACAATCAAACAAAATTGCACTTAATAACTAGCCTAAAATAAACCTTTTACAATAAAACAAGTCATATCTTTGCAAAAAATTGAGAGATCCCTCTCTGAGACTAGGAGGGCTAGATCCTAGAGCTCTAAAGACTGGTTTATATGTTGCCTTTTCATTTAGTATGCCAATCTGCTAAATCACAGGATCCCAACAGTGGGCTTAGTAGAATTAACCAACCCATGAATAGGTTCATCTAATCCATACATGAACATGTACTCCCTTCTTGTTGTAGACAAATTAGGAACCATAATAGAAAGTCTTAAAAATTCAGAGATGTAAGTTTCTGCATTACCTGATTTTTTCAACTTTGCAAGGCTCATGAATGGTGCTTCAGGGTCTCTTCTATCAAATCTTTCCAGTAGCCTTCTAGTGACCTCTGAATAAGTAGTCACATTGGTATGACCCAATGTAGACAAGCCATGGAACCGCCAATCATGTGCTTCACCTTCAAGGTGCAACGCTGCAATTTTAATGGATTCCATTTCTAGAACCTTGTTCAACTGAAAGTAGATGTCAAATTTTTCTACCCAATATTTGGTAGAACACTTGAATGACCCATCAAAATTGGGTAAAAATAATCTTCCCATAGTGTGGTGTCGATCATGATTCTGAATGAATCCACCACCTCTATGATGATGCCTTAGTCTTCTATTGTCCTTTATTTGAAAAAACTCTTGAAAACTCAAGTGATCGAATCTCTGATTTTGAGACTCATATTCTTAAAAATAGTCTTCAAGGGATTCATGCTCTTAAAAGGCTTCATTTCCCACAACAAAACATGTAGGCATGTCCGAGCGTTGGGAAACTTGTGGTTGATGCAATGGTTGATCATTCTAGTGGTGAGATATGCTAGAGCCTTCTCCATGATGAAATCCTTTAGGGGATTCCTTGAATCTGTCTATTCACATCTCCGTGATCTCTCTAGAAATGTCTTGCATGGCTCTAAGAAGGATCTTAGGGAACTCCTCTTCATCTTCATCTCCAGATAAAGGGGTTTTACCCTTGTCTTCATTATCATTTGTATAATCAAAATTTATATGTTTTCTCTTTTGATACCTCTTTCCTCTGTCAGTAAGAGTCTATCCTTATTCAGAAGACATTTTGGCTTTAGAATGCACAGGTTGTGACAAGATGATGCTCTGATACCACTGTAATATTCCCAAATGGGAAAAGAAACAATATAATGTAGAATGATGGAAAAATAATGGACATCACCATTTATACAGAAATAGGAAAATATGGAGACCTTTCATTGTTATTACAGCAACAAAATATGTTTAAGAAGTGGCCCATAAGATGAATAACAAGAAAAGCAAGTCTCCAATGAAGAAAATCCCTAAATATGAGGTGTTGCAACCATATATAAAAGCTGAAAAACCCTTACAGTGTTATTTTATTGCCTCTGCAATAGCAGTAGATTATAAATAAGATCTAGAGCTGCTATGTGCATAAAAATTTAGATCTATATCAGATCCATGCACTATACAAGCTCCTCTAAAGAACCCCCTTGGGGTTTTAAGAAAAACACGAAGTACAAGTTGTAGATATGAGATCTAAGACTGTAGATCTAATGAAAATTATAGATCTAGAAATTTTGGATGAACTAATATGAGAAATATAATAGCCTCCTCCAATAGATCTCCAAAGTGAAGGTCAGATCCCCAACACTACAAAATCACCTCTCCAAATGGTGTGTTGAACCACCCTCCAACTGCACCTACAGAAATAACACATATCTGAAAGGAAATTATGCTATAGGGATCAAAATAAGGTTGGCCTGATGCCAAGATTTGAAAATGATGCTCAAGCCCTCCAATAATGTCCTCCTAATGAAGTATAAATCTCCTCCACTGAAAAGGAACATTGAAATGGCCTGGATCTAAAAGATGTAGTCTCCACTTGCTGCAGCTTGAAAAAACAACCAAACCCTCAATAGGATCTGAACTGTAGTTGAAAGAAGAAGCTTGGCCCTAAGCCAGATAGTGGACAATGCAATACCAACTCTCTCAAGAGCTACTCAATGGGAAGAGGTGGGATTCCCAATTAGGAACACCCAATGCTAAAAAAAATTCAATCTCAACTAAACAACAAGAGAAATATATATGTCTAAACAGACCATATATTCAGAAATATGATAAACATCAAAAACCCTCTAATTCTACCATCTCCTTCCTTTTATAAGACAAGAGCTTTCAAACCCTAAACCACTTCCAATGAGATCACTTCTTTCACACAAGGCACCTCCATCTAAAACTATGCTTTCCCTCATTGATGGCCACTCCTCCATGATAGTGCTCTAGATTTGGTCAAGGTTGACCTAGTCAAAATGTTCTAGCCCCTTTCACACCTAAGGGTGCTTGATTTAACAACCAAGATTTAGCCTTTTCATATTTGGCATTGATTTATTCATTATTAAAGAGTATTATGGACCTCCTTTGGTCTTTTATTCTTTAAACAAAGTAAAAAACAAAAATGAATATTCCAATTAGCTCATGGCTAATTGGAAATATTACACAAGCTAAGTTAGGGTTGTCTAGGAGGGCCTTAAAGCCTGAAATTTGTGCCCATAATAGTGCGTTGGAGCAATATTTTTGTATAGGACACTTGGAGAGGGATAGAAGAATTTGAAAAGTGTTGGTATGGAAACGTATTAGAAGAGGATACTAAGGAAATGTGACCAAAAATGTAGGGAGTTCTATGAGGGTGTTTAAGAGGGATGGTATGGACTTATTTCATGCCCTAACTAGATCACATAAGCTGTAGTAGTGACACATCAACCCAAGGTAAGTATACATATATTTGAGTTGTTTGAATGCTAGGCAGATGGTCCAAGCGTGGACGTATATTGCAGCTTGTAGTAGCCAAAGAGGAGGGGTTGTTGGTGGTTAGATGCCCTTACTAGTGGGAAGTTTCTATAGTGATTGGATGACAATTGGCTTGGGCACCTTTGTACTGTTGGAGGACAATGTGTAGGTGGCCCAAGTGTAGCCCTTGATTAATTGTCACAAAGGGATATTGGTAGCTAACGATGGGTGATGTTTGGAGCCCTATGAGTATCTTTTTGAAGGACGAAGGAAGCTACTTGAAGAGGCAATTTGATGCTCAATTATTAGCTAGCCTAGAGGATCATATTGGATCAACCCATGTTCATTGTAACATAAGTGACTTCCAACAATGATAGGTGGCATCCCTCGTAGAGTCTCTATGTGTTGTTCCTTGATGGACTAAGTGGAATCTAGAGAGAAGAATGAAAGTGAAGGACCAACATGAGGAGATACAACATAGATGCTGTGACTATAGTAAGAATTTAATTGTATCTTGTATTCTTGTAATTGTGGATATTTGAGGTTCATTATCCCTTGTATGACCCCAGAGAGTTGTATTATATGTTGATTAATATAATGAAGTTGGTTTAAAAAAATTGTAAAATGTTGTCTATATTTTTGCACTTTTTATTTACTGTTGCTTATATTCTGATATGCAAAGTGTATTTGTTGAGATTCTTGGTTTGGCAACATCAAAGATTTAAGATTCTATCCTAGGCATGAGGTTCATGGAAATTAAACATGGTATCAGAGTGTGTTTGAGCTACTTTGAGAGAAAGAAGAAAAATAGTGCACAATGAAGTACACCTTACGAGGGAGTTGGTCACATTGTAGGTGAAGGTCTCACTACAATGTCGAAGTTACAGGTTGGTCTCCAGTATGAGGACAGGTTGGAAGGGTTGTCTAACTATAGTCCTTGGAATAAAACGATTAATTTGGTATTGCAGGTCAAAAATATCTGGGAGTTTTCCAAGAATGAGATCAAGAAGCCAATCGACCCTAAGGAGCTGGAAGTTTATAAGGAATTGTCACGAGGGTGAGATTGATCATCCTAGATGGTGTGAAGGATCCCCTAATACATCATTTGTTTGGGAAGAACACTGCATATGAGATGTGGATGGATCTTTAGAATTTGTTCTAAATAAGAACTAGAACCAGGTATTGGTATTGGAGGATAAGTTTAAGTCCACCAATATGATGCAGGGTGAAGGAGCGACTTCATATATGAAGAGGTTTTCACAAGTCAAAGATGAGCTTGATGTTGTCAGTGTGACTATTTTATATTATGATATGGTAATGATTGCTTTGAAAGGGTTCTTAGAGGAATGGAATCCCTTCATCAAGGAGATATTTGCTAGAGACAAGTTTCCAGACTGGAATAGGATGTGGGACAACTTCATTCAGGAGGATTTGCAAGACAAGGATCTTAATCCAAAGAATAGGGATTCAAATGATGATTTGACACTTGCAACATGAATTAAGGGGAAGTAGAATAAGGACTTGAGTAAATTAAAGTGTTTCAACTATGTCGAGATGTCTGATGAAGAAGAAGATGGGAGATGATGAGTGGTGCTGCCACTTATGTTGAGATAGATGCTCTCACTAGGATATTGGAGGAGGAGGACTTTGCTATGTTCTCTTATTTCTCGCAAGGTACCATTGATGAGGATGAATGGTACGTGGACAATGGTGCATAAAAACATATGGCATGGTCATAGGAGGTATTCGAGACTCTAGATGAGTGGTACTTGAAGTTGCACATGGTGTTGGGAGACAAGATTCATAAGAAGATATGAGGATCGGGAGTTGTGCCATTCAGGATGGAGTGAAGATGAGAGATGCGGGTCCAGGATGTATTATTCATACCAGTTCTTAGATATAGTGTGATATATGCCTCAGTGATTGAGAAGAAGAGGTTTTAGGTCTTATTATAGGATCAAAATGAAAGCCTCAAGCCCATAGGCTCTAGAACTACAGGTACTGTGATTGGAGTTATAGACAATGGTCTATACAGGTTTACGGGAAAGCATATGGATCATGGGAAGAAGAAGCAAGAAGAATAGGTGTAGGTTCCAAAGAAGCAGGTGTAGGTGTAGGATTCAGAGGAGCAGGTATAGGTTCCAGAGGAGAAGGTATAGGTTCCACAGGCTCAGACAGAGTTGAGTTCTAGAGGGAGCTTGTAGGTTTAGAGGGAGATTTTGCAGCCCAAGAAGAGCACATGGTTAGTGGGGATAAAGGATTCTCCTACAAATTCCAAGAAGGAACCATGGAGAGAGTGGAAGACATTTCAGGAGAAGAAAAGGAAGCAAGATGCTTCCAATGGTAGAGATACTTCTAAGAGAGGCATAGTTCACGCTACAATGATTGATGCAGTTGTGAGGGCCAAGATTTTGGCGAGTGTTGCGAGTAGTGATGATGATGATGAGCTACTTCCTAGTCTTGGAAGTACCCCCCTCGCTGTTAAATCCCTATATTAATAGTGTAGTCCCTTATTATGTTAGTGTATCCCCCCTTATTGTTATTGTTGTACCCCTGTAACCCCCATATTGTTATTATTATGCCTTGAATTATTATTGTTAGGTCGACTAGGATTACATTGTGGCCCCATGGACTCCTATATATAGAAAGGAGGTTTTTTCATTTGTATCATCCAAGAATTTTTCATTCATGTAATATATTGGAGGTTTCCCCCTCAAAGTGGATTATTTCTAAGGCGTTGATATCTCTTTTCTTCTCTTTTTGGAGCTAGTTTCACAACATTTGGTATTAGAGCTTTGGATTCTAGGGTTTCGTTGCACCAAACAGGTCATCGTGGAATTTTCGCTATAACTTTTTTTCTACGAAGTTTCAAAAGCTGCAATTGTTAGAGAGTGAAGTCAAAATCCTGAGAAATATCGCCCCAAAATTTTAGAGCTTGGTTTGCAATATTTTCAGAGATATGATCTGTGGAAGTAATACATGCCCAATGCATGATGAATTGATAAATTCACTTCCTTCTATGTAAGCTTAGATAGGAATTGCGTAATCCCTGGAAGTAAGGCTTGTGCAATCTATGGGAATAATTCTTGCATAATGTTAAATATGGTAAATTGGGAAACCTATGTCCACAGTTAATGCACACTATCCATTGATAGTCTTCCTCTCACCTTGGTTGCATTTGTATTACTATTTCAACGAGTTTTCTCGAATGTTTCTTTTCCGCACCTTTTCCTTCGCAAGTGTCACTTTCACTTTTTCTGTTATCATTTTTTCTTGTTTTCACTTTAATAAGTGTATTTTTCTCTTTATATTTTCTCTAGCATGTGTCACTTTCACTTTCTCTAGATTTTCCAAGTGTCGTTTTCACTTTTTCTTGTTGTCACAAGTGTCGTTTTTTGGTAAAGGAAGTGTGGCATCTAGTGAAATGGAGTCATATGTACACTCTTAAAGGGAAACCTTGATGCAATAACTTGTACTATTGTGTTCTATATATCATATGGATGTGCATTAGACTCATTTTCCAAGTCTTGAGCATTGTTTCGTTAGTGTCATCATTTATGCCCCAAAGTGTATCTTAAGTGTCGCACTTGGAGGTAAGTGTTGTTTTTGTTATCGTTTTGATGAGGAAATGTTGATTTTGGGTGATAAATGCTTCATTTTTGAGTGGTTGATCATATATAAGTGCGTGATCATGTTTAAGTCATGTTCTGGTCCCATCTCTTGCCTCTTGGGTCCCACACTTAGTCATTTTCTAAATATAATTCTTCCCCAATCAACCTCCCTCCAGCCTACCTCCCTCAATTGTGCATTGCGTAGTCTCAGGCCTCACTAAGCATGTCCCGCCTCTTGGAACTATGCACTACATAGTCATTGCCTCCAAGGACTAGACAATGCATAGTCATAGTGCTCAGCTAGCCTCCTGCCCTTGGAAACTACGCAAATTTATTCTCTAGTCAGTCTCTCTCTGCATACTACTCATTTTCAGTATCCAGTATGGCCTATATATATCATTGAGTTTCCCAACTACGTACTCATTTTCCTTCGAAGAATTAGCACTACGTAATCATAGTGAGAAATCCCTTCTTTTTTTCCTCTTTGACTTTCTCAACTACGCAAACCTTAGTCACTAGCCTCCAAGAACTGCACATTTCTAAATAATAGTGAGAAATCCTTCATCGTTGTCTCATCAAATTTCCCAATTTCATAGTGTTGTGCATCCCTGTTTCCTAGAACTACACACTGCGAAGTTTCAATGATAAATCCCTTATTTTTTTCTCCTTAACTTCATCAACCGTACAATATTCCTTCTTTGAATCCCAAATACTATACATTCTGCAGTCACAGTCACTAGACCAACATTCCTACCTCCTTGAACTATGCACTGCGTAATCCCTGAGCCTTATCCTCTGTCCTACACTTAGTCTTGGATCCAATCACTAAATTTCATAACGAGAGTTAGAATAGGATATTTTCAGATTAATGTGTTCTTGTCACAGGTGATACCCATCTGATGGTGCTATATCTTGATATGAAAATATTAATAATTGTAGAAGTTATACAAACAATATGTATAGCAATGGATTCAATTTGATCATGCAATATTCTAGAGAAAGATATTGAATCCTTCAACAATTAATTTGCAGAAATTAAACATGTTCGCACAATCAAACCAAGTACAATAAAGAATCAGATCCACAACACATGAAATTTTCTGGGGAAAAAAATATGATCAAAACCCCTCTATCTGTATTGTATAAAACCAAGGAATCATGAAACAATTACAATGCACTCTTATCACAAGAGTCTACTACACTCTACCAACTATCTCACACTGATCCAGACAAAATCGACCAACACATAGCTAATTTCCAACCTCTGCTCAGTCTTCCTTGGTTGCACAAATCTAAGAATAGTTGATCCCTATTAATTAGGAAATTAAACCTTCCAAAAATGTGTAATACATCATGGGCAATCCTATGGCTGTATAATTGAGCGCCGACAATTTACTAATAATAAAACTGATAGATAACATTCCTTTAACTCTGTCTCAACTGGGTCTTCATCAGCAATGACATGCCAACATCTATTAATAGTAAATAATTAGTCACTTTATAGATCAATATATGTGAATTAAATATGATCTAATTCACTTGACCTCTCACTATTACAACAATCAGTTACAAATAGTTAGACTGACTTTAACTCACTTAATTGAGTTAACTGATTTCTCACGCATTAAACTAATATACTAATTGCAACTTGGACTCTAAAACAAATAGAACTACTCCACTTGCCTGACCAACCACCCTCAACTTGAATTCCATGAGCTAACTAAGACTATCACACTCGGTTAACTATTAAAAGTGATTATCAGATAAGATTATAATTTATTGTCGAATTTAATTAGGGGAAAATTAAATTCAACACACATTTATTGTTGAATTTTCAACACTCCCTCTCAACAAGAAAGGGATTATCAACTACCCCAATCCTGCCTCTGTGGTATTTGAATTTTCTCTTGGTGAGCACCTTCACTAGAATATCCACATCCTGATACTTTGTGTGAATGTACTGAAGTAACATAATGCGTCTCTGAACACAATCTCCGAGATGGTGGTACCAGATGTCAATATGCTTGGACCTGTCATGGATTACAAGATTAGTCTAGAGTTTTATGCAACTCTGGTTATCACAATGTATCACTGTCAGATCCATCTAATGACCAAACAAACCAAAAAGTATCTTCCTCATCCAGATGGCCTCACATGCCACCTGAATGGCTAACATGTACTCTGCCTCCATTGAAATGAGTGCAACTGATCTCTTCTTTATGCCGTACCAAGAAACTGTTGTCAATCCTATGTTGAAGATCCCTCCTAATGTGCTCTTCTTGTTTGATGGAATTCCTGCCCAATCTGCATCAGTGAAGCCTTGAATCTTCACCCCCTCTATCTATTTGTACCATAAACCATACTCAAGACATGATTACCCACCTTCCAAAAGAGCTTGGTCAGCTTAACCATAGCTTGACTAAGCTAGTTAACTGCATAGCATATGTTTGGTCGTGTGTTCACCAAGTACATGAGTGAACCCACAAGCTTCTTGTAAACAATAACATCCAATACCTCAACTGAAGTAGCATCCTCCTTCCTCTAGTTTCCTGCAAGAGGAGTCTCCGTGGGTTTACAACTCTCTATGTGGAACTTCCTCATAATCTCTTTGGCTTACTTTCCTTGAGAAACAAATAGCTCCCCATCCCGCTGCCATATCTACAAACCAAGGAAATAGTGAAGGATTCCCATGTCATTCATCTCAAACTCTCTTGCAAGATATTCTTTGCAGTAAGTTATATGCTGCTCATCACCTGTCAGAATAAGATCATCAACATAAAGTACAATAATAAAAATCTTACCATCAACCACAATCCGGTACAGGTTCACATCTGCTTCACTCTTCGTGAAGTCCAACTCGGTGAAATAGTTGTCAATCCTGGTTTACCAAGCACGAGGTGCTTGCTTCAGCCCATACAATGCTCTCTTGAGTCTGCACACATGTGAATCCCTGTCAAAGGTCTCAAAACCTTCTGGTTGCTCAATTTACACTTCTCCCTCAATAACTCCATTGTGAAATATAGTCTTCACATCTATTTGATGTATCTGCCAACACATTTTCACCAAGAGTGCAAGGATAGATCTAATTGATGAGTACCGTGCAACTAGTGCAAAAGTCTCCTCATAGTCAATCCCCTCAACCTGTGACAGTCCTTGGGTTACAAATCTAGCCTTGTACTTATCCACACTCCCATAAGTTTCCTTCTTCACCTTATAGATCCATCTAGATCCAACCACTAACAACCCAACTAGTATTGGGACAAAATCCCATGCATTTTTCCTGACGATGGATTCATACTCCTCAACCATGGCATCAAACCAATTTGGTTGCTACATTTCTTCCTCAAAGGAGGATGGTTATGTCACAATGCACTTTCTCATAAGAGCCATGTATCCAGTATACCTGTCTGGTGACTATCACTATCTGAGCTGTGATGTAGGTGATCCTACATGTTCTATCGCATCAATTCTCAATCTGTAAGCCTCTGTGGTGTGCATCCTACCATGTCCAGTGGATGGCTTTACATGAGTGGTTTCTGCCACTCCATGATCCTCACCATGTGTCTGCTCCACATCTTAAGGTTCATCCTTTGGAACCAAGAGTTTCTCATCTACATGAAAATCAAGCTCCCTCTCAAGGGATATTCACATGGATTTCTCCTCATCAAATTTTACATCCCGTCTGACAACTATCATCCTGTTGTTCGACAAATATAACCGATAGTTGTTGGGAGTATGTAATGATCCTTTTTCAGGATTCAACAATGAACCAATGGTATAACGGTATTGATGTGATAAATAAGCTTAAAATAGCTGTAATAGACTAAAATATATCTTTGGAAACCACAACAGCAACATTGATTCAAATTCATGATGCAAACGTTGGGGAAAAGCAACTAATTCAGCCCTAAAATGGGTGTATTCAGAAATATGCGAGGAAAAATGGGATGAGGATGGTTGGAGCTGTTATCTTAGGTCATGAGGGACCTATGCTCCGAATTTCAGCTCAAAAAAATCGTTCTAGCTCAGTTAAACAACTTCTCCTTCCCAAACTAGGCTAGAAAACCCTAGTTTCCCATGACTTAGAGTATGCAGAAAGTTTTGAAGCTGTAGCAGCATGATTTTATGAAGGTGTTAGATTTAAAATTGTATGAATCATTAGGAAATCATATTTAGAACATGGCTGGAGCAATAAGAAATGATAAACAGAAGATTTACATGAAAAACCCTCAAGATTGAGGAGCTGCAATAATAATAAAATGAATGCATAAAGGAACTATGCAGTAAATAGAGGCCATGCTTCAGAAATTGTAGAGAAAAATCTAATATTTCATATTTACTCAAATGGGCATGAAAACAGAGATCTAATCTCTTTTTACATAGATCTTAAGATCACTCGGCAAGGGTTTCTCAACAGAAAATGATATACAAGGGTAGCAGCTACATATCTATATCTAGAAATGCGTTTTATTACTGAAAACCTGCTCCAAAATTAATAATCATACAAATAAATGGTTGTATATCCATTGGCTAGCTTATCGGGAGAGACAATGGTTCTCCTCTTGGGAAACTAGCTCAAAACAATGGGGGACTTACCCCCTTCCACTGCACCTCTTGGAAAATAACGCAGTTTTCTGAGTGGAATGAATAGATGAAGTGTAAAAGTGCTTGGCCCAATACTGGATAGTGGAATTTGCAGAAAAGAGGCTCTCCTTAGATCTCTTGCTACAAGATCTCCAAGAAAGAGCAGGGTATTCCCACTTGGGAAAAACCCTTGCACTAAACAGTGCAGCAACTCAGCTAAACAGCTAAGAATGCTGAAAGTCTAAAAATACCATATGAAAATATGAATTCCAATCTTCCCTCAAATGGTTTCCATTCCTTCATTATATAGATGAGTAGCTTCTTCTCTAAGGGTCCCACTCCACCAAGGGGTTGCTTCCTCACCAAGCTTCCTCATCTAAAATTACGCTGCCCCATTAAGTGAAGATCATCTTGATACAGTGCAATTGGATTTAGTCAAGCTTGACTAAGTAAATCTGCTTGGGATCATCCTTTACTGAGTCTTCATGCCTTTTCCCCTTTCACACCCAAGGGTCTTCAATTTAACTTGTTGAATTGATCTCCATTCACATTGAGTAGATTTATTTGAGGATCCACTTTTATTAAAGATAAATTTTGTTGAATTGGTCAAAATTGACCTTGTTCACACATGTGGATGATTGAACTTGTTATTACATGATCCCCTTTCACATTAGGTAGGAATTTTATTCATATTTGAGCAAATTATGAGCCTCCTTGCCCATTTATTCATCAATCTAAGTTTTAAGAGAAAAATTAATGTTCCCATTAGCTGAAGCTAAATTAGGAACATTACAGAGTAGCAGTGTACCCCAAAAATATCCCAATCTCTGCTGTTGGTTATAGCTTCTTTCTGGAATCTTTGGTCACATGGAAATAGAAAAAGCCTCCTCTAGTGTACTCATGCCAAGTATCTGATGAGGACTACGCTTTTGTACAAATACCGCTATGTTGCATGCTTATGCCCATAGATGCAATAGTAGGCCCTGATTATGTAACATAACTCATGCTGCACCCACAATTGTTATGTTCTTTCTTTCTGCAACCCATTCTATTGTGGGTTATGAGGCACAATCAACTCTCTACGAATTCCTTCTTTGCTACAGAAGTTCTTGAATTCATTGGAGATGTACTCACCACCATTTTTTCTTCTTAGAGCCTTCACCTGCTTCCCTATATCTTTCTCAACCAATGCTTTGCACTCACAAAATTTTGAGAATGTCTGATATTTCTTATGCATGAAGTATATCCAACACTTTCTAGAAAAATCATCAACAAAAATCACATAATACCTTTGTTTTTCTATAGAAGTTGTAGAGAATGGTCCACACACGTCTGAGTTCACTCTCTCAAGGATTTTCGCTGCTTGGTTCTCCTTCTAATGAAAAGTGACCTTTTTATACCTCCCCATGGTACATCCCTTGCATGTGTCTATCTATGCAAGAGTACCCTTTGGAAGCCCCATAGAAATCTGTTGCATGACCTTCAAAGCACTGTGGTGTAGATGGCCCAATCTCCTGTGCCATAACTCACTCTCATGCTGGCTCACAACTCTATTTTCTTTACTCATCAATGCTGCATATCCATCTACATCAATTTTGTATAGGTTATTCACATGAACCCCAATCTTATTAACCTATCCTATGGCTTTGTGATGAAGGAATGATTTCCCTTCACTGAAAACCACATCATATCCTTTATCCTCCAACCTAGCAACTGAAACTAAATTGTTTTTCAAGCTTGGTACATCCATGACATATTTTAATAAGAAATATTTACCAGATTGTCTATGGAAAGTAACTGTACCAATCCCGGTAGCACTATACTCCCGTCATCACCCATCTCGATGTGCATTTGAAGATCCTTCTCCTCCAAGCTAATAGAAAGTTCTTTGTCTCTCGTCATGTGGAAATATGCACCACTATCCAAGTACCACACTGATCCCATCACACTAGAAACCATGCATGCAATGGGTGAGAAGTCCAACTCGAACTTTTAAGCCAAAGCATCACTCACTGTAGATCCTGAATCCTTCTTCTTGTTGTTCTTCTTTTTTGGATAATTAGTGGCATAATTCCCATGCTCGTGACAGTGAAAACATTTCACTCTGGACATGTCATGCTTCATGCCTTCTTTGCCAGTTTCAGATTTGGAATATGATTTATTTCCCTTCCCCTTATTTGCCTTACTATCCAAGGAGAGATTTTTCTCATCATATGTCTTGGATGAGGATCCATCCCTAGTATTCCGCCCGAATTCTTCTTGTACAAAATTTGACCAAAATCGCTCCCAATCTGGTAGCTTCTCCCTCCCATTGAAAGAGTCCTGATAACTATGCCAGTTCAAGGGATGGCCTAGAAGTGCTACGCTCACCAAGTCATCATTTGCTATAGTAATTTGACACTTCCAAGCTCATTTTGACATTGGATGAACTTGGTCAAGTATTTCGGAATAGTGTCGCCTTTCTCCATTTTGATTTACCTAAGCTTGTCCTTCAATGCCAATTTTCTATGGTCACTGCTGTTCTGAAATAGATTTGCCAAGGACTTCCACATTGCATATGGAGTCGCCTTGCCATGGAGACTCGAGAAAATGTGATCTCTAACTCCCTCTAATAAGATCCTCCCCGCCTTTGCAACCTTCTTTTTCCAAGCATAAAGAAGAGCGGTGTCTACTGCTGCGGGCCTTGGAATATCAATGTCGATAAATTATTTCAACCCATTGTTTTCCAGAACTTTCTCCATTCTGTATTTCCATGCAATATAATTAGAACTACCCTCGAGTTCATATTCCAATATTAATCCATTGAAATCCATCTCGATCCTCGTGTCGCACCAAAGAATATTTTTGAAAATTCAAATGTTGTTTAGCACAAAATCAATTTCTTCTCCACTATAGTGATTTCTGGTGCTTTGATACCATGTAGAAACTATACAAAAAAATATGTATACCAATGGATTCAATCCGATCATGCAATATTATAGAGAAACATATTGAATCCTTCTACAATTAATTTGTGGAAATTAAACATGATCGCACAATAACACCAAGTAAGAGAAAGAATCTAATCCACAACACATGAAATTTTCTGGGGAAATAAATCTGCTCAAAACCCCTCTATTTGTATTGTATAAAACCAAGGAATCATGAAACAATTAAAATTCACTCTTCTCACAAGAGTCTGCTGCACTCTACCAACTATCTCACACTGATCTAGACAAAATCGACCAACACTTAGCCAATTTCCTACCTTTACTCAGCTTGCCTTTCTTGCAAAATTCTAAGAACAATTGATCCCTATTAATTAGGAAATTCAACCTTCCAAAACTGCATAATACATCATGGGAAATCCTATGGTTGTCTAATTGCGCGCCGACAATTTAATAATAATAAAACTAATAGATAACATCCCTTTAACCTCTGTCTCAACTGGGTCTTCATCAGAACTGACATGCATGCATCTATTAATAGTAAATCATCAGTCACTTGACAGATCAATTCATGTGAATTAAATATTATTTAATTCACTTTACCTTTCACTAGTACAACAATCAGTTACAACTAGTTAGACTGACTTTAACTCACTGAATTAAGTTAATTGATTTATCATGCATTAAACTAATACACTAACTGCAACTTGGACTCTAAAACAAATAGAATCACTCTACATGCCTCACCAATTACCCTCAACTTGAATTTCATGAGCTAACTGAGTCTATCACACTTAGTTAACTATTACAAGTGATTATGATATAAGATTACAATTTATTGTGAAATTTAATTAAGGGAAAATTAAATTAGACACACATTTCTTGTTGATTTTTCAACAATGTTCAAGGATGATGCTTAGGAGATCATGCAGAAAGACACATGTGAATTTGGAACCATGAAGAGATCATCAATCAAGAATATGAAGGGACTCAATATCACAAAAAATTATTAAAGATCAGGATCACATAAAGACTCCATGTCAATCAACCTTCTAGAGGATGAACATGAAGCACATGCAAGGTCAATCATGAAGATATCAAGGAAGAAAAAAAAAGAGAAGCTTGGCCTTGATACATCATCGTGAATATCCAATACATCTTATTCCAAGTCATGGCTTATATAATTGTCATCAAAATGTTATATGTGTCAATGAGTCATGCCACATGATGTGGAGTGTAATTATGTATATCCAAAAATGACAAAAATGTAAATGTGTGGAAGTCCAAGTTTCACATGTGGAATATGAAAAGAAACATGTAGACTAAAGAGTCCCTAGGAAAAGTCCAAGGGTCTTGTAGAATTTCAAGAGACACTTGGAAGTCTGACAGTCATGCGGGAATATCAATAGCCATGAGGATATGAAAGTTCATTCATCTTGTTATAAATACACCCTCATAAATAAAGAAAAGCGATTTTGGAGGCTTGGGATTTTGAGAGCTAGCCTTGGCTTCTTTAGCTTGGCATAGGAGAGAAGATCATTCCTTTGAGAATCAAGAAGTGACTTAATGTTCTACTATTGTAGCTAGTGCCTCACCTTTGTAATTGTGTACTTAGATATTTCAATTAATAATTAAAATATCATCGAGGAAACACATTTTCATTCATGTATAGTGAATATTGTAATAATATTATTTAGATGTTTGTAGTATATTTTGTGCTCATATGCACTAAAGAAATTGAACTACTTCATTGGATTTGGTGCTCATATTTTTTAATTTGTGTTGTATTTTCTTTAATGATGGTTGTGTCTATGTGAAATACTTCACTATATAATTAACGAATCTTTCCTTTCTCTATGTTACACAGTAATTTGTCACCCCATTCACTTCCCACCCCTGATCTTGAAGTGCACTATGATGAATATTGTGTAGTATATCCACCATAGAGATTACATCAAGGAATCGTTTGAAGACTAAAAGAAAACTACCTTGAAGAATTTCTGAAGAAGCTTATCTCAAACCCTAAATTTTTGGATCATCACACTTAGCTAGTTGCCTACTCGGCTGCTGATAGGTCGCAACACTTTGACCTCATGCCACCAATAAAATTTTGATGGGAAAAAATGTGTTGATCCCTTTCTAGAAGTGTTTCATCAAATGGAGGAGAAGCTTCATGCACTAGAAGTTCCGGAACGACGAGATGGATGTTGTTAGGTGGAGATATGGTTGAGCTCTCTCATTTGGAGCTCTTGACCTTATCAATAGTGGATTTTCCCTTGAGAAGTGGGCCTTCCTCCTTATTTTATGGACTCCTAACTCCCTCTCCCTTCCTATAAATTGAATCCCATCTCTCCACTACTTGTTGGTTATTGTTGGGCTGGTCTGATCATTGATCATTTGTATCCCTATACTATGATAATGCCTAAATTACCACTCGGGAGCAGGATTGCTTGAAGATCCTCGATTTGGACTTGGACATCACCAAAAGGAGGCCTCCAACATTAAGGCCACAATTGTAATATTCCTCTTTTATATTATCAATAATACATCTGGTGTTTCACTTTCCATATTTTTTTTTTTATATCTTTACAAGTAGCCTAATGCTCCTTGATCTGTTAGGTAGTTTGTATTCAATGGTTGCTATGTTTTATGTTATGTTTATTGTTGTCTCTTGATCTCCTACAGGTATTTGAACATCAAAAGTAGAAATAAGCGAACTTGAAGGATCGTGGATCAACGTCTTCATCGAAGGATTGAATGCTAACATCAGGAAGAGGTAGGTTCTTCTTCCTCCTCTTTCGATTTTAATATAAACTAGGAAAGGGTACATTAGATAGTCTTGTGAATTTCTAGACCCACTCTAGGGCTAGAGACATTGCCTCTATCCATTGAGGGGATTGTCTTCACAATAAAATTGGTGACTCCACTTGGGAGCTATAGCCTCTTTGCCTTTCCTTTTCTGGTTTGGTTGTTGATCAATTTGACTGATCATTGAGATTTGAGTCTGTTTAGGTCTCTATGGGTCTACATGGGATTTGATATTTGATTTAGGGTGTCAAGTCTGGTTTTAGGGTTGGAATTGTTTTTATTTTTCCTTTCATTTTTCTCTCAACTCTTTTTCTACTCTTATATAAGCGCTGACAACGTTGTTTTCTAGCCTGTCTTTCAGCACTAGTCTACTTTTTATAGACACACTGATCGCAAATATTAGGAAAGAGTTAGGGCTTACCTATTTAATTTCCAGCATTTCCTAGCCTCTAAAGTGTATTTAAAGTTTGATATGATCTAGCATTATTGTTTTGAGCTTTATTTCCGAGTTTTAGTGTTTGATTTCTCTCTTTGACCTTGCTTGTGCTTGAGTGAAGATTAAATCATCTTCTAGGGTTTCTAGGTTATTTGTCCTTCACTTGTCAGTTGTGTGTGTCATTAGAGATCTATTGGCTCTGTCTCAAAGTTATGCATGCAATAATTCCAAACACCATTTCACATTACTTTTGGCTTGTGTTTGTGAGGTTGTTTCCATTTGCACTGAAGCATCATTGCACTTTGGAATCACCTTTGATTAATTGTCAAACATAGATCACAATTCTTTGATTTCCAAGCTTCAGAGTGTGTGTTTAATCCAATTTCCCATTTTGAAAGAGTAATTTGAAAGTAATTTTCATTTCAAGCTTTTTAATTGGTTTGTTTTTCTTTGTTTTAAAAATAAAGGTGAAAGTCATTTTCATTCAAGTACTTTTGAAACAGTTTGTTTTTCAATCGAGAAAGAGAAAGTTAAAATGAGTTTTCATTTGTGATTCTTTGTTCATTTGGTTAGGTTTGATTTTATTTAGTTCATTGATTGAATTATTTTCATTTAAGCGTTAAAATTGAAAGAAAAAATATGTTTAGCACATCTTGGTGAAAAGAGAAGTGATTTCGTTTTCAGTAAGTTTGCATTTTGGGGATAGCGAAAGTGAATTCGATTTTAAAAGTTTCATTTCATTATTTTGAGCTAGTTGGGGGGAATCATTGCTTGTTTCATTAATCTTTTGTTGCACTCTTGTTTTCACTTCCTCCCTCATTAGTTTAGATTTCATTGAAATGAAATGAATTCTTTTTTTCATTTAGCCGCATTGTAGGGATTGAGGGGAAATCACTTTGAGCCAGAAATTGAAACGTAATCAAAGAAATTTTTTTAAATTTATTAAATTAATCTTAAGGAGAATTTGGAATTAATGAAAACATTTAGAGGTCTAGGCTAGAGACGTATCTGGCGTTGTTAAGAGTAGCAGCTGTCAGTAACAGTTTGTGTTACATTCGGGGGTGATATCCCGTTCCATGTATGGAAGTGTATAGGACTATGCTCCTAGTATGAAAATTATAATGGGATGCTCTCATCAAATGCTTACACATTAGACAATGCTACTACAGACTGGACTCCCACGTAACGTTGAGTATATATGGGGATACCCCACTAGGTTGCAAAACTCCCGTAGGTAACCGAGTTGGCTTCCTTGTAGACGTGATACACCAGACACAACATTCAGGGAGTTTGGTTGTTGTACGTTAATTCCTTCGTAATTTATTTTCTAGTTTATTATGCCAAGGTGTATATTGAAGCTCATGGATACTTGGTAATCCTTTATGCCTAGATTACCCTTTTCTTTTTTTCTTATTTTAATTCTAAAATAAACTACACATGATAACATCCCACCTATGCAGTTCTCTTGGCCTCATCTTGCCTGGTTAATTATAAATCTTAATTGCTCAAAATTGATTCACCTTTTTCTTCTTTGGTAATTTTCTAAGGGTCATCATGATTGAATATTTGGATTCGCCTCACTCCTCTTTTGAAGGAAATTAAGAGCCTCCTCCTGAGATTTCGAAATTTCCACATGGGCCTCTTCAAGCTTAAGGTGATGAACTTGGAATTGTCATGTACAATAGATCCATTCTCATCCACCACCTGACGAGTGGCTTTCAACATCATCTGAGGATCCTGAGTTGGAAAGTCATGAACCTTTTGCACAATTTACGATCTTTCCTCTCTACGATCCATTTGTGATATCTATCGAGTGTCTTTATAGTCCTTTTGACGGTCCCAACGTTCCTTTAGGTGCTTCTCCTATAGCATCTCATACTACTGCTCGTCAGTTGCTTCCTCTAGAAATGGCTTAAAATGCTAATGATATTCAATTTGTGATTACTCCTCAAAGTACTCCTCCAGAAAATTTTGCATCCCATATCCTAGAAGTTGACATCACGTCTATGTTCCCTCTGGAAGGATTTCTGTATGCCTTTGATCCTCATGATGAAGGAAGTGGGACAAGTATTACCTCTAGTAAAGTCGCATCTATGCTTCCACCTGGGTATACTTCTCTCGGAAACCTTGTTTTAGGAGCTTCTGGGCTACATATTTGTTTCACCACTCCATTTGGTCAATGAGCATTCCCCCATATTCTAACCCATTTATCTCAAATGTGGCTATCGTTTCAGAACCTCTGGTTTCTATAGGTCAAATGACCATTTCGATAGGATCATATACTCCCTTATCATTATCGATGATCACTACAGTTCCACCTTTGAGTGGACAATCTACATTTTTATCCGTGCTTGGGGGGGAATCACATCCTTTATATGTACCTCCCACTTTGGCTGGGGGAAATCTTAACTCTGAGACTCTATCAAGGGCACGAAATCCTACCACTAGTCTTAGTGGATCTCTTCTTTCACATTCAACATGTGCT
Organism: Pinus albicaulis; assembly: GCA_034641835.2. Classification (NCBI taxonomy): domain Eukaryota; kingdom Viridiplantae; phylum Streptophyta; class Pinopsida; order Pinales; family Pinaceae; genus Pinus; species Pinus albicaulis. The sequence goes on from CM076581.1 coordinate 983,859,270, forward strand.
GTCGTAGGAATCTCTCTACTGGGTGGTTAGCTTACTTTAGCTCAACTTGTTTATCAATAGCCCCATGCTCAATACCCTCAAGTTTAGCAAACACATGTGTAGCAACTAAACACACAATATCAGTATGTTTAATAACTGAATGTACAATATCAATATGTTTAGCAACCGAATGTATCAAAGGTGTATGTCCAACAACACCAAAATCCATTAGGTGTTGTTGTGAAGAACCCTTAGTTTGGTCCTTAAATCCAATCTGGTCTGAATCTTTTGGGTCAAAATGGAACTCACCATAATCAGCCTAGTGTCCAATACCAGAAAATACCTCAAGGTCAGTTCCAGTACCCCTAACAAAGAGCTTATATCCAATAGGGGTCGCACCAACAACCCCTATTATGTGCTTATATTTAGTAGGGGTCGTATCAACATCCCCATCAAGGACCGTACGTTCAACAAATAATGCAATAAGGTACCTATCAACAATGCGAGCCACAACAAGGTCCCTACCCATATATATGTTATCAAAAATAGTGGGGACAATTCAGGTAGTATGGTCATAATCAACCCAAATGGGGGCAGAACCCGTACCAGCAAGGTTGGAAACCACAGATGGGTAACTTCCAAAGGCCGTTTTCTCCTCATCACCCCCTATTTCCATTCTTGGCTATGTTGGAAATGTCGAATATGTCTAAATTGAAGAATGACCCCATCCAACACATGTTTCATTGGCCTCCAGTTCCAACCAAAATTCTTGTAGATTGTCAAAATTTTGAAGGAAAATATGGGGAAGACCCCCTAGCCCATGTCATGACGTACCATTTCTGGTGCTCTTCCAACTCTTGGGTTGATGATTCAATTCTTCTCCATATTTTCCAACACACTTTGACGGGTGCCACTTTCATATGGTACATTGAAATTCCTCGTGGTAACTTTTACAATTTAAATACCTTGGCCATGGCCTTCCTCACCAATTTCTAGTAACCTGTTTGGTATGAGACCAACACCCATATCTTGACATCTTTGAATCAGTCAACTAATACTCATATATCATACCATATCCATGAATGAAGGCGTAGGCGCCGCCTTATTAAATTCGAGATCCCTTATCAATTGTTGACTGAGTGGTTCAAAAAATATTTTTTCCTAAAATCGCCAAATATCTCGCTATGGTTGGTTGTGATAGAAGATGAAGTCGAAGCCCGCGCTCAATATCTAGATTTGGTATATTCCCAATTTGGAACTTTATATGAGCTTTTACTCAAAGCACTATGACCTTCAACCGAATCAACATCATCTAAATATCCTGTTACGCCTCCTGTTGAAAATGTCATTGGGACAATGACCCATATTGATGACAATACACCTAAGGCTTCTTCAAAGTCCAAGTCTACTTCTACCACTTCTCTCTCCACTCCTTTGGACAATTCGAAGAATTCTGGTAAAACCTCCAATGTTAATGTTGTTGAATCTACCGCAACCGAAAATTCCTAAAAAGGTAGAAGGAAGGGGAAAGGTAAAGCCAAATACGACACCATCAAAAAGGATTTTGATAATTCATCTACTGACGATGCTTCCAAGCATAAGCCTAAGTATCCTTGCTTGATATGTGATGAAGATCATTATACCAAGGATTGTCCTCAGTGTGCTGAAGCATCTTGTGTTCTTAAAGGCACACCTGGAATGTCGACTGTCTTGAAAGAACCATTTCCTTCTCAGCAGATGAAAATTATAGATCAACACCACTCTTCTGCCTTCACATGCTCCCAAGTCTTTATGGCTAGTACAAAACCTAATTTTTTTTCCACTCGATCGAAAGAGTACCCAAATACTTCGAAAGATCCCTTGGAAAAGGATGTTTAAGATATTCCTTCCTCTTACACTCCTCCTAGTTCTGGTCCTCTCCATATTGAGAGAACTAATAGTGATTCAATTATCTGACCACCTCCCAAGGGTGCTCTTCGAAAATCATCTTACTATTCGGACGTGTGAGCTGCCCAACACTATAACATCATAGAGGGTCTAGCTCAAGCACCATCAATGATGTTGGCCTTGGAAGTCCTTTAGTCGTGCCCATCACAACAGAAGGCACTATTGTCTGCTATCGAAGGGATTGATCTTATGGATTCAAATATTATTAATTTCAATCTCGAGAATCATTTTACTAAGATCCCATCATAGGTATCTTTCCTTATCTAATTCATTGTGATGGGTAAAACCATTCATCAGACTCTCATTGATGAAGGTTATTCCACCAGCATCATGTCTATTGTGCGTTGGAAAGCCATTGGCTCTCCTACCTTAAGTCAGTCCCCTAACACTCTGGAAGCTTTTGACGGGATAGGTTCTCGGCCTTATGGTATTCTCAGATCCTTTCCAATTCAGTTGGAGGGTAAAACAATGAACATTAAAGTAGAGGTGGTAGATTACAACCTCAATTACAAATTTTTTCTCAGACGTAGTTGGACCCATGCAATGATTTTCCTAGTCTCTACCCTTTTTCATGTTCTCTGCTTTCCTTATCAGGGGAAGATAGCCACTGTCAATCAAATTGCTTTCTTTTCCTCAGATTATTCAACTGCAAATGTCCTATATGTTGGGAATAACTCTACTCCTTATGAGAGTGTTGGTCCAAGTATTTTCAAAGACTCATCCCTGATGGGAGTCTTTCCGCTCACGCCTCCTAATGTCCCCTCTATTAACATGATATCATCTGTTCTAGATCCATGGATTGTTCCTAGTCCTGACCAACTTGAAAGTATTGATGAAGCTATGCCCCTCAGCCCGACAGAACAAATGTATCAAAGCATTATTCTTGCTTTTGGGGCTGCTACCGAAGCCAATGATAATCTGGTTTAATCTCTGGACACATATTCACAGTATCCCTACTTTGGTTCTTGGGATTCAGATAATCCCTTGTGTTGTTTAGCCATCTAACAAACAAAAAGAGTGCCCAAGTATAAAAATCGAGAAGCTAAGAAGGATGGTGGACTGAATATCAGGTGAAGGTCTAGTAGAGAAAGTCACTAAAGGATAGATGTGGTGACTTTAGGTAGCAGGGCTGCTGTACAGCAAAAAGCAGCGCTCATGGCTCTGCGGCGGAACCATGAGTCATAGAAATCGTAGATAAGGTTTTTCGTCAGCCTCAAAAGAGTCTTGCGAAGGCCAAAGTTGGGCCCCCATAAATGGTGACGTCACCTTTCTTTTGGGCCAATAGCAAGCATTTAGCGGGGTTAGAAAATGGGCCTGAAAACTACAATGCACCCCACCAAAATTTAAGAAGGGCCCACCGAAGATGACAGTTGGCAAAAATAAATAAAGAGGTAAGGTAAGTCTATGATATTAGTACAAAGGCATGTACCTGCTTAGTTCGGCATGTGGATTCCACCAACTCGACTACTGCCAACCAATCACCTGTTGCCACGTGTCCCATTGTCGGCATCCTTATGACACTAGCCCTACAACTGTCACCCTGTCTCATACTTCATAAAACCCAGTATAATATAAGCTCATTTTACCCTCGACTGTGTAAATTAATGGTTATTAACCGGCTTTTCACGCAAAATAGGTTAAAAATCAAGTGCAAGGTCATTTTCAAACCTGCGTCGCTTTCCACTTAGCTACCTCACTACTCTTAGGTATTTAGTCTTTTTTCCATCTTACTATTTCTCTTCTGTTTTTATTTTCAAATGGTCATGGGGAAAATGAAAATAAAGAAGTCTGCGCCTGAAACCCTGGAAGCCCACGAGGTCAGGACTTCTCCTGGACCCGAGCCCCTCACTAATGTCCACAAATGAATTCATGACCCAGTCTACCCGTTTAATGTAGCCCGCACCAGAGCCGAGCTTTTTGACTATCATTGAAAGGGTGAGGACATGTTTAGGGTCGTCGAGTCAGGTCTGTATTATCAAATCACTCCAACCACGTACCTTATTCCCGAGTTCATTAGCTGGCTTGGGGAGGCTTATGATGAGTGCAGAGGAATTTTTCTTTCTACCTAGGGCAATAAGATTTTTCGCATTACGCCCCAAATCATAAGGAAAGCCATTCGCTACCCTCCCAACCACGATTATGTTGAATTCTCCGAGTCCTCCCTCTCCTATCACTTTTCAAAGCTACCCTGGGAAAAAAAAAGTAGTTTCCTCAGCCTCCTCTCAAATTCCCACCTAGCATCTTTCCCGCTCACGGACTCTGTTCCCTTGTCAACTTTCCGAACCAATGTATAGCCCGTCCTAGCACTCATCTCGGGGCTGTCAGGGTTTGAGGAGGTTGATCAGGTGACTAAGGAGGGCATAACTTTTCTATGGCTCATGATGCAGGTAGACATCCTTTTGGATATCTCCTCTTTCCTAGCTTTGGCTATCCAGTCTCAGTTTCAAGAAGTTTCCTCTACTGGCTCTTTTAAGTACCGTTCCCTGATGTTTTACCTGTTCCTATTCGAGCACGTAAATAGATTCGAAACTATAGGCCTAAAAAAATTCTCAAGGATAAATGCACAACCCAGAAATATATTCGAGTGGACCGTGACAATTCGCCAGTAGCCAAAGGGGAAGCGGTATGAAAAATTTATTAATGAGTTCATGTCCATAGCTTATGCCATTATACATGACAACCCTCCACCTATAATATTTCTTGAGCAGAAGGACTGGCTACATTTTAACGAGGAGGATTGCACAGGGGACTGATATCGGTTTGATGACCATACTGAGATCAGATTCTACGGTGTAGAAGTGTCTCCCTACCACCTGCTGGTGTTTCTAGCTATGCGATTTTTTTCCCTTGAGTTCATCTGACAGGTCTTGAAGGCTGACCAGGTCCACTTCGTATCAAACTCCCAACTTCAATTGACCCCTTCACCATAAATTCAAGGCACGATTTCTATTCCAAGTTCCCTTTTCATATTGCTTTCCTCTAAGGTCTTTGAAGGGTGGATTATTGTACTTGTCTAAGCCCACCTCCCTTTGACGTTCTCTAACCATTCCACACAGTTTCACATCCCGATTAAATTTTATAACTGTTCGTTTGTCTCACGTTTTGCCCTGTTTGCAACAGCTCCATTTCATGACTACTTCAGGCCCATTCTAAGTAGGCCTTTCTCTCTACAACTAGAGCTCCAAGTTACTAGTCTTCCTTCTCTGAGATCCAAGATCACCATTCAAAACATTTCAAGTTCATTTGATAATCAGGAGGTTCCCTCCTACAAGCATGTAGAATAATAAAAAAAACCTCCTATCCTAAGATGTCCTAGGCATTGGTCTTTGGCAACTCGAGGCTGTCTCTAAGAGTGACAACACCTTGGTTGAAATATTTCCCACCGACGAGAGTACCATGGAGGTTATGTCTCTCGAAGAAACCCCCTGGGATGATGGTTATCATTGTTCATTGTTTCTCCCAATCCTGGGTGAAATATCTACTTTTCTAAAAACCAGTGTTTCATTTGAATTGTGTGGCCCACTTCAGCATCCCATTCTAGTTTATGAAGTGTTGTTCAAAGTAAACATGGGTAGCATTTCATCCACCATTCTGATTGACATCTCTGTTAAACCAGGGGTGCATCTTGTTCTCGTGATGAGATCAAGATGTATACCACTCTTTTTAAATAATTCCGCGATGTCATCACATGGTTTTATGAAGAAATGGCTGGCATATACCCTAGTATTGTGGTGCACGAAATTCCTACATATCTGGACTCAAAGCCTATTCATCAAAGACTTCATCCCATACACCCAAGAAAGGCTTCTATCATTAAGGAAGAGGTCGAAAAACTTCTCAAGGATGGTTTCATCTATCCTATATCGTTGATGGATTGGGTCTCTAATATTTTTTTTGTTACCAAAAAACAAGGGACCATTCGTGTTTGTGTTGATTACCATGAAACAAATCAGGATTGTACTAAAGATAACTAACCCACTCCTTTTATAGACCACATTATTGACGAATGTGTTGGGATTGAGGTGTTCTCTTTTATCATGACGGTTTTTCTGGCTACAAACAGATTAATATTCTTCCTTCTGATCAACATAAACCACCTTTATCTGTCCTTGGAGAATATTTTCTTATAAGAAGCTCCCTTTTGGTTTGAAAAATGTCAGGGCTACCTTCCAAAGGACTATGTCCTATGATTTCCATGATATTAAGCATAGAGTTCAGCCATATCTTGACGACCTTCCAACTAATTCCGCGAAACTTCAAGATCACCCTGAACATCTTAGAGAAATATTCCTTTTCTGTGGACACTATAAGATACGATTGAATACTCATAAATGTGTCTTTTGTGTTGAATATGGTCATATCCAATGTTTCTTGGTTTCTAAAGAAGGCATCCGGATTGATCCTCTCAAAGTTGAGGCAATCGTCAATCTGCCTCCTCCCTCTTCCTTATTTCAGTTGCAAATATTTTATGGGAAAGCCAATTTTCTCTATCGATTCGTCCCAAATTATGTGGAGCATTCTAAAATATTTACCCATTTGTTGAAAAAGGGAGTCCCATTCATTTGGGATGAGGTTGCTCAAAATTATTTTGATGCTTTGAAGAACACTCTTGCTCGTGCTCCTTTGTTGCATCCTCTCGATTATCATCACGATTATTTCCTCTATCTGGCTGTCATAGACAACACTATTGGTATGGTGCTGGTCTAGGATGATGATGATGGTCATGAACATGTTGTCTACTACTTGAGCCAAAATATCTTCGACAATGAGATTTGCTATAATAACATAGAAAAAATTGCCTTAGTTCTTGTTCACGTTGTTCAGTGCTTCCACCATTATATTATCCTGTGTAAGACTGTTGTGATTTTTGAATGTAACCCCATGAATTACATCCTTACTTGTCAGTTACTTGGGGGAAAATTATCTAAATGAATTTTCATTCTCCAAGTGTTTTACATAGAGTTTGCTAAGAATAAGTCTAAGAAATCACTCGTATTTTATGAAATGATCTGTGATCTTCCAGTTGCAGTTGATCCTACCCCTTTCGATGAATCGATTCTCGATGAATTACTCTTTCTCATTAGTACTAATGACCCATGCTATGGAGACATCATTTTTTATCTCCATATACAAAAATTTCGCTAGATTTGTCTCACTTTGAGAGGTGATGAATTCGTTACCAATCCAACCATATCACATCATTGGAGATACTTTGTATTAGACTGGTGAAAATTCTGTTTTTCGTATTATCCTTGACTCTCGAGGAAGCTAGGAAAGCTCTTAATGACTGCCACTCTGGGACCTGTGGTGATCAAATGTATGGTTATGCTACCGCTCAGAAAATCCTTCGCGCAAGATATTTTGGGCCATTTATTTTCAAAGATTGTATTCTTGCCATCCAAAAATGCCATGATTTCCAAATTTGTTCTAAAAAAGAACTTGCCCCACCTTGTAATATTACCAATTATCCATGAGTTAGTTGGAATATAAAAAAAAGTTTTGTTGTTTTTTTTATTGAATAAGAGGATAACAGAGGTTGATAATTCTCCTTAATAATGAATAAATCAATGCCAATATGAAAGAGATAAATCTTGAGATAAATATTGGCAACATAATTGAGCACCCTTAGGTATGAAAAGGGGCTGGAACACCTTGACTGGGTCAACCTTAACCAAATCAACAACACTGTCATGGAGGAGTGGTCATCAATGAAAGTCAATGCAGGTTTTAGATGGAGATACATTGCATGGAAGTAGTGTTATTATTGGATGGGGCTTAGGGTCTGGAAGCTCATATCTTATTTAAGGAAGATGATGGCAACCATATTCATTATATATGTTGATATATGATTTTCTGAATATATGGTCTATTTAGACATAATGTTTCTCTCGCTGTTTAGCTGAGATTGAGTGTTTTTTAGCACAGGGTGTTCCTGATCGGGAATCCCACCTCTTCCATTGAGAAGCTATTAGAGGATTCTTGTACAACATTTTCCACTATCAGGTTTAAGGCCAAGCTTCTTCTTTCATTTACAGTGCAGATCCTATTGAGGGTTTGTTTGTGTTGCAGGTTGCAGTAGTGGAGACTAGATCTGGGTCAATTCATTGCTCCTTTTCGGTGGAGGAGGCTTCCTTTCCATTGTGAGGACAGTAAGGAAGGCCCTTGTGCATATTTTTAGATCTTGACATCAGGCCAAATTTTTATTTATCCCTACATCATATTTTTCTTCTAGATCTACATTATTTCTGTAGGAAGAGTTGCAGGGTGTATTGACACACCATTTGGAGAGTTGGTTTTCTAGTGAAATGGATCTGACTTTCATTTAGAGGATCTATTGGAGGAGGCTATTCTGTTGATCATATAAAATCATCCACACTTTCTAGATCTATATTTTTCAGTGGATCTTCAGCCCTAGGGCCTAGATCCCCATCTTGTATATGGTGTTTTGGTGTTTTGCTGAAAACCCTTAAGGGGTTCTTCAAAGGAGGTTGTATAGTGCTAAGATCTATAGTAGATCTATCTTTTGAGGCACATATCAACCCTATATTTGTTGTATAGTCATTTTCTATAGTAGTGACTTTAAAACGGCGTTGTAACAGTCTTCCAGTCTTTATATATAGTAGCAGCACCTCTTTTTGAGGAATTGTGTCCATTGGAGGCTTGTACTTTGTTGTTGTGTACCTCATGGCCCACTATTCATGCATATTTTGTTGTTGTTATAACGTATGAAAGGTATCCATATTGGCCTCTTGCTTTTAAATGATGATTTACACTATTTTTCCAGAATTTTGCACTATATTCCTACTTTTCCCATTTGGGAATATTACAATGGTATCAGAGCATAATCTTGGCACAACCCGTGCATCTTGAAAAGCCAATATGTCATCTGAAGAAGGAGAACCTCTTACTGATAGAGAGAAGAGGTATCAAAGAAGAAGACATTGGAAGTTTGATTATACAAATGAAAAAGAAGACAAGGGTAAAACCCCTTTATCTGGAGGAGAAGATGAAGAGAAGGAATTCCCCAAGATCCTTCTTAGAGCCATGCAAGACATTTCTAGAGAGATCAAGGAGATGAAGATGTATATATACAAGGAACCCCTAAAGGATTTCATCATGGTGAAGGCTCTATCATGTCTCATCACTGGAGTGATCAAACAGTGAAAAAACCACAAGTTTCCCAACATTCTACAATGCCTAAATTCTTGGCTGTGGGAAATGAAGGGTTTCAAGAGAAAGAATCCATTGAAGACTATTTCATGGAGTATGAGTCTCAAACTCAGAGATTCAAGGACCACTTTATTTTTCAATAATTTTGTCAAATCAAGGACAATAGAAGACCCTGACATCATAATAGAAGTTGTGGATTCATTCAGAATCATGATCTACACTGCACTATGGGAAGAATTTTCTTAACCAAATTTGATGGGTCATCCAAGTACACTGCGAAATCATGGGTAGAGAAGCTTGAAATCTACTTCCAGTTGAACAAAGTTCCAGAAATGGAGGCCATTAAGATAGCAGCGCTACACCTTGAGGGTGAAGCACGTGATTGGTGGTCCCATGGCTTGTCTACATTGGGTCATACCAATATGACTGCTTATTCAAAGTTCACTAGGAGGCTGGTGGAAAGGTTTGATAGAAGATATCCAGAAGCAGCGTTCATGGGGCTTGCAAAGCTAAAACAATCAGGTAATCCAGAAACTTACATTTCTGATTTTTTAAGACTTTCTGTTATGGTTCACGATTTATCTGCAACAAGAAGGGTGTATATGTTCATTGATGGGTTATATGAACCTATTCATGGGTTGGTTAAGTCTACCAAGCCCACTACCCTTCAAGAGGCCATTGAAAAGGCTATAGATCTTCAAGATGCCTTGCCAAAAGCAAAGGCAACATTTCATCATAAGCCCTCTTTTACATCAAAGGGAAAAGAAGAGAAGGCTCCTCTTTCAAAGGAGAGCCAAAATAGAAAACCTCTTGATGGTGATTTCCGAAGAGATATGAGGAGGAGGAAGTTTTGCTTCACATGCCAAGAATATTGGGCACCCAGACATAGATGTGCAGTAGGAAAGGTACACTAGATAGAGGTCTTCTCATATGATGAGGAGGAAGAAGAAGATGAACCAAGAAGGGGTCACAACGCTAGAATAGTAGGATATGATCCACCACCACTTGGAGGTGAGGATGGAGCAATTTATCCAATTAGAGGAACTCTTGCATCATTAAGAGTGATACCCAACTATCATAACACTTCCACACAAGAAACATAGTTGAATTTACGCAGTGGAAGAAGGGATATAATGATCCCATCTATTATGCATATGAGAATGGTCCATGAGACATCAATTTCTTGTGGTAAATCACCTAGGAGACCACCCGATCCAGATTTGGTGAGAGATATCTCACAACATGATGCTACAAGCATAGATCCAAGAGGGATGGGATCATTAGAAGGCCATGATACAACATTGAGAGTCTTAGGTAGACTCAAGGAGGAGGGAGACATTCTCCCAACATCATCATTCCCCACTCTCATTTCAGATTATGTGCTGTGGGAGGAGAAGCATGGAAGGAATGACCTTCCAACATATAAATTTGGCATGGGATATGTCAAGGAGGAGAAAAACCATATGATAGATGTTCTTTGTGATAGATCACCAGCGCTGTCACTATGGAATATTGATCCATATTGGAAATCCCAACTGTTGGTGGATTATTCCAAGGATCTTTTCACATGCATGATACTTGATGACCAGATACATGATGAGAGCTATTTAGTCCAAGATGAAGTCACCTATTATCATGGTAGGATCTTCTCATCTAGAGCCTCCAAGCTCAAGGAGAAGTTGCTACAAAGAGCTTGTGAAGAGTTATTTTTCAACCATAGTTATTCCATGAGGGCCTACAACACTATCATGGAAAGCTACACTTGGGAAGGCTTTGAGGAGGAACTATATCAAAATTTTCAAATATTCATGAACCGTGTGGAGTTGGAAGAGAGACATGACTTAATGAAGGGGTTATTTCAGCCACCTCTTTCCTCTTTTGGAATGAGAGGGGATCCATATATGAGCCACTCCATTTGTATGAGGAGAATTTGTGGTAAAGAACATGATTATGTACATAATTTTTTATTTGATGATCATTTTCATTCTTTTACCATGTATATGCAGGCCATAGCTCTAAGAAGTATCATTATTCCATAAAAATTCATGGCCAACTTTGTGTTAGGTTCCTATATCACTAGTATAGCCCCTTATTATTGTTAGTGTAAACCCCTTATTGTTATTATTGTACCCTTGTAACCCCCATTTTGTTATTATTGTGCCCTTAAATTATTATTGTTAGGTCAACTAGGATTACATTGTGGCCCACTAGGATTACATTATGGGCCCATGGACTCCTATATATAGAAAGGAGGTTTTGTGAATTGTATCATCCAAGAATTGTTCATTTATGTAATGTATTGGAGGTTTCCCCCTCGAAGTGGCTCATTTCTAAGGCGTTTATATCTTCTTTCTTCTCTTTTTGAGTTGGTTACACAACATTTGGTATCAGAGCTTTGGGATTCTAGGGTTTCGCTGCTCCAAACAGGTCATCGTGGCATTTTCGCTATAACGTTTTTTCTAAGAAGCTTCAGAAGCTGAAATTTTTAGGGTGCGAAGCTGAAATCTTGAGGAAGGTTGTCTAAAAATTTCAGATCTTGGTTCGCAATATTTGAGGAGATATCATCTGTGGAAGTTAGGTATTTTTTCAGGCTCATAAACAGGTCATCGTGGCATTTGCGCTATAAATTTGTTTTTACGAAGGGTCAGAGTCTGAAATTCATATGGTGCGAAGCTGAAATCCTGAGGAAATTCGTAAAAAAATTTCAGAACTTGGTTCGCAATATTTTTGGAGATATGATCTGTGGAAGGTAGTGCTTTTTCAGGCTCCTGAATTTCATCTCAAAGAGGTGATCGTGGGAAAAGTTCAATAACTCTCTCTCTGAAGATTGGATTGGAGTTCCGTCAAAAGTGGTCACAAGTACACAGCCGGTAGTTTCTTCGCTATCAATTTCAGAGACAAAGGACAAAACAGTGACACGTGGCAATTCGTACAAGTTCGCTCTACTGAACCAGTCCAGAATTAGGTCATTGTGGGAGATTGGACACAACTTTGTCTTGGAGCATCAAAATCAAGTCAGACCTGTGGCATTTGAAAGAAGCTTCAGAGGGCTACTACAGGGCTAAATTTCAGATATCGAAGATTTTCAAGCACAGAGATAATACAATTTCAATATCGAGCTCCTCAAAGCTAGTAAAAGGTGTGTATTTTTTTTCCGAATTGCATAAGTCTTGTTTGAAGAATCAAGTTGAATTGATTGCAAGGGCCTATTGTAGAATAAATATCAATATTGGAGTCTGAAATGGCCCCTAAAAATAATTCAACACCCATTAAGCCTTTAGAAGGCTATACTATTACTCATGAAGATGAAGAATGGCAACATGACATGTCAAAATTACAAGAGCAAATGCAACAAATTTCGCTCTCGCAAAGAACAACAAAAAATGAAATGGAAGTTTTGAAGAAAGGCGTGGAAACTAATATGAATGGTTTGGAAGCTAAGATGGATGGCATGGAAGTCGGCATGGAAGCTAAGATGGATGACATGAAGAATGATCTAAAAGCATACATGGAAGGCTTGATGACAAGCTTAAAACCAAAAATGATTCCTAATGGCGGAAATATAGGAGAAGAACCTCCTGATGAGAACAAAATAAATGTTAATCATGATTCCATAAACTCGAATGTTGGCGGGAAGAACCACCATATTCCAAAAATGAATATGAGGAAGTTTGATGGAAAGGATCCTGTAACATGGATACTACAGATGGAGCAATATTTTGATCTCCATAACGTGCAAAACACACAAAAGGTACGCATTGCAACTTTACATTTAAAACAAAATACATTTGTATGGTATCAATGGCTTTACTCCCGTAAAAAAATTGTCACTTGGTCAATTTTTACGGAGGAAATGATAGCACATTATGAGGATACAAAGAGCAACACCTTCTTTACCCAATTGATAAATCTCAAACAAAAGGGTTTAGTGGGGCAGGACATTGAGGACTTCCAAAAATTGAATATAAGGGTAACTGATATTCCAGAGGAACACAGGATTGATCTCTTCATAGGCACTCTAAAGGATAACATCCAACATGAAGTTCGTGTTTTGGAACCTGATTCATTGGAGAAGGCATTCAGGTTGGCAAGAAAGTTGAATGTAAAATTATGGCGACAAGGAAGCCTACCACTCAATTCTATAAAGAAGGAAGTGTTGCTACGCCTAGATTTCCACAACCTACAAGGTTGACACCACAAAAATTGGAAGAAAAAAGAGCAAAAGGGATTTTCTACAATTGTGATAGCAAATACACTAAAGGTCATAAGTGTGCTGAGAAGAAATTATTTTACATAGATTGTGAAGAAGAAGAAGAAAATGAACAAGAAGAGGATATACACCAAGAACCACCCCTAGAAGAGGAAGAAATGAATCCGACCATATCGTGTAATGCACTGGCAGGAATTACCACTCCTCAAACTCTCAAGATAGAAGGACATATAAAGTAGAAAAGGGTAATAGTGTTGATTGATTCAGGTAGCACCCATAATTTTATTCATTATAAGGTAGCCAAGGAATTAAATTGTTTCCTATACCCGGCACCAAAATGTCAAGTGATGGTTGCAAATGGAGGAACTATAAATTGCTCTGGAAAATGCCATAATATCAAGCTAACCATGGGGGAATATGTATTGACTAGTCCAATGCTTTCCATTCCTATGGGAGGTGCCGATGTTGTACTAGGAGTACAATGGTTACAATCTTTGGGGACGGTAGCTTTTAATTTTCAAGAACTTTTCTTGAAATTTTTTTCAGAAGGAAAGGAAGTCGAATTACGGGGTATTGAAGGGAAGCCGTGAAGGATAATAAGCTCTAATGTCATGACAAAGCTTCTAAAGAAAGAACAACGAGGCGTAATTGCACAATTATGCTCACTAGAAGTTCCAACATCAAAATCATCTATTTCTGCAGATTTCCAACAAGTCTTGGACAATCATTCCAAGGTGTTTGAAACTCCCAAAGGACTCCCACCTATTCGTGATCATGATCATGCTATTCATTTGATTCCAGGAAGTGTTCCTCCAAACATCGGGCCTTATAGATATCCTTACTTCCAAAAGAGCGAAATTGAACGCATGATTGCAGAAATGTTAGAGGCGGGTATAATTCAACCTAGTCAAAGTTCTTTCTCTGCTCCTGTAGTATTGGTACACAAGAAGGATGGATCATGGCGAATGTGTCCTGATTATAGGGAGCTCAATAAGCTCACCATTAAAGACAAATTTCCCATTCCTATGATTGATGAATTATTGGATGAATTACATGGAGCAATTTATTTTACCAAGTTGGATCTTCGTTCAGGATATCATCAAATTAGAATGAAGACCGAAGATATTCCAAAAACAGCATTTCGAACTCATGAGGGTCATTATGAATTTTTGGTCATGCCTTTTGGCCTTACCAATGCACCTTCTACATTTCAAGGGCTGATGAATTCCATTTTCAAACCCTTCCTTAGAAAATTTGTGCTAGTATTTTTTGATGATATACTAATCTACAGCAGGTCTTGGAAGGATCATGTTGAACATGTTGACAGGGTGCTCAAACTATTGCAGGAGAAACAATTATATGCAAAAAAGTCCAAATGTTTCTTTCGAGTACAAGAGGTGGAATATCTGGGTCATATTGTATCTCACGAGGGGGTTAAAGTGGACCCTAACAAAATTAAAGCCATTAAGGAATGGAAAGTTCCCACAACCATTAAGCAGTAGCGAGGATTTCTCGGGTTAACAGGGTATTATCGCAAGTTTGTTAAGAATTATGGGAGAATAGCAGCACCTCTAACAACATTATTGAAGAAAGATGCATTTTCATGGACTCTTGAAGCAACTAAGGCCTTTGAACATCTTAAAGAGGCAATGTGCCTAGCTTTGGTCTTAGCTACGCCAGACTTCACAAAAACATTTATTGTGGAATGTGATTCCTCAGGAAATGGAATTGGTGTTGTTTTAATGCAAGAAGGAAGACCCATTGCTTTTGAAAGTCGTCCAATCAAAGGAAAGTGTTTACAGAAACCTATTTATGAGAATGAAATGTTAGAAATACTACATGCACTAAAGAAATGGAGAACTTACCTAATGGGAAGACACTTCAAGGTAAAAACTGATCATGATAGTCTTAAACACTTTTTGGAACAAAGACTATCTTCAGAAGAGCAGCAAAAATGGGTCACAAAGATGTTGGGTTATGACTTTGAAATAATCTACAAAAGAGGAAAGCTTAATGTTGTTGCAGATGCACTCTCAAGAAAGAATGAAGAGGTGGAAGCATTGCTTTCTACCATTTCTATTATCCAACCGTATTGGATAACCGAAGCAAGAGATGAATGGAAGAAGGACAAAGATGTATGGACACTCATTCAGAAGTTGCAGCAAGATCCTAGTACATCTGATACATTTAGTTGGAAAAATGATTCCTTATGGTACAAAGATCGCTTATATCTTTGTAAGAATTCCTAACTAAAACAAAAGATTCTTCTGGAATTGCACACTTCTCCTTTAGGAGGACACTCAGGATTTTTAAAAACTTACCACAGGGTGAAGAAAGAATTTTTTTGGGATGGCCTTAAATCTGATATTCGAAAGTTTGTTGCGGAATGTTTGGTTTGCCAACAGAATAAAGTGGAAACAATTAAGACCCCAGGACTTCTACAACCTTTATCCATTCCAGGTCAACGTTGGGAGGAGATTTCAATGGATTTTATCACAGGTTTACCTAAGTCCGAAGGAAAGAGTGTCATCATGGTGGTAGTTGATAGATTTACCAAGTATGCACACTTTTGTGCATTATCTCATCCATTTAAAGCAAGTACAGTTGCTACTACATTTATGGACAGAATTCAAAAGCTACATGGAAGCCCAAGGGTTGTTGTGAGCGACAGAGATCCCATTTTTACTAGAAATTTTTGGACGAAGTTATTTTCTTGTTTGGGTACTCAATTAGCTCATAGCTCATCTTATCATCCTCAATCCGATGGTCAAACCGAGATAGTAAATAAATGTTTGGAAGGATATCTTCGTTGTTTTGTATCTGATAAACAAACACAATGGGTCAAGTGGTTACCTCTCGCTGAATGGTGGTATAACACTTCCTTCCATACCGCAGCAAAAATGACCCCATTTATGGCACTTTATGGATATCATCCACCATCGATCACATCATCTTTAAGGGAAAATTCGAAGGTTCAAGCAGTGGAAGATCACATCGAGCATCAGCAAGAAGTTCTCCAACTCTTAAAGGATAACCCGAATTTGGCACAAAATCGAATGAAACAACAGGCAGATCAACATCGTAGCGAGAGAAGTTTTGATGTAGGAGATTGGGTATTTTTACGGCTACAACCATACAAACAAATGTCCCTTAAGCAAGCAAAGAAGGATAATAAATTATCGCCAAAGTACTATGGTCCTTACAAGGTGTTGCAAAAGATTGGTACTATGGCATACAAATTGGAGCTTCCTGCTTCTTCGCGAGTACATCCGGTTTTCCATGTTTCATGCTTAAAGAAGGTTATAGGTGAAGATCTTCCAGTTCAAACAGTATTGCCAGAACTTGATGGGGAAGGGAAAATCATATTGGAACCTGAAGCAGTCATGGAAAAAAGAACTCGACAACTACGGAATCGATCAATTTCAGAGTATCTCATCAAGTGGAAGAACTTACCCACCGAAGATTCTACATGGGAGGATGAGAATTTTATACAGAAGCACCCGGAGCTACTCAAGCGTTGAGGACAACACTTTTTTGAAGGAGAGGGGCATGTTAGGTCTCTATATCACTAGTATAGTCCCTTATTATTGTTAGTGTAACCCCCTTATTGTTATTATTGTACCCTTGTAACCCCCATTTTGTTATTATTGTGCCCTTAAATTATTATTGTTAGGTCAGCTAGGATTACATTGTGGCCCACTAGGATTACATTATGGGCCCATGGACTCCTATATATAGAAAGGAGGTTTTGTGAATTGTATCATCCAAGAATTGTTTATTTATGTAATGTATTGGAGGTTGCCCCCTCGAAGTGGCTCATTTCTAAGGCGTTTATATCTCTTTTCTTCTCTTTTTGAGTTGGTTACACAACACTTTGGGCCATAAACATTTCTAAACATGGCCACTCCCTTGGAGGACAAGGGGAGATTTTGTATCACTGTGGGTGCATTCCAAAGGCACCAAATATATCTCACACTTTCAGCCATGGTCAGATGACTTGGGCAGAAATTAAGTGGTGGGGAAACCACTTACCACATCATTATCTAATGAAATAAGGAGATTTACTACGCTGGTTCCACATGTGGGACTATGACCCACCTCCATTTGTACAAATTTCTATTTGCATTTACTTAGTTTTGATCCCATACATTGATGATGTGCTTATACTTTTTATGTGAATTTTTGGAGGGAGGATGGGAGGAATGTATGTGACCTATGGGAGATATATTCTCCATGTTCATTATGCTACATGTTTCAGGGAGAACATTGGGAAAACCATGTTTGTTTCATTTGAACTATTGTCTCCTTGTGGGATGGATTATTTTCATCTCATGAAAACTTTGGAGGAGCAATTCATGGAGGGATGGATTGGTAGACACTTAGCTTATGAGGGAAGCTTATCACATGTTTTTGTCACCAATGATGGAGAGTTGTAGAACTCAACTTTTCATTTGCTTGAGGACAAGAAACATTTGGTAAGGGAGGACTTAATATT
This sequence comes from Pinus albicaulis, assembly GCA_034641835.2. NCBI lineage: Eukaryota > Viridiplantae > Streptophyta > Pinopsida > Pinales > Pinaceae > Pinus > Pinus albicaulis. The sequence goes on from CM076581.1 coordinate 983,877,071, forward strand.
CCCAATTAGCCATGAGCTAGTTGGAATATAAAATTTTGTTTTGCTGCTTTTCTTAATGAATAAGAGGAAAATGGAGGTCCATAATTCTCCTTAATAATGAATAAATCAATTCCAATGTGAAAGAGAGAAATGTTGGCAACTTAATTGAGCACCCTTAGGTGTGAAAAGGGGATGGAACACCTTGACTGGGTCAACCTTGACCAAATCAACAATGTTGTCATGGAGGAGTGGTCATCAATGAAAGAGAGTGTAGTTTTAGATGGAGATTCTTTGCATGGAAGTAGTGCTATTATTGGATGGGGATTAGGGTTTGAAAACTCATATATTATTTAAGGAAGAGGATGGTGGCCATATTCATTATGTATGTTGATATATGATTTTATAAATATATGGTCTGTTTAGAGATATATCTTTCTCTTACTGTTTAGCTGAGATTGAGTGTTGTTTAGCACAGGGTGTTCCTGATCAGGAATCCCACCTCTTCCATTGAGAATATCTTGGAGGATTCTTGTACTACATTGTCCACTATCAGGCTTAAGGCCAAGCTTCATATTTCATTTACAACGCAGATCCTGTTGAAGGTTTGGTTGTGTTGTAGGTTGCAGCAGTGCAGACTAGATCTGGGTCATTTCATTGCTCATTTTCAGTGGAGGAGTCTTCCTTTCCATTGGTAGGATAGTAAGTAACGCCCTTGTGCATATTTTCAGATCTTGGCATCAGGACAATTATTTATTTATCCCTACAGCGCAGTTTTCTTCCAGATCTGTGTTATTTCTGTAGGAGGAGTTGTAGGGTGGATTGGAACACTATTTGGAGAGTTGGTTTTCTAGTGAAAGGGATATGCCTTTCATTTAGAGGATCTATTGGAGGAGGCTATTCTATTGATCATATCAGATCAGCCATAGTTTCCAGATCTGTATTTTGCGGTGGATATTCAGCCCTAGGGCCTAGATCCCCATCTTGTATATGGTGTTTTGCTGAAAACCCTTAAGGGATTCTTCAAAGGAGGTTGTATAGTGCTCCGATCTGTAGTAGATCTATCTTTTGAGGCACATATCAACCCTAGATCTGATGTATAGTCATTTTCTATAACAGTGCCTTTAAAATAGTGCTGTAACAGTCTTCCAGTCTTTATATATAGTAGCATCACCTCTTTTTGAGGGATTTTGTCCATTGGAGGCTTGTACTTTCTTGTTTTGTATCTCATGGCCCATTATTCATGCATATTTTGGTCTTTTTATAACATATGAAAGGTCTCCATATTGGCCTATTTCTTTTAAATGATGATTTACACTATTGTTCTAACATTTTCCACTATATTTCTGCTTTTCCCATTTGGGAATATTACACACCTGCACCCTTGCACCTAGTTGTGACCACCAGGCCATTTTAAAAATGCAGAATATATTTCATGATCTGTAACTATCACTTAGTCAGGGAGGGGGGCATGGTTATATTATCACTGCATCGATTATTTTACAAAATGAGCCGAGGCGATGCTTATATATAATAATGAAGGTCTAACTGCGGTCAATTCCTTTTCAATCATGTCATAGCTCAGTACGGTGTCCCAGAATCCATCATCACAGACCATGGATCTCACTTTCACAATAATATGAAGACAAAGCTCGTTGCTCATCTGGGGCTATGCCACAATAGCTCCACTCCATATTATTCGCATCACAATGGCCAAGTCAAAGCCATCAACAAAGTCTTAGTAATGATGCTTCAACAAACTATTGGGAAACATAAAAGAGACTGACACATCAAGCTATTCTTGGCTTTGTGGGCTTACCAAATCTCTTCTAAGAATGATACCTGTTACACAGCAATTTGTCACCGTCCCTGCAATTCCCCGTCTCGCACATTGGAGGGCTCATTCCATGACTTGTGTGCAGTGACATAACTTGAAAACACTTTCATGGCATTCCCCTAGACATGGAGTTTCATTCCCCTGAAGAAATCTCCTTGTAAAAACCATAAATATAGCCTGTGTTATACCCGCGCCAATGGAGGAAATTCTTCAAAGAGGGCATGCCAATTGGCGCTCTGTCTCAGAGTCTCACTCACACCAGGCTTAATAAAGGGTGTTTTTTAAAAATAAATGGAGGAAGATTGACTCCAACCAATTCCTAATTTGGTCTCTAAATTGAGTTGGGACGTTTGGCTCCGGATCTCCATGTACAGGAAGTGGTTTTCCACCTCTCATGGAAGCTTCCTTGAGGATAGGGCCAATCCCATGATTGTAGGGATCCCAACTCCCCTTCCACCATCTATATAAGCTTGCCATTCTCCTTTGCAAGCTAGTCTCCAAGAATCTCCAAGAGCCTTCATAGCTTAAAGAATGCTGCAATAGTCCTCATAGTGTCAAATCAATAGCAAGGAGATTGACGATCGAAGAGAGAGGCTTGTCCCCATCCTTGACAAGCTTTACCGAGACGTATTCCGCTGACGACTCGTCAAAGGAAGATTTCAGCGTCAGAGCCAGGTTGTATCATCCTTTGTTTCATTAATGATAAGCGACTATTGGTTATGGTTCCACTCGTTTTTTTCATTATGATCATGAGTTTGTTGGGAAAAATACTGAGAGGGGGGGGGGGGGAATCAGTATTTACTGCATATTCAAAACTTTTTACTTTTTCACTTTCTAAAATCCATACGCTACTTTCCTTTAGTAAACTCGCGTATACACGCGACTATCCTTCATACAACTCGCGTATTAGCAAAGATCTAAATATGCAGATATGTATTAAATTAGTTCTTTGCAATAGTCATTCATCTGATGTTAAGTTATCAGTAAACATGTGCAGTAAATATAGAATAAACCATCAAACAAGCATCACACATGAACACCAGAATTTTTAGGTGGAAACCCAAGTCGGGAGAAAACCACCACTGCAGTTGCTCAGCCTTCAATATTTTATTATAGAGAAAACATCTTACAACATATGTGTCAGGCAGCATCCACTAAAGACGCAGCACCCACCGCGCTCGTTTACCAAATTTCTCTCCCCGGAAGGGAGCTCAACCGACTCGCTATCACCTTCTCTCGGAAGGGGAGCTACGACCGTATCTCGGCTATCAGCCTCACCTCGGAAGGGAGCTACGACCCCTCAATCCTGTTTACCACCACCGGGAAGGGAGCCAACCCCCAACACCTCTATGGACCACGCTATCAATTTTCACACCGGATTCAAAGCATCTCAGACACCACGGTGCCACGTTTTTTCATCATATTTTCTGCATCGGACTCATCACATACTTTTAAGCATACCAAACATGAAATCGATACATATAACCTAACGACAAGATATCAAAGAAACCGTTATAATGCATCGTACATTTCTTATCACAGACTTTAGCAAACCCTAGTTTGCATACGCGCTTTCCTTTCTCTGATGTCGTGTATATACGCGCTTCTGTTCACATAAACCAGTGTATACCTCTGTACATATTACAGAGCTCATTTCATTGTGCATACACGCTTTCTCTTCAGCAAAGCCGCGTATATACGCGCTTCCTCTGCGGCGAACTAGCGTATAGATCTTCAACCATTATAGAGCAGCATACTTCTTCAGATCAGATATTCAGTTCAGATTTACCCTTTTACTTCAGACAGATGTTCGCCTCATTTCAGATCTAAGCCTTCCATAAACAGATCTAGCAGATACAAATACATTCCAGATCTAGATATTTCGCTTCATCATTTCTTCATAGGTGCATCATAGATTTAGATCTATTATCAAACCTTTACCCTTTCCATACAGATATACTTCACAGAGAAGTATTCATTCAAGCTCAGACATCTTGCACCCACACTCATGATTTGCACAATGAATTTCTTCTCTTTATATAGGTTTACCCTTTTTCAATACCATGAGCCCTTTTTTCAATACCATGAGCCAAAACAATACCATGAGCCCAAAACTACATTACTTCCGATGGTATTCCTGGACGGGGTCATTTAGACAAATCATTACCCAATACAATGGGTCAATACCATGGTGGTTACCCCTGGTTTTGCACTTTATGAGTGCTTTTTCCCATACGCGACTTGGCACGTACTTTACCGCATGCATATGCGACTTCTCCTAGGCAAATTCGCGTATGCCTTGAGACATACTCTTTTCATCATAGATCTATCTCATATTGAATTCCTTTCTTCATTACCTTCTGTACTCTCTGTAGATACATCATATTTTCATCTTTAAACATGTTCATCAAGACATATTCTATCAAGCACAACTTCATCAAGTAAGTTGCCATCATCTTCATCAGGTGGGTTTCCATTCAAGAAAAACTCTCTACATCATATTGTCAACAAACATCATATCACATTAGATTTACATCATTTACCAAGTCCATCAAGTCAAGAATAACTTCATCAGGTGTATTTCCATCAAGGACAACACATGCCAACAATCTCATGTCTTCATCTTCATTCATTGGGTTGCCATCAAGGACAACACTCTGCATAATATTGCCAAAAATCTCCCCCCTTTGGACTTGATGGCAACCACGATGGTGTTTGGTTACCACAACAGATAGGTACATTAAGAATACAATGACACCATGTCACTCTCCCCATTTTTGACACCATTATCTTCATTCAAACACCATGTCACATTATCTTCATTCAAACACCATGTCACTCTCCCCCTTTGACATCAAGGGCAAAGGGCGGATCAAAACCAACATACTATCCCCCTTTTCTTTACATGTGGAAGAAGCGTTCTGCAGATCTGATATATACTGAAATGACCAAGCTCCTCCTGAGTTCATGCTGAATCTTCAAACAAATTTTTCAATGAAGTACATGACTCTATGAACTTCCTATCACCAAAGACTCATACTTACATCAATTATTCATCCAAGTGGATTTACATATGAGACTCAACTACCCAACCAAGTGGGTTTAAAAATTTGACTCAGCTACCCAACCAAGTGGGTTTACAAAATTTGACTCAGCTACCCAAACAAGTGGGTTTACAAATTTGACAAGTCCTTACATGACTGAATATTACAATTTTACATCATGGGTCGCAACATGACCTTTTCATCAAAATACAAATATGACTTTTCATAACCAACACCAGAAAGTCCTCAAGAAAGAGAACATATTTCAGAACCATCATAATGCCAACAATGCATTATACTCAGCAACGCTAATGCTCCCCCTAAATCTGTGCATCCAAACAACCTTTTCATATGACTAAGGCTCCCCCTTAGTTTGTGCATCTTGAACACTTTTACCAACAAATCATCAGGGCATATTTATCAAAACATTAGAAATAGAATTATGAGAACTGGAACACCACCAGAGATACCAAACAGTATCAGAGATACCAAACAGCACTGCAACTGTGCTGAAGAGAGATGACTCCAAACAGAAGAATGTCAGCAATCAGACATACGTGGTTTTCTGTGCATGAACTCGCGTATATACGCGACTTTGTTTCAGGAAACCCGCGTATCCAATACTATCTTCTATATTTTAACCAGATCTGATCCTTTGTGAGGCTGAGACAGTGTTCAGCTTCTTTCTAAGATAATTGAATGTTTCCCTGGAATAAAAATAGATAGAACAGTGTAGTTGTGTCTTCAAGCGTCATCCAATGGTTGTAGCAAAAGCACATTAGTAACCAAGCCTTCAGATTCTTTGCAGCATCAATACATTCTTTCCATACCAGAACAACATATTTTCATAAGTGTCAAGCAATCATCCATGTGGTCCAATATCATCAAGATCTTCAAGATTTAACATGAAGTAACATATGTAGGCAAAAGATCTCAACCATAGTAACAAACTCTGCATGATCTATTATTATTTCTGAATCAAGCGACATCCAACTCATCCATGTGTGAGCACAAAAGATACTTGTCAGCAACCAAGGCTCAAAATCTCATCATAATAAACCATGTACCAAGTCATCATCATTTGTTGCCTTCTTCGCAAGTTGGTTTATTGCAATTAGGGACCTGCATCATAGCATGTTTTTATTGTTGTTAGACCCATTCTGGGCTAGTAGGGATCGCCTATGTCCGCAGAGGGGATTTACCTCCTCAACACTACCATATTCATGCCATTTCAACTAGTGTATGGTATGGAAGCTACACTTCCAATTGAATGTGACATACCTTCTTTGAAGTTAGCTATCGAACTGCTTCACAACACTTCTATAGAAGAGGAACCTTTGCTTTATCTCAAGCATCTTGATGAGACTTGACGAATCACTGCCTTAGTCATTGGAGCACAAAAGAAATGAGTTAAAGATCAATACGATAAGTATCTAAATCATCCCGTTTTCTCTGAAGGTGACATGGTCTTGCTTTATGATCAAGCTCACAACAAAATAGGGGCTAGAAAGCTCGAGTCGATATGGCGTGGGCCTTGAATTTTTGAACGTGTTAGCTCACCGTAATTTGATATATGAAGTGAGATACAAATTGAAAAGGGTAACATCAAACCAAGCTTTGGAATCCAAGGACCTAGCCTTCCTGGATTCGGAGAGGGATCTCTCTAGTAGGTGCAAAGATATGAACTTGTTTATTGATTAGGGTTGATTTTAGGCTAGATGTTAAGTGTAAGGTATTTTGATTTTTTTTTGGTTAGGTATGATACTTTGATAGATTTTAGATAGGAAACATGGAAGATTGTTAAGTCATTGGGCAATGGATTCTAACAAGGTCCAGATAAGTTTGTCAATGGTATTTAAGAGCATTTGCAGGGAAATTTTTCTTGGTTGGTGGATCTTTTAAGGTTATGAAGGATTTATGAAATGGACATAAAGATTGAGAACAACAAACTAATAAAGGGCTGAAACCGAATCCTTTATATACTTGTAAACTGAGAGAGTTATAAAATTGATAAGAACAACAAGAGAATCAAAGGCATAAGTAGAACCTAATCCATTTGATTTCAGACTGAAAACAAATAATTAACCAAGACAAACATTTAGATAAAAAACATAGAAAGGTAAGAAATTTATCCAACTTTCAGAGCTTTTATCCTCTAGAGCATAAACACATTTAAGATACACAAGTAACTATAACCATAGAAGGAGAGAAAACTCTAACATCAAAAGTTACAACTATAAGGTTTCCTTAAAAGAATTTTAGCTAAGTAAAGGAAAAGAGCATGATTTTAAACAGACTTCTTTGACAAACCTAGACAAAGCTACTTTAAAGAGATGATTCCAAGAAAAAAATATTTCAGTGGCAACAATATGCAGTGCTAACCATAAATTTGTTGGCAATATGATGCAATGTGTTGTCCTTGATGGCAACCTACTTGATGAAGTTGTCCTTGATGGAAACCTACTTGATGAGTTGCGTTTTGATAGAAACCTATTTTTTAAAGATGTAAAAATGATGTATCTACAGATCAGTTCAGAAGTAGCAAAAAAATGAATTTCAGTAAGTGCCAGAGAAATGATAAATAAGATATGTCACAAAGCATACGCGGGTTTGTAAAGGAAAAGTAGCGTATGTACGCGTAAAAGTACGTACCAAGTAGCGTATGCCTATTTGCGCTCTAAATTTATAAAATTAGGGGACATTACCATGGTATTGGCCCACTGTATTGAGCGCTGGATTATCTATTTGATCCCGTCCAGGAATACCATCCGCGGTTCAGTGGTTTTGACTCATGGTATTGACAAAGGCTAAATCTATATAAGGAGAAGACGATCATAGTGCAAGAGAGTGCATAGGTCTGGGTTTTAATGAATACTTCACTCTGAAGTATATCTGCATGGAATGGGTAATAGTGTATTGATTGATCTGAATTAATAATTCACCTATGAAGAAAATGATGAAGAGGGATCTCTAGATCTGAAATGACTATGTATTTTCTAGATCTGTTTATGGAATGTTTAGATCTGTGATTTGGCGAATCTTTACTGAAGTAAAGGGTGAGATCTGAGTTATCTGTTCTGAAGAGCTACATAGTTCTGAAAAGTTACAGATCTATACGCATGTTAATCTTAGCGAAAGCACGTATATACGCAGGTTAATAACACAGTCACCAATTAATTTAAAAGACACACAGTGAAGCAAAGTCCCGATATATAGGTATCAAATTTATGATACCACATCCTTGGTGACTGTTTTTACCCATATAAAGACTTTTTTAACCTACATACCAATTCTTTCTTACCCTTCACCTTAAAGCCTTCAAGTTGCTTCATGTCGATCTCCTCTTCCTGATCTCCATGGAGAAATGTTGTATTCACATCCATCTGTCCTACCTGAAAATAAAATGCAATAGAAACAAATAAAAGTAATCTAATAGAAGTAACCTTGGCAACATGAGAAAAAATATCACCAAAATCAATTTAATGTTAATCTCCGATCTATTTATTTTGTCTTGCTGATTGGAAATGACAAAGAAATTATCCAGGATTTGAAGTCCCAATTGTTCTACAAATTCGACATGAATGATCTTGGTGCTGCAAACTATATTTTGGGCATGGAAATTAATTAATATCAGGAAAAGAGAAAGCTCTGGTTAAACCAGAGGAAGTATGTTGAGACAATATTGCATAGGTTCAATATGCATGATAGTAAACTGATGAAGGTTACTATTCCTATAGGTGTAAATATATCTACTGAAGAGTGTCCCAAGACAAAAGAAGAAGAGGATATTTCTAGTGTTCTATATGCAAGTGTAGTGGGTAGTTTGACATATGCAATGGTCTGTACTAGACCAGATATTGCACATGCAGTGGGAGTATTGAGCAGGTTTATGTAAAAACCATAGAAGGAGAATTGGACAATAGTGAATTGGGTTTTCAGATATTTGCGTGGCACTAGTGATTATGGTTTGTGCTACTAGTGAAGACCTAGATTGGACAAAGTTTTGGAAATCCATGTTTTTTTAGATGCAAACTGGGCTAGAGATCTGGAAAAAAGAAGATCTACAAGTGGGTATGTGTTTAGCTTGTTTGGAGGTGCAGTCAATTGGATGAGTAAAAGACAGTATGTAGTGGCTCTTTCAACTACAGAGGCAGAATACATGGCAGCCACTCATGCAATCAAGGAAGAAATTTGGTTGTAGAGATTGTGTTCAAGTATGGGGTTGGTGCAAATATCTATAAGGATGGACTGTGATATCCAAAGTGCAATTTTCTTGGCTAAGAACCTTGCTTATCATTCAAAGACAAAGCACATTGATGTTCAATATCACTTTGTGAGAGATATGGTTGAGGATAAAAAGGTGTTGCTGGTAAAGGTGGACAATTTGAAGAATGTTGCAAATGCATTGATAGAGTCAGTGACCACTTAGAAGTTCTCTTGGTGTAGATAAAAAATGGGTGTTGCAGGGTTGGATTAATGAATAAGCTCTCCTGTGGCCCCCTACGGAAAGAAAACAACAAGGGAGAGAATATTGGGTATGTGTTATAATATTTCCATGATTAGTCGTACGTGCGCGGGGGGGAGGAATAGCCACCCTTGTATGTTGTGCATAGCGCAATGGGGGTGGAAAACCCCCTTGTGCAGGGGTTCACAGGGGGTGGGTAGCCCCATGTGTGGGGTCTAGGGTAGTGCCCCGGGAATTTTTTTTCCTTATTTTTCGGTGGGCGGACCCACCTATGGTTTTTTGCATGGGTTTGCACATGGTTTTGGTGCATGATGGTTTTTGGTCCCTAGTATTTTGTAGATCCGGTCAAGGGAACTACAGTTTTTTTCTAATCTAGGGTTAATGGATTGGGGTTTATGAATGCTTCAACATGTATATATATATGTGTTTTAACACTAAAAGGAATATAATGAAAAATCAAGTTGGTAGTCCTGATTTGGGATCCAGGGGAAAATCTCTGTGTATATATATTTTATGTTTTAAGCTCTCGCTATTGTTTATTTTCTATTTTTTAAGAATTCGTTTGAAGATAATTTATGTACACGGTTAAAACCTACGAAAGCACTTGCAAAAAATCCATAAATGATAAATTAAGAGTTTTCATCAGAGAAAAATTGGAAACAAATCATTGAAAATGGAGAAATTTCAAGTTATTAACTCTTCTCTGCATTCAACGCTCTTGTCAAAATTGAAAAACCGTTGATAGTGTGCTGACCTAATGGGCTATGAGTGGTCGACACTAGTTCAATAGGTCAAACCTACACCAATCGTCTGTGACATAGAACTTTAAAATCTCATCCTAAATCATGAAATTTACAACTACAATGACTTAAAAAAGGAATGAAAATGTTGAGAAGAGGTAGAGCTCTTACCTGCAACTGAGATATAGTCAAATGGTGTCCTGGATTGGCCACACTGCTTGTCTGAAGATCAGAGGAAAATGGAGTAAAATGTGATTCTCCAATTTACCCAAAGTGGAATTGTAAAAATGTTTTACTTTTTCTCTATTAATAGAAATTTAAAGATATATTTACCAATATTTTATTATTTTTTCTTGATATTGGTGATGTGTGGTTCTCTTTCTGCAACAACATGATCTTTTTATGGCGACTATAATAACTTTTGACTAATGTGACAATTTTATTTTATCTCTTTTTCAGACTCATTAAAAATAAATGAAAAAGGAACCCCTTAGAGTCATATTTAAGCTCTTTTCTGACTCTTGAAAGTCGAAAATATCATTGATTACTTGTCATTTCGAACTCGTCAAATTAAATGAATTGACGTGGTCTTAGTATGCATTTACCACTTTTTCGGGCTAAGATTTAATATTTACGAAAAATTAATACCTTGATCGAACATGGTCAAGTGGTTTGTCTCGGATATTGTTCTCTACCTTTTCAGATTCGAGGGGCGATTTATGAAAAGGGACCTGATGGAGTTTTCTTTTTCAAACTCCCTAAACATGAAAAAGGTGTCGAGTTACTCTTTCTTCAGGCTTGTAAAACATTAAACGACGAAATACTTGTCACCATGACAAGACCGAGTTACTCCTTCCTCGGGCTCGTTAAAATTACTAGGATGGATTCATTCGAAGAATGAATTTATATGCTAAGCATATGTTATCCTCTTCATGCTTGCTATAAAAAATAAAGAGGTACTCGTTAGAAATAATGGGGGGAAATTGAAAGTGGAACATATTATGTGTTTTTAGGCAGCATGTCGTTCTTGAACATGACACTCATCTACAATTCATGTTCGGTTGGGGATATATTTCATTCATAAGTTACCTTCTTGGGTTTGGGAAATCCATTTTCCTATTATCTGATCACCATTTTTTTCTTCATGACCTCTGATCCTAATTTGAGTCCAATCCTGCCACACTCCAAAGTGGTGTCACCGATATGTTCAAGAGATGTCCTTTTGGTCGAAGTCACACATCCTCTACTTATTTGACCCTCTCTGCCATAGTCCTGAATCACTCTTATCATCTTGAGAAATCCTTTGTTTCACGTTGATGATGTGGGAATAATAATGGCCCTCCTTCAACGGATCACTTCTTGTCAATTTCAGCTCATTATATACGTAGATGATTTAGAAACTTATTTTCAGTACCTTCGAGCTTGCATGCCTCAATGGAAAGTTCTTTGCGTTCAATTACAGGTTCAAATCATTGGCCTTCAATCATCTAATTATGAAAGTGTTCGACTTCAACTCATCTATTCACACTTGTAGATTGTGTTGTTTTACCTTGAGGATCATCGTCATCATTGGTGGTTTCTCACGTGCCTGTTAACAGTTTACATCATTGACCGATATTTAGGTGGGTTCTACCATGTTCGACATCAGTCCATCTATTCACATGGTTAGATTCATCCAGTAGATGGATCGAGATACATACAAAGACCTTTGTTCACATCTTTTATTATCCAAGTTGTGTGCAGTTATTGACTATTCATGATTGTACACATGATCCTTTTTATACAGATGGATGTGCCCATACCATGGATCCATTTCCATGACCTCCTTCAGATATATGGTTGCGACCATGCCGTAGGTTAATTTGTTATTTGATGGCTATTCAAAGATATGTTATTAGGCATGTTCATATAAGAGATGCCATATATTTTATTGTGTTTTATTTGGCAAGTTTCCTGGTGGTATTTCGAGTCCTTCCTTTGGCTCGTAAAGTATTTCACCCATCATTCCCTGTTCTGCCTTCATGCTTTAGGGGCCATATTTTACACAGTAATTTTTCACCCTGTTCACTTCACATCCCTGATCCTGAAGTGCCCTGTGATGAATACTGTGCAGTATATCCACCATAGAGATTACATCGAGATATCCTTTGAAGACTAAAAGAAAACTGTCTTGAATAATTTATGAAGAAACTTAGCTTAAACCCTAAATTTATGGATCAACACACTTAGCCAGTTGCCTGCTCGCGCTGATGGCAGGTTGGAGCACTTCGACCTCACGTTGCCAACACAATTTTTATGGGAAAAATCATGTTGATCCCTTTCTGGCAGTGTTTCCTCAAATGGAGGAGAAGCTTCATGCACTAGAAGCTTCTAGAGAAATGAGTTGGATGTTATTCAGTGGAGATATGGTCAAGCTCTCTCGTTTGGATCTCTTGATCTTATCAATAGGGGATTTTCCCTTGAGAAGTAGGCCTTCCTCCTTCTTTTATGGACTACTAACCCCATCTCCCTTCATATAAATTGAATCCCATCCGTCCACTACTGGTTGGTCATTGTTGGGCTGGAATTAGGGGAATTTTTGTTGGGTAGTGAAAGAGGTATGAAATTACTATGTATTTACCCATTCTTTTACCATAGATATACTCTTGTTTGCCTTGGAAAGGTAATTTATCATAAGAATTACTATAGAGTTGGAAATGTTTATGTTTAGTACAAAAAGATGACTAAAGGTTACTTTTTTATTGAAAAACAGGAATTCAAAGAGGTGAACAGCTCTACCAAAGGCGGGGTTGAGAATAATCTAACTACTGCTCCATCAGCGTTGAACCATATCTAGCCAAAGGCAAGGAGATTTGAACGAATAGCCCAGAAAAGGCAGGGGACAGCTCGACCTCAGTCAGAGTAAATAGAATGATGACTAAATGCAGAGGAGCAAAACCCTCAGGATCTTTCGATCCTGAGGGATCACTGTTCAAACTCATCTTATTCCTTGATTGGTCCATCGAGATTTGATATATAAATCCATGTCATTTAGTGACAAAGGGACGGCGACGACGATTGTTGTTGAAATTAGGAATTGGTCGAAAGACTTTACATTTTCTCTGTTTTATTAACTCTCTGTTTTGAGAGAAACTTCTCTGTAAAACTTTATGTTAGTTTAATTTGAGAGAAACTTCTCTGTAAAAATTTATGTTAGTTTAATATAAGACACACATTTTATCTACCTTCTACAGTTTTGAATTAGCCTAGAAATATTTCGCTGGCGCTAAGGGCTCGGCTCTGGTGGAATCACTTCATTGTTTGTATTTTAATCTTTGCTTACTGTCATGTGGAGTGCATTTAATGTTTGTTTTAATTAAAGAATTGGTTTATTGTTGATTGGATCAAATACAGAGTCATTTCTATTTCCTTCTTTACAAGAAGCACGATTCGCTATTCGATTATCTTGCTGTTATTATAAAGCTTTGCTGAATTGTATCTGATTTGAGTTGCTATTCCATTAGTCTATAATTTGTTATAATTGATTGTTGCGTGGTAAGAATCTATCGACAAAATTGAAGCATAGAAATATAGTGGCTTGAATATGTTAGAATTCTAATTGTTGTTCATTTCACGTCGCTGTTTCATTTCTGTTCATTACTTATTCATAGTATTTGATTAGTAAACAGATGAGTTATAATTACATGTTGCTGTTCCTTTCCAGATTGCGTTTCTTTTAAGTTGCTTTCATTGAATCTTCTTTCTGTTTGATTGCTTTAAGATCTCCAACTATAGAGGATAGAAGCTTTTGCTTCCAAGTCCCTAGATTGGTCATCTTGCATCGATTTCTAAGGAAAAGAGTTACTGCTACTGCATCCCTGATCGATGTTCCGCAAGAGTGAAGTAGTTTAATCTTTCAATTCATGTCACTGTAATTAGGTTTCTTTTTTAGCATTTGTTATTCTGTACTACATCTTCCCAGCATTTATCTTAGACAATTGCAGCCTCAGACAGAGTACACTCTTGAAATAAAAACACGCTCCCGGATTGATGATTAATGTAGGCTAATTAGGTTTTCAAAAGATACCTTTTTATGACTCAACATTTTGGTGTCGTTGCTGGGGAGAGTGTATGCCATTTCAAAGGAGTAATGCACAGCTGATTTTCTTCTGCTTGCGAAGAATTGGGTATTAAAGATGGAAGGTAAGAACCTGTGCATTGGGCAAGAAACACACTTGCTCACAACCTGCTTCACAATAGAAGTAGGTAAGCTTCTTTCCTTAGGTAGGAAAGAAGGTTTGTTTCTTTGAATGAAAAAATCAACTAAGCGAAACAAAATTCCTCCTAAAACTGAAAAAAATAAGGGACCGGTGACCCTTGGGCACACAACCTTTATTGACGAAATCCTTAAAAGAACTAAATCTCAGCCATCAGTAGGATTTAAAAGAACTACTTCTAGACAACCTACTAGCTCCCTTCAGGCTAAAGAGTCACCATCTGAAGCCTTTACTGAGATACACAGTCAAACAGAGGGAATTGAGTAAGATTCCTATGAAATTGAGAATCCTTGCATAAGTTTCCTTCAAGAAGGGAACGCTAGAAATCTCCGAGAAGGAGAAGGGGAAAAGAGAGAAATGACAAACTTGAAATCTCCTATTGAAATTTCCCAAACAATAAACAGCCCAGATAAGGGTAGTGCTGTTCAACTTATTTAGAACCAAGGTCTTGAATCACCTCAAATAGTAGGTCGACATGAAATACTTATTATCCCAGACAAAGGGAGTGTTGTCAAAGCCATTCCTGCCCCTGCTCGTCAACCTAGAAATTCCTTGGAAATCCTAGAGGGATATTGGCATATCTTTGATCAAATGGCCCAGAACCAAAATCAGAATCAGCAGCAGACCTCTACGCTGCAATATCCTATAGTAGATACTACAGTCAATGCACCCATGAAAGCTATTCCTCTTCAACATATTCCCACATTTCATGGCTTAACATCAGAGGAACTAGATGTGTTTTTATTTTAATTTGAAGTGCTGTGCAGAGGATACGATTACACCACCAATGCCCCAAAACTAAAACTATTCCCTTCTACATTAAAAGGGGCAGCCTTACGATGGTTTATGGGATTAGGTGGGGGTGTCATAACTAATTGGGATCATATGAAGGCTACATTTTTAAAGAAGTATCAAGATTATTGCAGGTCTCGGGAATTAAAATATGAGATATTCCAAATGACAGCAAGATCAAATGAAACCTTGGAAGAGTATGTGGAACGGTTCCAATATAATATTCAGAGATCCCCTTATGCATCTTTACCCTTACCTGATAATGTTTTGAAAACCACATTAATTAGGGGAATGAAAGATCAATGGGTTGAAACATTGAATATTATGGGAAAGGTGATATATATCAGGAAATTTATCCTAACATCATTGATTTGTGTATCAGGATTTCGAGGGGCAATACAAGGTTGAAATCAGTAGAACGTGATATAATCACAAGGGAAAATAAAACCTCTAATGAAGGTGTGACTCGTGCAGAGATTGGAAATTTGGTAGAAGACTTTAAGACAAACATACTTGGGACTCTAACAATGAAATTCGATATTATGTAAGCCAAACAGAAACAGGTAGAAGCAGAAAAAAACTTGGCAATATTCTGTCCCAGATGTAGAAAGAAGCACAACCACAAAGAATGCCCATTGGATGTGATTAAAGTCTGCGCCATTTGCACGAAATATCACCCTACAGAGGGATGTCCTTCGCTTCCTGACCTAAAAGCAATTTATAAGGAGGCAGAAGAAGAATCAGAAGTGGTATGTCTACTTAATCAGTGCCAACAATAGCAGCCACGACCATCAGGTATGCCATATGATCCATTTTCTTTTTATCCTCCTCAATATAATGCTCAAAAATATAGTGGGATGTGGCAGAATCAACCACCTTTCCCTAATTGGTCACAACAGCCATTTCCTCCCACATCTTGGCAAAATCAAACAAATCAAAATAAGTGGCCTAGATTTCCTTTCTACCCACCTTTCTGGCCTACACAATGGTCCCCCTCTACTTCCCAGAGTTAGGCCTGGAAGTCAAACTAGAAAAAAACTACAAATCAGCGAACTGGATCAATTCCTCTCTCTCAACCTACACTACCAGCTCCTTATAAAAACCCCTAGACCAATTTAAGACCACAACTCCCAGCCCAACCCAACCCAAACCCAAACAATAGGCCACTTCAGTCTATCCAAATAATGGAACCCCCAGAAGTAGAAACTGAACTGAGGGAGTGTAATGATCTTCAATTAAGGTTTGGGCGCATAGTCGAAACAGATAGAAACAATGATGTCCACATTGAAGATCCGATACCTGTAGAACAAACAGTACAAAGTGAGAAGGAAGTTCAGCAACAAAATCAACAACGAAGTCAAAAACAAGTAACAACTTCCTCTCCACCATTCCTAGAACGATTAATTATACATCATCCATTAGAACAACCTAATTTTGATCTTCTAGGAGCATTAAAAAATTTGTGTATAAAAATCCCTCTCCTCCAAGCTATTCAAGATATTCCTATATATGCAAAAACTATTAAGGAATTATGCATAAAAAAGCCAAAGAGGAGAACAACAACCAATCCTACGGTCCAAATAATCGGTAGCTTATCTGAATTATTATCAGGAATGGAAACACCCATCAATAATGAAGACCCAGGAAATCCTATATTGACAGTACAGATCAATGGGAAATCATTTCCAAATTCCTTAGTTGATTTGGGAGCAGAAATTAACATTTTAACAACCACCACCTGTCAAAAACTTGGCATTACATCACTGGAACCAACAACAACCTTGTTGGAATTGGCTAACCGATCAGTAGTCAAACCAGAAGGTATACTACAAGATTTAATGGTATCTGTAGATTCCTGGGAATACCCTGCTGACTTCCTGGTTATCAATCCAAAGAATCGACTAGATGGACACCCGTTAATCCTAGGTAGACCTTGGTTGGCAACTGCCAATGCTTATATTGGATGCCAGCAAGGCGACATGACAATTACAAGGGGAAATTGTGTCAAGAATCTAGCCCTATATCCCCCATCCCAGCCAAGTCTATCAATAATAAAAACAAGAAAACCACCTACATCATATCTTATGGAGAATATGAGATCACCTCTAACTATAGAAAATGCTCTTGATTTTAAAGATCAAATAGAGGATGATATCATTAATAACTTTATTAGTAAGTCACAAACCAGATCTCATTTGCAATGTCACATGATCAAAGAAACATTCGATAATAAAGAAGAAGAAGATCCTTTCAAAGATATTCCTGATCAAACAATACATACTACTTCTGTGAGCAATAGCAAGGTTGTAGAAATTGAGCCGGGAAAAACTTTAAATATTAATAAAAATCTCACTACTAAACAAGAAGAGAAATTGGTCCAATTATTACGAAAATGCAAAGCAGCCTTTGCATGGGATTACCCCGACATGAAAGGAATTGATCCTCAATTGTGTACTCACCACATTTACATTGAAAAAGATGCAAGACCCATTCAAACCTCAAAGGATACTAAATCCTCACCTTAAAGATATTGTGAAAGCTAAATTACAAAAATTATTGGATGTTAATTTCATCTACCCAATATCTGATAGCAAGTGGGTCTCCCCATTAGTGGTAGTACCAAAAAAGAACGAAAAGTGGAGGATATGTGTAGATTACCATGAAATTAATAAGGAAACATAGAAAGACCACTTTCCCCTTCCTTTCATTGACCAAGTATTAGACACATTGGCAGGGAAGAAATTCTTTTCTTTCCTCGATGGCTTCAGTGGGTACAACCAAATCTAGATTGCCCCTTAAGACTAGGACAAAGCTACTTTTACCTGTCCATGGGGGACATTTGCCTACCGAGTCCTACCTTTTGGCCTATGCAATGCCCCTGCTACATTCCAAAGGGAAATTCTCAGCATTTTTGCAGACTTAATAAATGAAGCCCTCGAAGTATATATGGATGATTTCACACCCTATGGGGATGACTTTGAGCCTGCATTGGAAAACCTAGAAAAGGTATTGCAGAGATGTATTGACACTAGGATTTGCTTAAGCAATGAAAAGTGTCTTATGATGATGACCGAAGGAGTTATCTTAGGGCATTATATTTCAACAGCTGGAATTCAAGTAGACCCAGCTAAAATTCAAATACTCTTGTTAATTCCTACACCTACTACACAAACAGAGGTACGTAGCTTTCTTGGATTTTCTGGTTACTATATAATATTTATAGAACATTATTCTCGAATAGTTGCACCTTTATATGCACTGACTGGAAATGTTGATTTCATTTGGACAGATAAATGTGACAATGCCTTTAATGATCTGAAAAAGCTCGTTTCAACAGCCCCAGTGTTGAGGGGCCCAAATTGGAGTTTTCCGTTCCAAATTTCATCTGATGCCTCAGACACAGCAATTGGAGTAGTACTTGGGCAGGAGGAAGACAAGAAGCCATATGCAATTTACTATATTAGCAAAAATCTATACCCTTCTGAATTAAATTATACTGTGATTGAGAAAGAATTTTTAGCTATAGTTCATGCTATAAACAAATTTAGACATTAGATAACTGGGTATCTTGTAGTACTATATACTGATCACTCTGCCATTAAATTTTTAGCAAATAAACCTGTTACAAACGGAAGAGTGAAAAGATGGTTGATTTTACTACAGGAATTTGATATCACAATCAGAGATCGACCTGGGAAAGAGAACCCTGTAGCTGACTTTCTGTCAAGAATGCCAAAGCCAACAGATATAGAAGCAATTGAAGACCACTTTCCGGATGAACATCTCTTCGCTGTTACTATCAGAACACCGTGGTATGCTGATATAGCAAACTATTTGGCAATAAGTAAATTACTTAAACATTTGTCCCTTAATGAACGTAAGCAAATAATACATTGTAGTACCCGCTTTTCCTAGATTGGAGGCTACCTATTTCATACAGGTGCAGATATGCAAATAAGGAGATGCATTAGGGAGGATGAGGTATTTGACATCTTGAAAGCATGCCATGATGGACAGTGTGGTGGACATTTTTCAGATCGTAGAACTACCCATAAAGTTTTACGAACAGGATATTATTGGCCTACTATCTTTAAAGATGCTAAAAAATTCATGCAGGCCTCTGATAGCTGCCAAAGGGAAGGTCGCCCTGGGTAGTCTGATGAAATTCCTTTGAACCCTCAACTAGTGATCGAACCGTTTGAACGTTGGGCCCTTGACATTCATTAGGGGAATTTTGAGGTCTAAAATGGGCCTCATAAGAAAAATGTACAACAAAAATAAACTTTATAACAACAAATAGGATTCAAGATGATGATGTCATCCATAATGGATGATTCACCATTTTTGGAGTAAAAAAGTAAAAATATTAAAAAATAATAAAATAATAAAACTACTTTTTCAACTCGTATTTTAAACTTATCTCTCAAAATTTTTACTCAAATTTCGAGCGGGAGTACTCGTTGGATGCGGAATTTAATTCCTCATCCAAGGAGTACCCATGTTGCATACTTTCGATGAACTCTTCTACACGAAAAATGAGAAATACATAAAAAACGTGATTGTAATCATGTTTTTTTATGTATTTCTCATTTTTCGTGTAGTAGGACCCATCGAAAGTATGCAACATGGGTACTCCTTGGATGGGGAATTAAATTCCGTATCCAACGAGTACTCCCGCTCGAAATTTGAGTAAAAACTTTGGGAGATAAGTTGAAAATATGAATTGAAAAAGTAGTTTTTTCATTTTTCCCTCTAAAATTTGATGATGTCATCAAATCTTATTAGATTTTTTCCACTATTATTTTATAATTTCCTTAGGAGGTCCATTTTAGACCTCAAAATTCCCCTAATGGTTGGTCCTATTAGCCCCCCATCAAACCAAGAAACATATATCCTAGTTGCCACTGAGTATGTCACCAAATGGGTTGAAGCAGAAGCTCTTTCAAAAGCTATAGAGGACTCTGTAATACAGTTTCTTTTCCAAATCTTTGTGCACTATGGCCTCCCAAGGGACATAATCATAGATGGAGGACAACAGTTTGTAGGTAACAAATTAGCTGAAACATTGCAAAACTACCACGTTCAGCACAAGATTACAACTCCATATCACCCACAGGCCAATGGCCAAGTAGAGAGCATGAACAAAGTAATCGAATCTATATTAAAAAAACCGTTGCCTCTCATAGACGAGATTGGGCCTATAGATTGCCAGAAGCATTGCGGGCATATCGAACAACGTGGAGACCTACTACAGGGTATTCACCATACCAATTGGTATTTGGAAAAGAACCCATATTTCCTATAGAATTTGAAATTCAAACATTAAGAATGGCTCAAAAGGTGGGTCTAAATTTGAATGAAGCCCAAGCTAAAATACTGCAGCAAATTAATGAGTTAGATGAAATTAGGCTCTCTGCTCTTTAGCACACAGCATTAATTCAGCAACAGAGAGCCAAATGGCATGACACCCATATCAAAGAAAAGATCTTCCACAAAGGAGATTGGGCACTCCTATATGATTCCAGGTTTCAGGATTTCCCAGGAAAACTCCAGACACGATGGCTTGGACCCTATGAAATACAAAAAGTGCATGATAATGGCACTATTACATTAGTTACCATTGATGGATCTGGACATTCCTTTAAGGTAAATGGTCATAGAGTACGACTGTATCATAAACCGCTTACCCGGGAATCCTTTTACCAACAGTTACGGGAAGATTCTACAATGGAAATTCTTGCTGAATGGGAGAACTCCTCCTCGGCACCAGCTTGATAAATCATTTTTTTCAAATTTTGTACAAAAAGCATTTTTCTGTTTTTCGATTGTTGTTTATGAAATTTGTTTTTTTAACATTCTGTTAATATTACTTATTTATTTCTTCATCCTTTGTTTCATGAAATTTGGTTTCTTCAAAAAAGAAAAAAAGAGAAAAAATTCTGTTTATTTCATTTTTGTTGTTGTTCCTTTCTAAAGGAACAACACTTCTGCTGTTCCTTTCGAAAGGACTAGCAGTTTCGCAGAGTGCTTCTGCTGTTCCTTTCGAAAGGAACAACAGTTTCGGAGAGTGCTTTCGTTGTTCCTTTCTAAAGGAACAGTACTTCCGCAGAGTATTTTCTTGCTGTTCCTTTTGAAAGGAACAACAGTTCCGCAGATTGTTTTTGCTGTTCTTTTGCAGATGGAGGATAGGGGGTCTCACCAAGAGCCAACCTACCGTGATCATAGGGAAGGCAGTGAAGTGGCATTCCCATTATGGCCACCAAACCAGGGAAATGGTCCAATAGACAATTGAAAAAAAACAATAAGTCCTTGGAACAAGAGGTCTCATCACGAGTCGGCCTGCCCACCTTTCACTTCTTCTCGGTGAACGACATTGTGGTTTATCTGGTCACCAAGCCAGCATAATGGCCTCCGTCATGATATTCAATAAAAAAGCACTTCCTCAGCATAAATAAAGGACAATGGTTCCGTGGGTAAGAAAACAACTCTGTCAAGGTTATGGACACCTATGGGCAACAGAGCTTTGTTGATGGTATTGAAGTCACAATTATACACATCAATAGTTATATTTAACCCTTTTCCTATATCTTTATTTAAATTTCAAATGAAAATATGAATCCCTTACCTTTACCTCCGAACCTATTATACATGAAAATCATTACAAATCGATCATATTAGTTCAAAATGGTAAATAACGCAATTGTATTTATGTTTATTTTATGTTGTCCCTTCTCCTCGTATTTGAATCATTACAAAATGATTTTCTATTTATTAACGATTCATCACATGCATTGATTTCAATAATTGTTGTAATTTGATTGAATGTATCATAATAACGCTTGCTTTTTACTGTTGTACTACTGCTGTGCCACACATGCTCCTCTCAATTGACGATCGAGGGCGACCTTTTATTCATTTGGGGGGCGTGGATTTCTGCATGCAAATCAAGCTCCAAGATTTCCTTACCTGTATACGAACTAAAATCCCTGCATTTTAGGAAATAAAAAATTTTCAACGAACTGTGCTGTGTTGTTCCATT
Source organism: Pinus albicaulis (assembly GCA_034641835.2). Classification (NCBI taxonomy): domain Eukaryota; kingdom Viridiplantae; phylum Streptophyta; class Pinopsida; order Pinales; family Pinaceae; genus Pinus; species Pinus albicaulis. Next base: position 983,899,220 of record CM076581.1, read on the forward strand.
GTGATTACTGTGTATTGAGAAAATTAACAGAGCATAGAGATGGGGGGATGGCCAATTCGTAGTGAACCACAGGTGTTGATCGTCTCTGATGCTGCACGAGCAATTTTAGAAAGACTGGGGTGGATTACATATTTCATGAGAATGCAGTAACCCCATGAAGCAGTGGCCACCAAATTTTTACTGAACCTACAGGAAGAATCCTCCATGATCAGAGGGAGGCAGATAGCTATATCCGATGAGATAATTGTAGAAGTGTCTGGTATTCTCGCACAAGGGACTATCTGGACTCAGAAGAAGATTAGGATTCGGGAAGCCATGAAGATTTTTCAAGACGATGGACAGACGTTAGTTATCAAAGGTAAAGGAGTCCATCCAACGTCATTAGGAGAACCATGGATAGAGTTGGCCAAGATTGTGCAGGCTTACATAACGTGCGATGGAAGAAAGGATATGGTAAGACCTCGCCACCTTAAGCTACTAGATGTATTAAAACAGAAATGCACCATTAATTTTCCTGCATTTTAAAATTATTTGTTGCATGATACTGCTCGTGGTATAAGAAAAGCCCAACATGCAGATATGGTGGTCAGCCACCATTGTCTAATTCAATTAATAGTGAGTCGTAGCCTCGCCTAGCAATAGACCAACTGGGAAGAATTAATATTTTCCATCGACGGAGGGTTAGCTCTATCCGCTCCAAAACGGAAGAGGATGGCTGGCTCAAAAGCTGAGCCTTCTACTCACAGATAGTCCCTCCGATTGAAACGAAGTAGGAGGATGGTGGAAGGACTTCCAGGCAGCAGCCAGCCCCTGGAATTGCACAGCTTAGAGGAGGAACAACCTCTACAATTGGAGGGAGTAAGCCCTTGTAATGATGAGGAAGAAAAATTGGAAGGAGAAATTCGCTACTGGGACGAAGAAGAAATAAGTCATCAAACCAGTAGTGAAAAACAATCCAGTGCAGAGGAAGGAGACAATGAGGAAGAATAAATCGAAGGAAATACTGAGGAAGAAGAAGTAGAAGGAGAAATTCAATATTCAGATGAAGAGGAAGGAAGTTATCACACCTGTGAGGAGGATGAGGACAATCATAGCAGCAATAAGGATGAAACAGAGCTGCCCGAGAATGTTATCATAAGCCCTTTACAGGAAGACCAATTGGCCCAGATTTTGGCCAATATGAGTGATTATGCACGGCCTCATAGCCCCTTGGACCTCAATATTGATATTAATCAACTACCAGAATACTCTGCTATTGATAAAGAAACAGCTGAAGAAAAACTGAATGAAACAGCAAACCCTAGCTAAGCTAGGGTTGCTTCTCCTGAGAGGTGTGAACAAGAGAAAGAAGACACTGAAGTAGGAAGCCCCAGGAGACTGCAGAGTTAACTGAGAATGTGATTCCCGGATAATTGAGCCAAGGGCGTATGAATGTAGAAGAAGGGCCTCAAGGAGAAGAACAAGAAGAGAATTTTACTGAAGGCATGGCTGATATCGGCCAAAATTCTATTGAGCAAACAGGTTCAGATAAAGGAGCGGTTGTTCCATTAAGAAAGAGGAGGAATGTAACTGAGATTGAGAAGCTTTGCAGGGAGTGAATAAAGCTTCATAAACTAGTAGAACAGCTCAGGAAAACCATTAGGGTTCTGAGAATGAAATAGATTCCTAAGAGAGCCCCTAAGAGAAGGAGCATTGCCATCAAAAGAAGCTCGAAAAAGAGAAGAGTGACCACTGATAGGAATCCCCAAGTTACAAAAGAAACCATACCTGAGCCTAATTATGAGGATGCAGAGCAACAAACAACTATTCCAACACAATCTATTCCAGAGGAACCGGTTTTGAGTGAAAATATGCAATCTAGCAGTCAGCACGCTTTCAGTGAGCCGACACTGGTCAGACTTCAAGAAGAATTGACACATGCCCAAATAGAAAGGCAAAGAATGGAGGAAGATACTGTGCCAAGAAAAATGTATCAGGAATTGTAGCAACAAATGAGAACTATTCATGAAGCAGAAGCTGAAGCTCATGAAAAACGACGAAAAGCAGAGGTAAAGGCTGATAAGGTAATGAACCAACTAAAACTAGCCTACACTCAAATGGACACTCTCTGCTCCTTGTATACTGATGTCTTAGCCTGTAGATGCCCCACCAAAAACTATGCTTTGTTTTTACTAGAAAGATATTTACAATTAAAGATCAAGGCAGTTAGGGCAGGGAAATCCATAGAGCTAAAAACCATAGATGACTTTATATCATGCTGCAAACTTTATGGGATCAAAGTACAATGCCTTTTGTGTGAATTTTACTTGCATAATCTAATACTTGAAAATGACTGTGAATCAAACCCTAGCCCTTTTATTGGAGATGTTCAGTTTCAGGCATTCATTTCCTTTGCTGTAAATCAATTAAAATGGCTTAAAGCTTATAACGCCTTTCAAAGGCAGGAAAATGTATTAGATCTATGGGTCAGAAGTGAACCTCAGGACCCACTCCAATTTTGGGCTAGACAGAAAAGTTTGATGACAAAGGAAGGCGTTACCCAAACTTTGGGGCCTGTCCACAAATCAATTATTTTGAATGGAACAGAATATTTCTCATCCATTAGAAACCAAGCTTATGTAGCAGCCAAGGTCCAGTGGAGAATATCCAATCAGAATGTGCAAAATAGGGAGCCATTTAATTATAGAAACTTTGGGCTAGCAGTAGACCACTTGATTTCCTATAGCCATCTTGTTTTAAAAGAAGGACCATGCTGGTTAGGATGTAGGTTCCGCAGCCCTATTGCATGGTACCCTGCTTCGGACTACAAAGCTATTTATGAACTTCCTGAAGGACAAACAGAACATGTTTTTGAGGAATTAGCTGCACTACGTGGTTTTAGGCCTGTTGATGAAAAACCTTATCCAGCTTATTCTTTGACTGCTCTCCATGTGAACTATAGTTTTCATGAGGGCATGAAAAAGATTAAGCAAGGGGGTATGTTGGGCAGTGAAAGAGGTATGAAATTACTATGTATTTACTCATTCTTTTACCATAGATATACTCTTGTTTGCCTTGGAAAGGTAATTTATCATAAGAATTACTATAGAATTGGAAATGTTTATGTTTAGTACGAAAAGATGACTAAAGGTTACTTTTTGATTGAAAAACAGGAATTCGAAGAGGTGAACAGTTGTACCAAAGGTGGGGTTGAGAATAATCTAACTGTTGCTCCATCAGTGTTGAACCATATCTAGCCAAAGGTAAGGAGATCTGAACAAATAGCCCAGAAAAGGCAGGGGACAACTCAGACTCAGTCAGAGTAAATAGAATGATGACTAAATGCAGAGGAGCGAATCCCTCAGGATCTTTCGATCCTGAGGGGTCGCTATTCAAACTCATCTTATTCCTTGATTGGTCCGTCGAGATTTGATATATAAAGCCATGTCCTTTAGTGACAAAGGGAAGACGAAGACGATTGTTGTTGAAATTAGGAATTGGTCGAAAGACTTTACATTTTCTCTGTTTTATTAACTCTTTGTTTTGAGAGAAACTTCTCTGTAAAACTTTGTGTTGGTTTAATATAAGACACACGTTTTATCTACCTTCTATAGTTCTGAATTAGCCCAGCAGTATTTCATTGGCGCTAAGGGCCCGACTCTGGTGGAATAAGATCCTGAGGGATCGCTGTTCAAACTCATCTTATTCCTTGATTGGTCCGTCGAGATTTGATATATAAAGCCATGTCCTTTAGTGACAAAGGGACGACGATGACGATTGTTGTTGAAATTAGGAATTGGTTGAAAGACTTTACATTTTATCTGTTTTATTAACTCTTTGTTTTGAGAGAAACTTCTCTGTAAAACTTTATGTTGGTTTAATATAAGACACACATTTTATCTACCTTCTACAGTTCTGAATTAGCCCAGCAGTATTTCATTGGCGCTAAGGGCCCGACTCTGGTGGAATCACTTCGTTGTTTGTATTTTAATCTTTTCTTACTGTTGTGTGGAGTGCATTTAATGTTTGTTTTAATTATAGAATTGGATTATTGTTGATTGGATCAAATACAGAGTCATTGCTATTTCCTTCTTTACAAGAAGCACGATTCGATGTTCGATTATCTTGCTGTTATTATAAAGCTTTCCTGACTTGTATCTGATTTGAGTTGCTGTTCCATTAGTATATAATTTTTTATAATTGATTGTTGCGTGATAAGAAGCTGTCGACAGAATTGAAGCATAGAAATCTAGTGGCTTGAATATGTTAGAATTGTAATTGTTGTTCATTTCACATTGTTGTTTCATTTCTGTTCATTACTTATTCATAGTCTTTGATTAGTAAAAATATGAGTTATAATTACATGCTGTTGTTCCTTTCCAGATTGCATTTCTTTTAAGTTGCTTTCATTGAATATGCTTTCGGTTTGATTTATTTAAGATCTCCAACTATAGAGGATAGAGGCTTTTGCTTCCAAGTCCCCAGATTGGTCATCTTGCATCGATTTCTAAGGGAAAGAGTTACTGCTACTGCATCCCTGATCGATGTTCTGCAAGAGTGAAGTAGTTTAATATTTCCATTCATGTCACTGTAATTATGTTTCTTTTCGAGCATTTGTTACTTTTGAATTTGTTATTCTGTACTACATCTTCCCAGCATTGCTCTTAGACAATTGCAGCCTCAGACAGAGTACACTCTTGAAATAAAAAGACGCTCCTAGATTGATGACTAATGTAGGCTAATTAGGTGTTCAAAAGATACCTTTTTATGACTCAACAATTTTGAGGTCTAAAATGGGCCTCCTAAGAAAAATGTTCAACCAAAATAAATTTTATAAGAGCCAATAGGATACAAGATGATGATGTCAACCATGGGGGATGATTCACCATTTTTGGAGTATAAAATTAAAAATATCAAAAAATAATAAAATAATAAAACTACTTTTTCAACTCATATTTTCAACTTATCTCCCTAAGATTTTACTCAAATTTCGAGCGGGAGTAATCTTTGGATGCAAAATTTAATTCCCCATCCAAGGAGTAACTATGTTGCATAATTTCGATGGACCTTGCTACACAAAAAATGAGAAATACATGAAAAAATGTGAAGGCAATCACGTTTTTCATGTATTTCTCATTTTTCATGTAGAAGTTTCCATCGAAAGTATGAAACATGGGTGCTCCTTTCATGAGGAATCAAATTTTTCATCTAATGAGTGTTTCCGCTCAAAATTTGAGTAAACCCATAGGAAGATAAGTTGAAAATACGAGTTGAAAAGACATTTTTTTCTTTTTTCCCTCTATAATTTGATGATGTAATCTAATATTATTTTATTATTTCCACTATTATTTTATAATTTCCTTAGGAGGCCAAATTTATACCTAAAAACTCCCCTAATGTCTGATCATTAATCCTTTGTATCCCTATACTGTGATAATTCCTAAAATTCGACTCAGGAGAAGGATTGCTTAAAGAGCCTCAGTTTAGACTTGGACATCACCAAAAGTAGTTGTCCAACATTAAGGCCACAATTGTAAGCTTACTCTTTTATATTATCAATAATAATTCTGGTGTTTCACTTACCATATTTGTTTTGATATCTTTACAAGTAGCCTAATTCTCATTGATATGTTAGGTAATGTGTATTCAATGTATGCTATGTTTTTGTGTTACGTTTGTTGTTGTCTCTTGATCTCTTACAGGTATTCGAAAATTACAAGCATTATGGAGCGAACCTAAATTATTTTGGATCAAGGTCTTCATCGAAGGATTGAATGATAACATTAGGAAGGGGTAGGTTCTTCTTCCTCCTCTTTTGCTTTGAATATAAATTGGGAAAGGGTACATCAGATAGTCTCGTACATTGCTAGAATCACTCTAGGGATAGAGAGATTGCCTCTATCTTCAAAGGGAATTGTCTTCAAAAAACTCTCTTGTGCCCCTTTTAGGATAATACTATTACTTTCCTTCTAGATACTTCCTGGTTAGTCCCCTCTCCTGGAAGCCTCCTTTTACACATTGCAATTCGCGTTTCACAGTGTCAACTTACTTGCTAATTTCAAAGGTTATGTGCATAGTATCTTATGTTATTCATTTCAGCCAAGGAAAACCTTAGGGTTATGGTGGCTGGGGTGATTCTCTGAATGGGGCTCCTACTCCAAATGATGTGAGGTCTAATTGGGACATCATATCAGGAAAACCACCTCGGTTCATTGATTTCCAACACCGTCAACAAAATGGAATAATATTTGGGATGATGAAACCAGACTACATTTGGGAGCTATTTACTGGGACCAAAACTTTTTTCAGTGGTGGAAATGGCATCAAAAATGCTATGTAGGAAATCCAACTTGGAATATTTTCCTTTAAAGTCATTTGTTCCTGTTTTTATGGGGACTCTCACTTTTTGGGTCACCTCATGAAGCTCAAACAAATTGGTACAATACGATACTACATCACGGCATTTGAAAAACTATACATCTGGATAGAGGGCCTAGGGGACACCTTCTATATGGAATATTTCATCAGTCGACTCAAGTAAGCTATCCAGGCACATGTTAGAATGCATAAAATCACTACTTGGTTGGAAGCTTGCCACAAAGTATTAGATGGAAAAAAAACTATTAATGCCCAATCTAATCATCCTTAATTCACATCAAAGTCACATCCCACCACTACTAGTGGCCCCACCCAAACCATTAAGGTGAAAAACGTGTCAATAAATGAAATGGATGAAAGGAGAAGATGTGGATTATGTTACTATTGTGATGAAAAATATTCATTAGGCCAAAAATGAAAGGAACCAAAGTTATTTTAGGTTGATGCAACTAAAAATAACATAAATGATGAGGCCCAACCTGTTGTAGTATCTTGGGAGCACGTCATAGAACCCAAAGATACTACAAAAAACACTTCATCAATAATTGATGAACTGATTATCTCACTCCATACATTTGCAAGTATTTATTCTCCATGAATTCCTAAAATAAGAGGATTTATTAAGCATCAACTAGTAGTGGTGTTGATTGAAAATGGAAACACACATAATTTTGTCCATAAAAGGGTTGTTAATGGTGTGCATTGTTTTTTGAGGGAAATATCCAATTGTTAGGATCTTACAGCTGATTGGGGTACCATGAAATGTGAAGGATGTTATGAGCATAAATCTCCATATGAGGGACTATCAACTTATAACACACATGTTTGCAATTAAAATAGGATGTTGTGTCAGACCAAGAGTAACTCCATGAATAACTTGTTTATTGCATTAGCCATATGATGATTTTTACATGAGTGGAGAGACTCTTGGGATTCCAATTCCAAGGCCTCTTCATTTTCTCAAATGCATAACTGAAAATATTAACAATATTTAAAATAATCCTTTCGGATTAGGTATCAACATTCCCCCCCTTAATATGATGGGATGTTAGTGAGTCCAAGCATAATTCTGAATCTTTCAAACTTTTCCCTTCCAAGCACCTTGGTGAACATGTCTGCAACTTGTTCATTTGTGGAACAATGTCGTAGGTGGATTGTTTTGGCCTCAAGATGATGTTGAATCAAATGGTATTTTGTATTGATGTGATTTTCTCAATTATGGAAATTTTGGTTCTTGGCCAACTTTATTGCAGAGGTGTTGTTAATCAAAAGAGGAGTTTAATGTACTAGTTTCTCCTACAAATATTCTATAATTTTCCTGAGGCACACAATTTATTTCGTTGCTTCAGATGATGCCACATATTCTTCCTAAGTTGTGGAATATGATGGAATTGATTTTTTGCGTGACCTCTAGGAGACAACTCCTAATCTAAGAGTTATAACATAACCTGAAGTAGATACTCTAGTTTATTTATCTCCATCAAAACATGAATCCGAGTATCCAATCAAGTTGAAGTCTATACTTTATTCCAAAGTCTTGAGTTCGCTTCAAGTACTTTAGAACTCTTTTTGTAGCAGACTAGTGACCATCACAAGGCTTTTGTTGGCAATATGATGCTGAGTATTGTCCTTGATGGCAACCCACTTGATGAAGATGATGGCAACCTACTTGATGAAGTTGTCCCTGATGGAATATGTATTGATGAACTCGTTAAATGATGTAAATATGATGTATATACAATGAGAACAAGAGGTATTGATGGAAGGAATGTCAGCATGTGCGATGAAAAGAGTATGTATCAAGGCATACGCGGATTTGTCTAGACAAAGTAGCATATGCACGCGAGAAATAACGTTCCAAGTCGCGTATGGGAAAAAGCGCTCTAAATATGTAAAACCAGGGGTAACCACCATGGTATTGACCCATTGTATTGAGTAATGATTCGTCTATGTGACCCCGCCCGCCTGTGAATACCATCGAAAGTAATGTGGTTTTTGCTCGTGGTATTGAAAAAGGGTAAACCTATATAAGGAGAAGAAAACTGTGTAATGTGTGCATGAGTATGGGATTTGATGAATACTCTACTCAAGTATATCCGTATGGGTGAACTCTGCTCCTAATCGTATAGATCTATGATGCTCCTACGAACATGATGAAGGCTCACAAGATTTCTAGATCTCGGAAATGCAGAATGTCAAGGAAAATCCGAAAAGAAGTGAAGAAGACCTCGCGTGTTAATCCTCATGAAGAGATTGAAGAAACTGTAAGTTTATAGATCTGGTCTGTACTGCAAAGTTTATCTTTTATAGATCTATACGCAGGTTCGTTTCATGAAAAGCGCGTGTATACGCGGGTCTGTGGAAATAAAAGCGCGTATGCGCAGTTAGGGTTTTCTTTGGAAAATGTACTGAAGTATACGCGGGTTCGTCTTCTGGAAAGCGCGTATATACGTGGGTCTGGTTAAATAAAAGCGCGTATGATTTCTGATCTAATGGTTGCTGAAGGTTGAATGTGTTTCTGCATATCTATTCTAATGTATGGGTTATATCTGATATTCTGGTTACAGTGGTTTCACTGTTCTGTTTGATGCTTTGGGCAAAGGTTGTTTATTGACAAGTAAAGGGTTGTGTTGGAGCTGTTTGATCCAGTTTGAAAATTGATGAAACATGGTCTGAAGTGGATCTGAGGGTTGAAGCCTTCAATATGAAAGTGGAAGCTTTCTGCCAGTAGAAGCTGGTACTCATATCAGGGGGTAGTAGCTCCCTTCCAGGAGAGGCTGGTAAACGGGTGCAGGGGGTTGTAGCTCCCTTCCAGGAGAGGCTGGTAAACGAGAGAAGGTTGTAGCCTTCTCGTGTGGGTTCGTTGGGCATAGTTTGAGTCCGCACCAGTACATGATTGTAAGAAGTTTTTCTTTATAATAAATATTGAAGACTGAGACGACGACAGCGGTGGTTTTCTCCCGAATTGGGTTTCCACCTAAAATCCTGGTGTTCATGTGTGTTGCTTATGTGTGATGATTATTATGTTCTTTCTGCACCTGTTTACTGTTTTCTAAAACATCTGATGAATGAATAATGCAATGATCTAAGTTAAGATTCAAAACACATACTGTATCTCCGGATATATGGCAGAGTTATAAAGGATATCCGCGTATATACGCTCAGTTTTCAAGAAAGTAGTGCGGGCGGGGTTTTTTAGAAAGGAAAAAGAAAAGTTTGATTGTTGCACAATATACTCATCTACCCCCCCCTCCCCCTTCTTCGCATATTTCCCAACAATTGGTATCGCAGGCAAGTCCTTCGAAAAGCTTAGCCGTCGAAGGAAGATCAAGCAAGATGAGCAATCATGTGAGGGAACAACAATCATCAAGCCCCCGCTCTTCAACGGAAGCAATTTAATCTTCTGGAAAGTAAGAATGATATCCTATCTTCAGTCTATGGGAGCTGATGTATGGGCCATCGTTGAACAAGGATATCAATATCCAGCCGCTACACCAACAAATCCAACTGACAGGAAGAATTATCAATCAAACGCAAAAGCGGTCAATGCTATAACCGGAAGTCTAACTGAATCAGAATTTGTCAAATTCATGCAGCTGAATACAACAAAGGAAATATGGGACAAAATCATTCTAAGCTATGAAGGCGATGCAAAGGTAAAAAGTGCAAAACTCCAAACTCTCAGAATTGAATACGAAAAGTTAAAGATGCATAGTGATGAGAGTATTGCCTGTTTCTTTTTACGTATTGATGATGTTGTGAATCGCATGAGAAATATGGGTGAAACAATATCCGACACTACTTTGGTTGATAAAATTTTACGGTCGCTAACGGCAAAATTTGAATCAAAAGTTTCTGCCCTTGAAGAAAAACAGGATATTCAAATCTTTCTGTGGTGCAACTTCATGGCATATTGACTGCATATGAAATGAGGAGAGGAGGACCATCTGAAGTCAAAGAAACTGTTTTTAAAAATTCTACAAAAGGGAAAGAAGTTCAAAAACCGGAAGGGTCAGGATATATCTCAGAAGAAGATGAGGCAAACTTTGTGAGAAGACTCCAACTAGGGACCGGAAGATTCAAAGGTAAGCTTCCTTTCAAATGTTTTAGTTGTGGAAGAGTTGGTCATTATGCTGCAAAATGTCCCTATAGAGAAACATCTGCTAAAGAGAAAGAAGTAGCAAGAAGGAATAAGAACTGATCTAGCTCTAAGAAAAGCTACTATACAAATGAAGATAGTGATGGGTTATCTGATAGTGAGGAAGAATGTGAACAAGATCTTAGACTTCTCATGGCATTTGAAAATAATTCTAGAGACGATAAGGATGTTTTTGTGGATGCTCTAGATGAAAATGATTTTCTTGATCAAAACAATCAACTCAAAATATGCTTGGAAGAAAGTAAAATAATCATAGAGACTCTGAAAAGGCAGAATGAAGAAGCAAAGAAACATAATGAAAAATTAGAATGTGAAGTAGTAAGTCTAAGAAAATAACTTGAGAAAGTAAAGACTCTGAATCTTAGATTTGCTAAAGGATCTGAAACCTTAGATGAGATTATCAAGGTTAAACGTTCTCCTCTTATTAAGGTTTGGTAAATATATCAAGATGAGATTATCAAGGATATACCAGAGAATCTTCTTAGGCTTCTGCACCAAATTATCTAAAAGCATCTACAACTGGTTTACTTCATTCAGCCACTCAGCAAGGGAATAAAGAATATTTACAGGTAAAGCACGATCATCACAATACAAGGGATATCTCTCAAAGGAGCAACAATCAACAGGTAAATTCAAATAGAAGATTTCATGATCGCAGAATTTCTACTTCAATGGACAATGTTTCTCATGTCACAATTTTGGTCATAAATTTGTTCAATGTGTTTCATATAAAACCATCATGACAAGAGAAGCAAGAAAGAAAAGGATGGATATTAAACCAAAGAAGAACACCTATAACAACTTTTCTCCTCTTAAAAATGAAGTTGAAGGTGCTTATTGCAATAACTTTGGCCATCAAGAATCTGAATGCAGGAGCAAAGTCTAGCCAAAACAACATTCTCCTTCAAGTTCCAAAGTATGGAAAAAGAAGGAATTACAGGTTGAAAATTGTGGGATAGCGTTATTTGCAGAAGGTGAAGAAAATCAATGGTACATTGATAGTGGGCGTTCAAGAGACATGACAGGTGAAAAAATCAAACTCCTTGCATATAATGCTCTAGAAAAGGAAAAGAAAGTTACATTTGGAAATGATACTCCTGCTGTAATTAAAGGAAACGGGTCTGTGTTTCTAAAAGAAAAGGTGAAGGCTAATGATGTCATGTATGTGGATGGATTAAGGCATAACTTGTTAAGTGTAAGTCAAATGTGTGATCAAGGAACATAAGTTGTATTTAGTTCAAAAGAATGTGTGGTTCGTGATCTTGATACAGGTTAAACTATTATAAAAGGGAAAAGAACTCCAAGCAACCTGTATGTATTGAAGAACTGCAAAGATCAATGTTACTTGAGAAAATATTCAGAAAATTGGCTATGGCATAGAAGGCTGGGGCATCTAAGCTTCTCTCAAATCAACAAAGCAAGCAGACTTCAAGTTGTTCGTGGTCTTCCCAATATTACTCTACCAGAGAGTATCATATGCAAATCTTGGCAATTCGGTAAGCAGACCAGAGTACAATTTAATGCCAAATAAGGATCATCAAGTAAGCCTCTTGAACTCATTCATACTGACATATGTGGACCTATGAGGAAAAAGTCACCACGTGGGGAAGAATACTATATCTTATTTATTGATGATTACTCTAGAATGTGTTGGATCGAGTTGATTAAACACAAAGATGAAGCATTTGAAAAATTTCAGATCTTCAAAGCTTTGGTAGAAAATGAATTAGATCTAAAAATCAAGTGTCTTAGATCTGATCGAGGAGGAGAATATACATCAAATGAATTCTTTGAAGTTTGTGAACAACATGGCATAAAAATACAGTTCTCTGTAGCAGGCACTCCACAACAAAATGGTGTAGCAGAAAGAATGAATAGAACAATTCAACAAATGGCTAGAGCTATGCTTGATGATTCTGGAAATCCTGACATGTTCTGGGGAGAAGCAGAACATACAACAGCAAACATTCTCAACAAGGCACATATTCAGGTAAATAGTGACAAAACTCCATATGAACTCTGGTATGGTAATTCTCCCTCTATGAAGCATTTTAGAATTTTTGGAAGTAAATGCTTTATCAAAAATAATGATGAAAAGCTTGGCAAGTTTGAACCTAGATCAGATGAAGGGATACTTCTTGGTTACTCATCTACAAGCAGAGCATACAAATGTTACAATAAAAGGCTTTGAAAGATTGTTGAATGTATTGATGTTGTTATTGATGAGTCTCCTGCAGCTCCTAAAGAAGAAAAACAAGCAACAGAAGAAGATGATGGTGATTTTTGTCCTTCTACATCAAATGGAAATAATATAGACATTGGATCCAATGAAGAACCTGAAGATGATTTATCTGAAAAGGCTCCATCTAGATATGTTCAAAAGAATCCTCCTGAATCTCAAATTTTGGGAGACAAGGAATCAGGTGTACAAACAAGGAGGACTCTTGTGGGATCTTCTAGCTATCTGGCGTTTCTATCCACAATTGAACCACACAATGTCAATCAAGCTTACAAAGATGAATGTTGGATTCAAGCCATGAATTAATAGCTTGATCAAATTGAAAAGAACCAAACTTGGGAATTGGTGCCAAGACCACATGATAAAAATGTCATTGGAACTAAATGGATATTCAAGAACAAGTTAAATGAGAATGGGGATGTTATAAGAAACAAAGCTAGACTAGTTTGCAAGGGGTATACTCAACAAGAAGGTATAGAATTTGAAGAAACTTTTGCTCCTATAGCTAGACTTGAAGCCATAAGAATTTTTCTTGCTTTTTCAAGTTTTCAACAAATCAAAGTTTATCAAATGGATGTTAAATCCGCCTTTCTCAATGGTGATCTAGAAGAAGAAGTTTATATAGAACAACCGGAAGGATTCATTTTTGGAAATGATGAAAATATTGTTTGTAGACTTAAAAAGGCTCTATATGGTCTTAAACAAGCTCCAAGGGCATGGTATTATCGTCTTGACAAATATCTTCATCAACAAGGATTTTCAAAGGGGTCTGCTGATAGCAACTTATACACAAAGGTTGAAAATGATAAACTATTGAGTGTGGTTGTATATGTTGATGACATCATTTTTGGGAGTAATGAAGAATCTATGAGTAAGAAATTTTCTTCTGTCATGCAGCAAGAATTTGAAATGTCCTTACTTGGAGAACTAACATTCTTTCTTGGGTTTCAAGTGCATCAAACTGCAGATGGAATATTCTTATCACAAACAAAATATCTTAAGAAGATTTTGAAGAAGTATGGCATGGAAGAATGCAAACCTGTAAGTACACCAATGATAACTGGATGTAACCTCAGTTCTCATGATGATTCTCCCGCGGTGAATCAACCAGAATACAGATCAATGATAGGAAGCCTACTTTATCTCACTGGGACTAGACCAGACATTATGCATGCAATTGGGATTGTTGGACGATTCCAAGCTAATCCAAAAGAGTCTCACCTTCAGGCTGTCAAAAGAATATTCAAATATCTACAAGGAACTCAAGACTTTGGACTATGGTATCCAAATAATGCTGATCTCACACTTCATGCTTACACTGATGCAGATTGGGCTGGAAATATTGATGATCGGAAAAGCACTAGTGGTGGCGCATTCTATATGGGGCCCCGGTTGGTATCTTGGTTCAGCAAGAAGCAAAACTCTATTGCCTTATCTACAGCAGAAGCAGAATATGTGGTTGCCGCATCATGTTGCACTCAACTTCTTTGGATGATGCAAACCTTACAAGACTTTCAAATCAAATGTTCACCTCCTATCTCCATTATGTGTGATAATACAAGTGCCATCAGCATCTCAAAGAATCCTGTTATGCATTCCAAGACCAAGCACATTCCCATCAAGTATCAGTTCTTACGTGAACAAGTGCTTGAACAAAAGGTGAAGTTGGAGTATGTTCCCTCCAAAGAACAAGTTGCTGATATATTTACCAAACCTCTGCCCAGGGAAGCGTTCGAATATCTCAGATAGAAGCTGGGAGTAGTCTCTGCTGTGAAGAAAATCATAATTTCTTAAATTTAGAAGATCAAATTGGATACGCAGGTTTCCTGAAAGACAGTTGCGTATATACGCGAGTTTATCCACAGAAAGCTGCGTATGCTCAGTTGTTGACAATTTTTGGTTGGGGTCAGCATTTTACAGCACATATGCAGCACTGTTTGATATCTCTGATGCTATGTGGTATCTCTGGTGAAGTTTTATCTCTTATATTTATGTCTCATTCTTTGATATTGGGTAAAGATGCCTTGATGATCTTCTGTTAAAAAGTGTTCAGGATGCACAAGCTAAGGGGGAGATCAAGGAGTAAACTGATGTACAGGTTCAGGGGGAGCAATAGCCTTGTTGGGTATTATGCATTGTTGGCTTATGATTCTGAAATATGATCTCTCTTGAGGTCTTTTTGATAGTGGTCATAAAAGGTCATATTTGTAATTTGATGAGAAAGGTCATGTTGAGACCTATGATGACAAATTGTAATATTCAGTCATGTAAGGACTTGTTCAAATTTGCAAACCCACTTGATTGGGTAGTTGAGTCAAAATGTGTAAACCCTTTTTGGTTGGGTATTTGAGTCTCTTATGTAAATCCATTTGGTTGGATATTTCATGTATGTATGAGTCCTTAGGGATAGGAAGGTCATAGAGTCATCTACTTCATCGAAAAAATATGTTTGAACTTTCAGCATGAACTCAGGGGGAGCATGGTAACTTCAGTACATATCAGATCTGTAGAGCGCTTCCTTCTACATGAGGAGAAAATCCTTATGTTGGTTTTGATCCACCCTTTGCCCTTGATGTCAAAGGGGGAGAGTGACATGGTGTCATTGTATTCTTAATGTATCTATCTGTTGTGGTGATCAAACACCATCGTGGTTGCCATCAAGTCCAAAGGGGGAGATTGTTGGCAATATGATGTTGCGTGTTGTCCTTGATGGAAACCTACTTGATGAAGATGTCCCTGATGGAATATGTATTGATGAACTTGTTAAATGATGTAAATCTGATGTAATGATGGAAGGAATGTCAGTATGTGCCAGAACATGATGAAAAGAGTATGTCTCAAGGCATACGCGGATTTGTCTAGACAAAGTAGGGTATGCACGCGGGAAATAACGTTCCAAGTCACGTATGGGAAAAAGGGCTCTAAATATGTAAAACTAGGGGTAACCACCATGTTATTGACCCATTTTATTGAGTAATGATTCATTTATGTGACCCCGTCTAGGAATACCATCGAAATTAATGTGGTTTTGGCTCGTGGTATTGAAAAAGGGTAAACCTATATAAGGAGAAGAAAATCATTGTGCATGGAGGGGCAGAAGTCTGGACTTTGATGAATACTTCACTCTGAAGTATATCTGTATGGGTGAACATAGCTCCTAATTGATAGATCTGAATCTATGATGCTCCTATGAACTTGATGAAGGCTCAAGATCTCTAGATCTAGAAATGGCGAATGTCAAGAATGATCTGAAAAGAAGTGAAGAAGACCTGGCGCAATCCTGTTGAAGAGATTGAAGAAATCTGGGTAAGTTTATAGATTACGGTAAATATTTGAAAAGTTTATCTTTTATAGATCTATACGCGAGTTCGTTTCATGAAAAGCGGCGTGTATAGCGGGTATGTGGAAAGAAAAGCGCGTATGTACGATTGGGGTTTTCTTTGGAAAATGTCTTGAAGTATACGCGGGTGTCTCTGGAAAGCATGTATATACGCGGGTTTGAATCAACTAAAAGAGCGTATGATTTCTGATCCGTAGTTCTTCGAAGGTTGAATGTGTTTCTGCATATTTATTCGAAGTACGGGTTATACGATATTAAGTTGCGGTGGTTTCACTATTTTAGGTATTTTTGATGCTTTGGGAAAAGGTTGTTTATTGAAAAGTAAGGGTTGTGTTGGAAATTTTGTTTGATCCGAGTTTGAAAATTAGGTAAACGTGAGGTGCGGTGGATGCGAGGGGTTGAAGCCTTCGGTATGAAAGTGGAAGCTTTTGCGGTAGAAGTTATCGGGGGGGTAGTAGCTCCCTTCCGGGAAGGCAGTATTCGCTTGAGAGAAGGTTGTGGCCAGCACGAGGGTGGGTGCTGTCTTTGGTTTGAGTGCGCACCCGATGCATGATTGTAAGAAGTTTTTTGTAATAAATTTTGAAGGTACAGGCTCAGCGTGGCCAGGTGGTTTTCTCCCAGAATTGGGTTTCCACCTAAAATCTTGGTGTTCATGTGTATTTGCATATGTGTGATGATTGATACATTACTAATACGCACCTATTTACTTCATTTACCGAAATATCTAATGAATGAATAATGCAATGATCTGAGTTAAGATTCAAAACACATAATTAGATCTTTGGACATACGCGAGTTCTGTAAAGGATATCCGCGTATATACGCTAGTTTCCTTCAGTAAAGTAGCGTATGGGTTTTTTAGAAAGGAAAAAGAAAAGGTTTGATTGCTACACAATATACTAATTCACCCCCCCTCCCCCCTCTCTGTATATTTCCCAAAAGCTTTTGCATAAACATGGAGAGGAATCCAACAAAAGATGAAATGTCTAGTTTTGCAGTAGTCAGGTAGTTGAGACTTCCTAAAATTTGTGTGTACTTTGTTGCATCCTCGGGTATTTTCCTTTAGTGGATGTAAGATTTAACCACATTTCATCGGATTGATGATATTGAACTAAACCATGTAAAAACATGTTCAACATATCTCAAATGTACTTCTTCGAGAGAGGAATATAAACTTAGAATGTTGAGTTACTTAAATACTGAAATAGTAGTGAAAATGAAGCTCATAAATGTAATTTCAAAACATTTCCCAAATTCTTTCTTTATGGATGCGATGTAGCTCTCACTATTCCCTCTCATAAGAATCATCTACATACACCAAAATATATAAAATAAAATTTCCAACTTTCTTGTGAAAGACATGGTTGTATCATCAGATCATTGTTTGAAATTGGGTTTATAAGATTCTTAGTTAACTTCTCGTCTTAGGCTCACGGAAGCTTTCTTGAGGCCATACGAAGTTTACAAGCTTGCATACTTTATGTTCCTATCCCTTTAGAAAAAATCCTTTTCATCGGGACATAAAAACATTCTCTTCAGTTCTCCTTTCAAGAAAGAATATTTACATCCATTTTTATGGAACTTCCAGCAATTTATATTTTGAGAAGAAATTCACGGATGGTGTTGTGCCTGCAGTCCTAGTCTCCTAAGTAAGGTTCATTTAATTGTCAACCGAGTTTGTAAACTTAGGAAGTGAAATGTACCATATGTACCTAGGTAACTTGTTTCCTAGTGCGTTGTGTGTAGTGTTTTGTGATGTTTGGTCTTTTATGTTGATTTATGATGTTTTTGGTCTTTTGAAGTTTTGTGTTTACAATGGAAATGCCTAGAAAACTAATGAAAAATTGAGTAGTCAAAAACACGGTTGAGCCTAATGTATGGAATGGCAAATGTAATCAAAAATATTGAAGCAACATCGAACTATGGTGAATAGAAACAAGAGCTTAATGATGACTTCACCATGGAAATGACACAAACTAGACTTTGAGAAATGATCACTAAATATGCAAGTTTCCTAACTAGGCAGTTAGACATTAATCATGATGCAACATTCTGTTCTAAGCTCATCTGTTCTGACTAATTCCTAGTTCTATTCTACAATTTCAATTGAATGTCTATGAGCCTATGCTCAAGTTATTGGTTTCTTTTCAAGGTAGTTGTTGAGGAAGAGCTACTGTTTATGGTGAGGAATTTGCAAAGATATTTCAGACCTTGTAATGATGTTGTCTTCATTCCCTGAGTTATGGATCATTGATGGTTTTGAACAAAAAGATATTTATAAATAATGAAGAAATTTGTCTTATGAATCCACATCAACTAAAGTGATCTACGTACGAAGAAGGTGACAATGTGACTATGAGATGTAAGTGCGGTAGATTAATTTAAACATGAGCTTAAGATGCTTCGAACTAGAACAATGTTAACTATAAGCCATCATCAAACTTGAAACAAGTAGGCGGACATGAATTAAATGCAAAATGAAACTCGGGAGGCGTTCTAGTGCCTTGCACTATTCTACAGAGTTACACAATCGGTTTGTTCATCATGAGTGATATTTTGGAAGGTTCCTTCTTGTGGAAGAGGTAGAACAATTTTGACATGGACTTGTATGCAATTGAAAGCACGAATACAGGCTGACAGATAGAAACTAAGTTGTCACATGGTCATATCTTGAACTTCTTAAGGATGTCTTGGAAAGAATTTCTTCTTGTGGAAGAGTGATTAGGACAAGTGCAACTATGATAGTGAAGACTAAAAACTACAACTAATTCCTATGATACTATGGTTATTCATCATTCATTGTTATGATTTGTTGGAAGAATGTCTTCTTGTGAAAGAAGCTGGAATGAATATAACTACGATGCTGGTTAAAAACAAATACAACTCCTGTCTACGGTACCATAGTCATTAAACATTCATCATTTTAATTTATTGGAAAAGTGTCTTCTTGTGGAAAGAGCTGAACGAATATGACTACGGGTAGCTAGTTAAAGAAAACAAATACAACTCTATCCTACGGTACCATAGTCATTAAACATTCATCATTTTAATTTATTGGAAAAGTGTCTTCTTGTGGAAGAGCTGGAACGAATATGACTACGGTAGCTAGTTAAAAACAAATACAACTCCTATCCTACCAATACCATAGTCATTTAAACATTCATCATTTTAGTGTTTGTTGGAAGAGTGTCTTCTTATGGAAGAACTAGAATGAGTACGACTACGATATATAAAACAAAACAACTACTAATTCAATATGCGAACGTAAATACGGCTAGGAAAAACTTATCAGATTTCACCAAAAGAAATGCGTTCAAGGGGCGGGGGGGGGCCTCTACCCGCAGCGACATTTCAACTCCAAATTAAATACGCCTTGAAGATAATTTTATGCTCCATTAACGATGCAATAGTTTGAACATAATGCTGTGTCTTCAAAGACGTAACACGAGTTTTCACAAAATCTATGTGACAAATCTAACACAAAATTTCTAACTAAGCTCTCGGCCTACTCAAGAGTTTATAAAGTAAATGCAAGTAACAATAGTACAACCCAATTTGGAATAGTGTCTTTCCTTATCCAAATCCATTCTAGGAGTCTTTGAGGTGGCTCGTGAAGGAGAAAAGACACACAGACAGACAGTCCTAGTAGGAGTCTTCCTTCACAAATGTGTTCCCACGTGCATAGTACCTGAGAATTCATTCCTCTTCCATGACGAGCAACACCACCATGTGAGCACGACGCTGGATCATGCCATATGCTTTTTTTTCCTCAAGAGGCCACACGGAACATGCTCAAACATAAAGGTAGGCTAACGAATCGCGGTTAGCTACGGGTACGTCATGACTAGTTACGGTCAAAATGCTTAACAATGGCAACAATCACAAAATTCAACAAGTCGATTGTATAAATGCATTAGAAGTAATTTTAACTATTTTATTGATCGATTGGGTTAAAAATGGAAATGGACAAGGGAAAAATGAGGTAAAATGAGGTGAAGGAAAGCACGAATTTGAGGCTAAACATACCCCCAACTGCTTTGTCTCTTTGCATGTCCTCATACAGAATTATCCTCAGATTACGGGAAGCACGCGAACATCCTAATCCCCTTCTTCTGCTTTGTCTGAATCTTTAGAGCCCTTTACGGGTTTCCACGATCACAAGTTTGGTTTAAGTTTGAGTGCTCACAGTCAACTTTTTGTTCTGTCTTCATCTTCTCATTGGTTCTCTCCCACTTTGTCTATGTCTGGAGATAAGGTTGAGTTCATGTCGGTCTTAGGCTTGATTTGATCTTTGAGAATTTCATTCTCATTTGCAGTGTCTATTCAATGCTTCCAACTCATACATCCCTCCTTGTATATCAATTTCGGATTAGTGGAGAATGCAGAGTTCTCTCTTCTCTTTTACGGCTGTTCTCTCTAAAGTTCCCATAATCATAGATTTTCTGACCCGAAAGCCGAGATCAATCTCGAGGTGCCTTCATAAAAATCTTTGTCATCATACTCTTCCATGGATGTTTCTTCATCTTCAATATTGATTACTGTTTGTTTGATTGTGTTTTCTTGAGTTTCCTTTTGTCTGTGCTTCTCCTAAGGCAGAGGACCCCTCTCCTTTCTTTATAACGATTCCTTGATTATCTTCTTCCTTCGTTGGCTCTTGATTCGGAGTCAACTTCTCCAAAATAGCTTCCTCCTTTGCTTTCTTGGGCCCGGATTTGTCATTTTTACCTTTTGAGTCCTCCATTTCCTACTTCTTTTTAATAATTTGTGGTTCGAGTGATAGTTCTTTGCTTCTTCAAAATGATTTCTTATTAAGAAATCATCCCATATCTCATTTAAGATTTAGATAGATACAATTAACAAATTAAAAGTTATTAACCCATGATGATGTGGGGTTGTCTCCAAAAGCTGAACTCTTCTGCGAACACGGAAGCCATTTCTTCATATTTGATACGAAATATGGTAGATTCAATCTTCTCTAGAAAATGCAACGTGTCTAATGGTAGACATAAAATGTCCCATATCTACCCTCACATGTAACAAACTTTTGTAAAAAGAAGTAGTATGTTTCTCCATTTACTTTTCAAAGAGAGTACATCTTTGAATTCCTTTTCTTGAACACACTAACATCTATGTTGGTGATTTCTAAAATTTGTTTCCATGAGTCATTGTGGAATTCCCTATTTTTAAACCATCTTTCCCGATTACGGACAATCCTGTAACCCTACTGCCTACAAAACTTCAGTAATGGCTTCGGCATCCCCTATCGACTTCGGTGCCCAGCAGAATGATGCGGCAAATGTTTTGGTGACTTCCTTATGGAAGCCATTCATTTTCAAGAAATTGAAACCATCCTATTTGTTGTAACATCTCCTTGCATTGTGGGTAACCTTCTAAATATTTTGATCCCTGGAGCTCGATCCTTACGATACAAACCGCAGTGTTTTTCAATATCAAATTAACACTCTACCCACAAAACAATGTCTTTTACTTTCGGATTAAAATGGCTTCCAAGCTCTAAAATGAAAATGGCTTCAATTTTGGGTTATGCCTTTGATTTATAATAACGGTCTTCAAAATCTACGCGGTTTGTATGCCTCTGTTTGATAATGAAAGAATGCCCTTCGAACCCTCGGTCGATGTACTTCGTTGAACTTTGGAGTGATATGAAAGCAATTTCAATTTTCGAGCTAATATGTCTACGATAGACGGTGGTAGATGGTTTCAAGTTTCTTTTTGTGCGATACCTCGAGTCCTTGATAACGGAAGACTTCAAACTCAATCAACGAAAAACATATGTTTCTAGTAACAACGGACTTCAAACTACGACCTACGCTCTCGATAGCAAATGGTATGTACTTCAAATTCAACACTTCTGACAACTGCATATAGGAGTATGACAAACTTCAAAACCGGTCACTACCACCTCTGTCTTTGGTAATAACGAGACTTCAAACTTCAATTACTACCACACCTCTTTGTCTTTGGTAGCAAAGTCTTCAGGTACAGCACCTGCGTATGTACACGGTAGCAACGGGCTTTAAACTCTATACGGCCACGATTACGTATTGTCGGTGGGGAGTAACAAACTTCGTTCTCGATGATATGCTATCATTCATTGAGTTCTCACAGTTATGCTTCCAATTTACCTCTTTTATTACCTTGATGATAATAATGCTTCTACCTTCGGAATGGAATACGACTGCGGAATGACGTTATGGAAAATGGTCACGGCATAGAGTGGTGGGTAGGGTGGAGGATTACATTAATTTAGAAGCCGGCGGAGGATTTACGACGAGAAAAATCTTCATCATTAAAGAACTTGGTTAAGAAGTACGTGGGAATTTCAAATTCTTTGGTAGTTTCAGCTCAAATGTTATCGGATAGAAAATTTGAATTGGAAGATTTAATACAAAGTACGCAGAGGGTTTTTGTTTGGTGTTTGATCGATAAAATAATTAAAACAACCCTTTCGAATAATCACAACTAGCTATCTCTTAAATTTTCATGAATTGCCATCGTAATTTAAATTTATTCTCTGCCCCTTTATTTGATGTTTGTGTAGCCTTTGTCTTCTCTTATCATCTTTGGAGAATCTTTCACAATTTTCTTGATATTTTTGATTCATGAATTCTTTGGATCACTTTGTTGTAGTCTGATGTCTGTGGAGTTTACTCTGTTTTTGGTAGCTCCAGGCTATGAGAAAAATTGATCGGTACCAGAATGTCCTTGAAACACGAGAATGTTTACATCAGAATACTTTAAAAGCATGAAAATAAAATGTTTACACGGAAGATGGGTGAAATGATACACATGAAAATGGATGAAAATGGATGATGGATTATGAAGTGGATAATGGAATAAGAATGGATTCGATTCATGGAATGAAGGAACATAAAGGGCATCTTTGTGATTCATGGCATATTTTTATTCACTTCATGACCAAAGATATCAAATTCTGTGTTTTGACATGAAAGTAAGTGAATGGAAGATGGAGTGAAATGAATGGAGATAAGGTAAAATGTGAATGATGGATGAGATGAAGTATGGATGAATAAGTGAATGGAGTGTGAGATAGGAAATGAATCCTGCAAGTACTGGCAGCACTTGAACTTGTGATTTTTCTGTAACTATTAGAAACAAAAATGGGGAAAAGTTAGAGTGTCGGAAAACTGCAGTTTCCATATATCTTTTACGTATAAACATGCCAATCGAGTGATTGGTTTTTTCATGTTTATACCTTTATTTATTTATTTATTTTTTATTTTTATTTTTTATTTTTTATTTTTTTATTTTTCAAAAGAAAATATGAAAGAATTTAATCAAGTTGATGAAGAAGAGAGACTCTTCTTCATTAACACATCGTGTCTCCTTGGAACTTCTTGACAAACTCTTCTCTTGAGTGGCTTGTGGTATAGCTTCGATCAGGTGGCCATTCACCGACGTGACCTCCTCTTCATCTATAGTTCGATTTTTCTTGCCCCATTATCAAAAATTAGAACAATTTCATATGTTAAACCAATGTGTACGAAATTTCCCTTGAAAATCCTTGAATTTTTGAATCAAACAAGAGAGACCAATCACCCTCTTTAAATTTCTTCTCTTTGATGTACTTGTCATATGTCTAGCCCTTTTCTGTTGGACTAGACTTGTTTTACGACGCATCTTGTACGATCTCATCCAATTCATTAATTTTTCTCGATCCCCATTAACTTTGTGCTTAGTTAGATCGAGTCTGTTTGTAAGGCTATGCATCTTGAATGTTTGGATTTTGGAACTCTATAGAAACAAAAACTTGCTTCCCATAAAAAAGCTCATAAGAAGGTAGCTATTGTGTTTCTCCATGTAGTTCTATGAGCCCATGAGCTTCGGAAGCCTATCTGCTAATCTCTTATGTAGATGAAGCAGGTCTTTGTTAGGATTCCTTCAGCCTGACTTTGTTAGTGGATTCACTTGACCATTTGTGGATGATAAGGAGTAGATGTTCTGTACGATTTTTGTATTTCTCCATCATTTGCTCCACTAGCCTTGATGTAAATTGAGCTCCTTGATACTGTAAAAATTTCCCTTGGGACACCAAAACGAGTAAAAATATCCTCGAAAAGAAAAGTAACTACAGATAGTTCATTAGCAACAAGTAATGGTTTAGCTTCTACCCACTTAGTAACATAATCGGTGAAAACTAATGTGTGTTTTCTTTTGTCTTGATGGAGGGCTAATAGGTCCTACAAAATCTAAGGCCCATTTTCCAAAAGGTTCAATGTGTGCACAAAGTTTAATGGCATCTCACCGAAGGAGAAGGTTTCCCTACCCTTTGGCAAGCTGTCACATAGCATGACATACTCCCTTGCATCTTTAAACAAAGATGGCAATAATATCCTAAGTTAAGGATCTTATGAAATTTTGTCCTCTTATCTAGAAGTGTCCCTTCTGAGAGTTCATCTGTAAGCATACTTGAGAATTTCGAGGCATCTCATCTTCACGAACACACCTTCTGATCCAAATGCGGAGCTTTTGTCTTGTACAACTCATTAGCGACCCTTGAATATCTTCTGCACTATCATTAATGATTTTTCTTTTATCCCTTGCATTCATAATTGAAGGAAATTTTCACCGAAACTAAATAATTAGCAATATCGACCAAACCATGGAGTTTGAGTAAGCGCAAAGATATTCATCGAGAAATTGATCTTCAGCGGTGTCATCTTTGATATTTTGAATTCTAGACGAGAGTACGACCACAGTGTTTTGTTCCCGAGCCTATCTAGAATAGTAATGTTGAATTCTTGCAATAATAACAACCATCCTTATAACTCTACCATTAGTGATTAATTTATTCATTAAATATCTAATGGCGAGAATGATCGGTGTGAATAAAAGTTTCATAACTTTGTTATGCTAATTATTAAATTTGTTAATGGCATGAACAACGGCTAAAAACTCTTTTTTCGGTTACGGTATAGTTTAACTGCGGGAGTCAAATTTTTCTTGATATAATAGATGGCATAAGAATTAAATCTTTATGTCCCAATGCGCTCGGTACATGTCGGAAACATCATCGAGATATGAAAAGGTAGCTTCCCAGTTAGGTCCCCTTAATATGGAAATTGCTTGAGAAATTTTGGTTTTCGAGGGTTTCAAAAGCTAAGCACAACGTCAGTCCACTTAAATTCACAATCTTTGGTGAATAAAGTTTGAAGAGAGGAGATGCTATTTTGGTGAAGTTTTCTATAAATCTCAGATAGTACTGTAAATCTGAAAAACTATTTGTCTTTTGACAACTTGGAATGGATAGGTTAGAAATGACTTCAACTTTAGCCTCATACGGCTCTAATCCCATCCCACGAAATGTGGTGCTAAACAATACCTTGGTGGAAGCATCATAAAACATTTTTTCATGACTAAGAGAAAAGGTTTGCTTCTTGACATCTGCAGACCTTTTCCAAGTTTTCTAAAGCCTCTTCAAATGTATCCCCATAAGGCGCAAAATCATCCATGTACACCTCTGGGTCTTTGTATCGGATCGGAAAAAATTCCTAATACTTCCAACATGGAATGTTGCGGTGCATTACCTGATCAATGGCAATACTCGGTAGGCATAAGTACCCCAAGGACAAGTAAATGTGGTTTTATCTTGATCTTCAGTACTATTGGATTTGATTGTAACCACTAAATCCATCGGGAATGAAAAGTACTTTTTACTGCTAATGTATACAATACTTGATGTATGAAAGGTAAGGGAAAATGGTCTTTAAGAGTAGCTTTATTCAGTTCTCGGTAGTCAACACACACCCTCCATTTTCCATTTTTCTTAGGTACAATTGCTAAAGGGGAAACCCCGCGACTATACGAAATAGGATAAATGAAGTTAACATTTAATTTTTGTAATTCTTCCTTGACAATTTCCCTAAGATTTGGATTCATCGGGTCTTTGAGGTTGTCTAATTGGTTTACGAATTTGCCTCTATATGGGTGCGGTAAGGTACAAGTCTTGGGACTTATCCCTTTCATGTCGGTGTATTCCCATGTATGCGAAGAATGTCTCGTAATACTTTGACTAGTTCTTCTTGTTAAGGATTTTCAAAGTTTTTATTTATGTTCAAGGTTTTGCTGGAAAAATTTCACTTGTCGCTTGTAAAATTTGTCCATAGAAGATGAAGAGACATACGTACAGATGACAAGAACTCAATGTTGGATTTCTCTTGAAATGATTCTTGTTTGTGCTGCGGAGAAGATTCAAAATTTTCTAGAGTATTCGAGAATTTGATTATCTTCACTAATTTACGAAATTGTGAAAGTGGTTGCAAATATTCTTCATCACTCTATCCATTGAGTGTCATCTAGATACGTAATTGTCCTAGGCGGAGGATATAAAGTGAATTTATTTGTTGAACTTCCATCGAAATATACATATCCTTGGGACCTACAACTAATAAAGCATCGAGAAATTTTATGTGACGAGGTCTTCCTAGTATGACGGGATGGCCTCCTAGATTATTCTTGGGTGTCGGGATCATGAAATCCACAGAAATTGCTCCCAGGTCTGGGGACAACTGGAATGTGCTTCTATTACCCCATGCAGTGCGATCACGGATCTCCTTTAGTTGTAATCTTGTGGGTGTAAAGAAAGATTAGGAAGTTCGGTTGTCACATGATTTGTCTACTCATGATATTTATTCTTTGCTCTAAGTCGGTAAGGTGTGTTTTTGAATTTCAATTCCATTGATGTGAATTTTGACAAGCTGGATTTCTGGGTCAGAATTGCCTTTGGAGATAATGTGATCTTACCCATCCATAATATGCTATTTGTCCTGCAGGTTGAATTTTTCTTGGTTTTCTCTTACTCTTTTCTTTGTTGTCCTTTTATTCATTTCTTTATTGTTTTGGCTGAAATTGGGATTTCCTTGACTGGCTTGCAACAATGAGATTTTAATGCAAACATTTCTCAATTCATCCAATCATAATTAGGCACCATGTTTGTTTTTCTACACCTTTGTCAATTTGTAATCTTTCGGGGAAAGGGAGGTATAGAAGTAGTGTGGATGATTTTCATCTTTGAGTTGGGCTTATTGGATCTTTTTGTTTCGAGTTTTTCAATGTTTTGGCCTTGAGGATGTTTTCTTACCTCAAGACTTGCTGATAACTTGGTAAGAGTCTTCTCGGGGGTATCTGTTCTTCTGTGATCAAAGAAGGTTTCCTCTTCTCAAGTATCCTTCCGGACTGAGTTGAACATCACTAGGTCTAGAGGAGTAATTAAATAAGTTGAAATTGTGTCCTTCTATCATATATGTGATACAGGGATTCTTATTATTGGGGTTTGGTATGGGGTAGAAATTTGGTAATTGATTGGATTTTTGAGGGAATGGTAATGGAATTGGTTGATTTTGATGAGGTTGGTTATGATGATGTTGTTGAGAATTTTGTTGAAAATTTTTGTTGAAGATTTTGAGAAAATTTTGTAGAAAGTTTTGAGATAAAATTGTGGATATGGTGGATAGGATGGTGGATACGATAATATGAAGTATCTTCCATAGGGACCTTGTGATCCTTGTGCCCAAGCTTGAGATTGATTTTGAAATTGGGGCAGGGATGCTGCAAAAAGAATTCGAGGTGGAGTTTGATTATGCATTTGATCATGAAATCCCTGTGTACGAGATCCTGCCAAGGTCTTCTGAATACAAAGTTAAGAGGGTCTGTGGAATACGCTTCGGAGTTTCTTCTTGAAAAACGACCTTGAGACCGAAGAAGGACAATTCTTGGTCTCATGTTTCTGAACAAATAACACGGGTTTCTACCAACTTTTACATCTAAAAAGGACACTCTCGAGCATGTTTCTTCCTACATTTGGGACGAAAAGATTGCCCGAGCATCGGATTCGACCTTTGCAACACTTTTGTATACTTGAGGTGTCTATTTGTTCTTCAGACTCCCTAAGATGTCGGTTAAAATCATCAAGCATGTCCTATTTACGATCACAACACGCTCCGAGAAGCGAGTTACTTGCTCTTGCGAAAGCGGGGATCTCTTGGACCTTTGACGAGTTTTGGATTTCCTGCGGAAAGGGTTGATACATAACTCGGATATTTGGGGTAATGTGAGTTGTGATATATCCCTTTTTCCCATCTATGAGATATCCAACCATTCATCCCTAATGGTTTTAAGCAAAGATTTTAAAGTGTCTTGATCTAGGTTTTCCCATTTGTGCCCTTTTTATATTGTATTTAAATCTTTTGTAAAATATTCTAAGCTTTCATCTTCTTTTTGTAACATCTTGAGCACTTCTTCCTTATGATTAACGGCATACAATAATCCAAGTATCTCTGGAAATGCTTGTTTCATGTCTTCCCATTTCCCTAATGGAACTACTACATTTAAGCTCATAAACCACTTCAATCTTTGCTCTTTACGAGTTAAGAGAAGCCATTTCAATTTTTGAGCATCTTGAAGATAGTCATAAGTCCTACCATGACGCCAAATTCAGACGAAAGTTTCGGGATCCTCGGTTTTAAGTCCATAGAAGTTCGGAAGGACGAAGGTAGAAATGTTTTCATGGTTGTATTGGTTTCTTCATCAAAGCCTAGGGAACCCAAAAAAGAAGCTTCCTATTCTACACTCTTCCTCCATACGCACCTCTACCTCCTCTTCCTCCTTCTCCTCTACCTCTACCTCTACCTCCTCCAAATAATGTGTGTTCTCCATTAACAACTCCTCCTCCTCCTTCTTCCTGCCATGGTTGACTCTCTGTGGAAGTAGAAAGGTTTGTATCCTCAACAAAGGTTTTTGGATCCTCTTACATGGCGAGGTTCGGTGGATGGTGGAAGAGTTTCTCTAATGGAATAGGTGACCTTGATCTTCAAGAAGTCCGGGGATCGGTAAAGGATGGAAGTTGGGTTTGAGTTGAAGGTGTACTAGTTACGGATCTAGAGTGAAACAGTGGTGTTCTGAATGTCCAAACTTAACACTACTGTTTGTATAAATCTCCCCTTGAATCTCTCTCCCTACGCATAAAATTGTTTTTGGATGCTAAGCGAAAAGGTTACCTAGTTTTCACTTCCCCGGCAACGGCGCCAAAATGTTGTGTCTCAATCTAGTCTCCTAGCGAGTTCATTTAATTGTCAACCGAGTTGTAAGCATTGCTGAAGTAGGAAGTAACCCACCATATGTACCTAGGTACTTGTTTCCTAGTGCGTTGTGTGTAGTGTTTTGTGATGTTTTGGTCTTTTATGTTGATTTATGATGTTTTGGTCTTTTGAAGTTTTGCTACAGTAAATGCCTAGAAAGGCAATATGAAAGAAATTGGTGGTCAAAAACATGGAGTTGAGCCTAATGTATGGAATGGAAAATGTAATCAAAAACAGAAGCAACATCTAAGCTATGGTAAAAGAATAGAAACAAGAGCTTGATGATGACAAATGACACAATACTAGACTTTGAGAAATGATCACTAAATATGCAAGTTTTCTAACTAGATAATTAGACACTAATCATGGTAGCATTCTATTCTAAGCTCATCTGTTCCATGACTAATTCCTAGTTCTATTACGCAATTTCAATTGAATGTCACCAGGCCTATACTCAAAGAGTTATTGGTTTATTTTCAAGGTAACTATTACTGTTGAGGAAGAGCTGTTTATGGTGAGGAATTTTAGAATATTTAGGACCTTGTAATGATGGCTATCTTCGTTCCTAAGGTTATGGATCATTCATGGTTTCCAGAACAAAGAATGTGTTGTAAATATTGAAGAAATTTGTCTTATGAATCACATCAAGCTAAAGTGATCTCTTTAATGCAAAGGGTGACAATGTGACTATGAGATGTAAGTGCGATGAATTAATTTAAACATGAGCTTAAGATCATACGAACTAGAACAATGTTAACTGCAATACATCATCAAACTTGAAACGAAGTAGCTGGACATGAATTAAATGCAAAATGAAAATAAGACCGTTCTAATTAACATACTAATACTGTGAAGTTACCATGATCGGTTTGTTCATCATGAGTGATATTTTGGAAGGGTTCCTTCTTGTGGAAGAGGTAGAACAATTTTGGCCACATGGACATATGCAATTGAAAAGAAAATGAAATGAAAACGAATGAAACTAAGTT
Source organism: Pinus albicaulis (assembly GCA_034641835.2). Classification (NCBI taxonomy): domain Eukaryota; kingdom Viridiplantae; phylum Streptophyta; class Pinopsida; order Pinales; family Pinaceae; genus Pinus; species Pinus albicaulis. Next base: position 983,929,422 of record CM076581.1, read on the forward strand.
GTCACGTAAGTTGTATCTTGAACTTCTTAAGGATGTCTTGGAAGAATTTCTTCTTGTGGAAGAGTGATTAGGACAAGTGCAACTATGATAGTGAACCTAAAACTACGACTAATTCCTATGATCTTCATAGTTATTCATCATTCATTGTTATGATTTGTTGGAAGAATGTCTTCTTGTGAAAGAAGCTGGAATGAATATAACTACGAGTATTTAGTTAAAAACAAATACGGCTCCTATCCTACGGTACCATAGTCATTAAACATTCATCATTTTAATTTATTGGAAAAGTGTCTTCTTGTGGAAGAGCTGAACGAATATGAATACGGTAGCCTGATTAAAACAAATGCAACTCTATCCTACGGTACCATAGTCATTAAACATTATCATTTTAATTTATTGGAAAAGTGTCTTCTTGTGGAAGAAGCTGGGTGAATATGACTACGGTAGCTAGTTAAAAACAAATGTCCTATCTGCAATACCATAGTCATTTAAACATTCATCATTTTAGTCATTGGAAGAGTGTCTTCTTATGGAATAACTAGAATGAGTACGACTACGATATATAAAATAAAAAACAACTACTAATTCAATGTCTCGAACGGCGAAAACTGACTGGGAAAAACTTATCTGGTTACGCAAAATCGTTCAAGAGCGGGGCCCCTCTACCACTTGTGACATTCAACAGGTAAATCACGCTTCCTTCAGATAATTTTATGCTCCATTAACGATCGTCGATTTGAACATAATGCTACGCTGTCTTCAAAGACGTAACAGTTTTACATAAAATCTAGCGACAAATCTATTTTAAATTTCTAACTAGCTCTCGGCCTACTCAAGAGTTTATAAAGTAAATGCAAGTAACAATAATTACAATAATTTAGGAATGATGTCTTTCCCTTATCAAATCTACAGGAGTCTTTGAGGTAGGTAAATGAAGGAGAAAAGACACCAGGCCCAGAGGGCTGGGTCCTGGTAGAATCTTCCTTCACAAATGTATTTCCAAATGCATAATAGTACCCGAAATTCATTTCTCTTCCACCAATGACAACACACCATGTGGGCAGCATGGATCATGCCCATATCGTTTTTCCTCAAGAGGCCACAGAACGTGTAAACATAAAGGTAGGCTGAGAATACATGAAGTTTAGCTACGGAATGCATAACATTGTGTTCTCCATTATTAACTCCTCCTCCTCCTTCTTCACCGCCATGGTTGACTCTCCTGTGGAAGTAGAAAGGTTTGTATCCTCAACAAAGGTTTTTGGATCCTCTTGGCAGTTCGATGGATGAAGTAGGAAGGTTCTACAATGGAATAGGTGACCTTAGATCTTCTGAAGTCCGGAATCTGGGTAAAGGATGAAGTTGAGTTTGGAATTTGAAAGGTGTACTAGTTACGGATCTAGGTAAAACAGAGTGGTGTTCTAGATGTCAAACTTAACCTCTGTGCTTATGATCTTCCCCTTGAATCTACCTGCATAAAATTGTTTTTGGATGTTGAGGAAACAAAAATTTTCATTTTTCACTTAAAACATGAGCGCCAGAATGTTGTGCCTCAATCTAGTCTCCTAAAGCTGAGTTCATTTGTTGTGCTTAAGTTTGTAAGCGCTGAAGTGAAATGCCATATGTGCCTAGGTGCTTGTTCCTGGTGCGTTGTGTGTGGTGTTTTGTGATGTTTTGGTCTTTTATGTTGATTTATGATGTTTTTGGTCTTTTGAAGTTTTATGTTTCTGATGGAAATGCCTAGAAAACTAATGAAAAGAAATTGGTGGTCAAAAACACGGTTGAGCCTAATGTATGGAATGGAAAATGTAATCAAAAATACGGCAACATACGAAATTTGTAATTTTGAATAGAAACAAGAGCTTCTTGATGACTTCTTAAACAAATAGCCCCTACTGACTAGACTTTGAGAAATGATCACTAAATATGTAAGTTTTCTAACTAGTTAGACATTAATCATGATGAAATTCTATTCTAAGCTCATCTATTCCATGACTAATTCCTAGTTCTAATGCATAATTTCAATTGAATGTCCTGAGAGCCTATACTCGAAAAGAGTTATTGGTTTCTTTTGAGGTAGTTGTTGGGGAAGAGCTCTTGTTTATGGTGAGGAATTTGCAAAGATATTTGGGACCTTGTAATGATGTTATCTTCTGTTCCTAAGGTTATGGATCATTGATGGTTTTCGGAACAAAAGATATTTGTAAATAATGAAGAAATTTTGTCTTATGAATCCTATCAACTAAAGTGATCTCTTGTGCAAAAGGGTGGCAATGTGACTGTAAGTTGTAAGTGTGATGAATTAATTTAAACATGAGCTTAAGATGTACGAACTAGAACAATGTTAACTATAAGCCATCATCAAACTTGAAACGAAGTATTTGGACATGAATTAAATGCAAAATGAAACTCTAGGACGTTCTAATTAACATGCACTATTCTGTGAAGTTACCTGATGGTTTGTTCATCATGAGTGATATTTGGAAGAGTTCCTTCTTGTGGAAAGAGGAGTAGAACAATTTTGGTTGTGGACTTGTATGCAATTGAAAGCAAATGAGCTGAAAGCAAGTAAACTAAGTTGTCACATCACAGTCATATCTTGAACTTCTTAAGGATGTCTTGGAAGAATTTCTTCTTGTGGAAGAGTGATTAGGACAAAGTGCAACTATGATAAGTGAAGACTAAAAACTACAACAATTCCTATGATCATAGTTGATGCATCATTCATTGTTATGATTTGTTGGAAGAATGTCTTCTTGTGAAAGAGGCGGAATGAATATAACTACGATATTTAGTTAAAAACAAATACAACTCCTATCCTACGGTACACCATAGTCATTAAACGACTACATCATTTTAATTTATTGGAGAAGAGTATCTTCTTATTGGAAGAAGCATAACGAATATGACTACGAGTAGCTAGTTAAAAACAAATACAACTCCTATCCTACGGTACCATAGTCATTAAACATTCATCATTTACATTGTTGAAGAAATTGTCTTCTTGTGGAAGAAGCTGGAACGAATATGACTACGGTAGCTAGTTAAAAACAAATACAACTCCTATCCTACAATACCATAGTCATTTAAACATTCATCATTTAAATATATTGGAAGAGTGTCTTCTTATGGAAGAACTATAATGAGTATGAAGCCCTACGATATGTAAAACAAAACAACTACTAATTCCAATATACGGAAACGTAAAAATGACTAGGAAAAACTTATGGTTCATAAAAGAAATCTGGTCCAGGCGGGGGGCCCTCTACCCTTGACGGCATTCAACTCCAAATTAAATCACGCCTTCAATATAATTTTTACGCTCCATTAACGATGCAATGTTTGAACATAATCACTACTGTCTTCAAGACGTAACGGAGTTTTCTAATCTAGCGACAAATCTGTTTTAAAATTTCTAACTAAGCTCTCGGCCTACTCAAGAGTTTATAAAGTAAATGCAAGTAACAATAATTACAATAATTTAGGAATGATGTCTTTCCTTATCCAGATCATTCTAGGAGTCTTTGAGGTGGCTGCGTGAAGAGAAAAGAACACGTTTAAAAGGCCAGGTCCTAGTGAGTCTTCCTTCACAAATGTGTTCCCAAGTATAACATGCCAATTCTTGTTCCTCTTCCATGACGAGCAACACACCATGTAGGCACGACGTGGATCATGCCCATATCGTTTTTCCTCAAGAGGCCACGGAACATGCTCAACATAAAGGTAATGAGAATGCTTGGGTTAGCTACGGAATGCACACGTGCAACGGCTAGTTAGGTCAAATATGCTATTGGCAACAATCACAAAATTCAACAAGTCAGTTATGTAAACCATTATAGAAGTAATTTTAACTATTTTTATTGATCAATTGGGTTAAAAATGGAAATGGACAAGGGAAAAATGAGGTAAAATGAGGTGAAGGAAAGCACAAATTTGAGGCTCAACAGATGGTAGACCATTTTCTGTGGGGGAAAAAGTCTCCTCATAGTCGACCCCTTCTATGAAAAACCATTTTCCACAAGCCTAGATTTGTGCTTGTCAAGTGAGGCATTTTCTTTATACTTGTTCTTAAAGACTCACTTGCATCAAATTGGTTTTGTTCCCAATGGAGGATCAACTGGCTTCCAGGTGCCATTATTTATCAAAGCATCATATTCTTTATGCATCGCTTCTTTCCATTCATCATGAGAAGAAACTTATTTGAAGCAAGTTGGTTTGAAATATGTACGAAAATTCAGTTCACAATCATAAGAAACATCCATATCAATAGGTGAATCAGAATCATCTACAACACCTCCATTATGTCTGGTTGAGCCTATTGTTCCTGTATTTTCAACCTCATCAAGATGAAAAATTTAAAGTGCTTTTTTCAACCATTTTGGAGGACTTTTATGAGATTTCCAAAGATACTCAGTTGACTAAGTAGGGGATGAATCAATATTTAGTCTCCCAATTATGTCAATCACATCACTCAAAGTGTCATAATCGGACTACAACTTCATGCAGGGGAGATATTGCTTCAGAAGAAGATTCCACAAATTGATCCGATATAGGAATTCCCTCTTCAAGATGGGGAATCTTATTATCACATTTTTAAAAATACTTTGTGTGTACGAATCTATCCAAGCGATCAAGTTGTTACTCAACAATAGTTTTAGTCTTGGAAGATTCAAGAAAGTTCACATTTATAAATATTATAAAATTCTTATTAATTTCATCATAGAGATGGGATGATTTGGATGTATTTGAGTACCCCAAGAAGATACATTTACGACTACTTGCACCTAGTTTGTTTCTATGTTCCTTGGGTATCAAGGCATAACAGGTGGAACCAAAAACCGTGAGATGCCTCACTGAAGCAATGTGGCCATACCACATTTCATATGGAGTCTTATTTTTTATAGCATTAGATGGACACCTATTCTTTATATACACAACACATAAGACTGCATCAGCCCAAAAATTCATTTTAACATTCTTGAAAAACATCATGGAACATACCATATTTAAGATTGTCCCGTTCATTCTTTCAGCTACTCCATTTTGTTGGGGATTATAAGGCATGATTGTTTTATGCTCGATCCCATGTTGGTGAATATAGTTTTCAAATTAATTTGATGTATATTATTTTCCATTATCAATACAAATAGATCCAATATGAGATTGTGCATCATTTTGAATCCATGCATGAAAGTTCTTGAATGTTTCAAAAGCATCTTATTTGTTCTTCAATAAATAAACCCAAAAAAGTATGGTGTGGTCATAAATAAAGGACATCATATATTTATTACCCTTTGCAAAAGGAACATGAATTGGGCCACATAAATAAAAATGAATGATTTCAAGTTTTCTATGTGAAGTGGAATGAGAATCATGAAAATACTATTTTTTGTGCTTTGCTAAGATGCAAGCATCACATTTCTTAAGTTTCTTAGGAATTGTAGGAAAACCAATACCACCTTTTTCTTCAACAAAAAATGTATCTCATATCTCAAGTTTCAAAATATAGCATTCCGTAAAAGACTTCATGGAAATGTACCTTCATCATAACGAGAAATGTATGGAACGCTTTGTGCATGGGCAAAGGTTTCTTCTAGCTTATAAGTCTTTCTTCTTCTATCCCAGTCATGACAAGTGAGCGATTTGATACTTTTATGACCTCAACCTTGCCATAAAATATGTGACTAGAGTTTACATGTTGACGGATTTGGACCAAAGACAACAAGTTTCTCCTTAGATCTGGGAGGTATTAAACATCACATAGAAAAAATTTAGGAAATCCAGGAAATTTGAGCCTGATGGTGCAAGCCCTGATGGCTTGGGTTTTTACATGTCTGCAAAGTATATTTCTCCATAAATATTGTCAATGAATTCCTCAAAGAAATATCTTCTGAATCTCATGTGGAAATTTTCCCCCGAATCAAGCAACCAATCATATTTCCATGAAGCAAGTGAAGCATTAAATAAGTATTCAGCCACTCCAATGTTGCAATGTGCCACAACATAATGATTGGATTCAAGTGATTTTCCTTTCCCTTTGTCAGGTGTTTTACCTTTTCCTTCATTTATTTCCTTCTCAATTACGTCCCAAGGAAACTTACATGTATAAGCATCATGTCCATCTCCATTGCATCATATACAATGAATATTGAACCTTTTTTGGAAATGTCTACCCCCCTTGCCTCTAAAATTCTTCCTTCCTCTTCCTATTCGACCACCTCTTCCTCTAGAATAATCTTGTCCCTAATTCTTCTTCTTTTTTCATTACAAAAAACTTCTTCAATATAATGAGGAGCTATATTCTTCCCAAAATCCTTCTCTCTCTTAGAAAAATTATTCTCAAGGGATTCAAAGGTAATATCCTTAATTTTTCCACTTGCTTGCAATGAATAAAGATAATGTGAATAGGTGGGATATAGTGCCTTGACATAAGCTATGAGAGGAATATATATTTCAAGACCGGTATATTTTATTTCATGCATAATCGATCTTACTTCTCATGCTAATGCAAGAGGTTCATCATTTTTAAACTCAAGATTGAACAACTTTATCATCAATTGAACAACTTCAAGTTAATAGTGTGAGTCAGAAAATTCCTTCAATTTTTAAGGCTTCTTTCTTTGATATCAATGACATTTTCCATACCTGCTCAATCATCCCGCAACTAATCCATATTTTACACCAATGACAACATGTTCAACACATGCTGTAATGGTGAATATGTTGTGAGCTTTGATAAGAACTTCCATTATGCTATGAAGTTGTTAATAATTATTCAGAATTCTAGCTACATATTTCCCTAACTTCTCTTAAAGGTTGGATGGTAAACCTAATATATGCCTTATCCTTTACTTCACATATCTCATCTCTTTTGGATAAGTTTTTTAGTGTATTTGGGTGTTCTATGTTCCACCCATACATTGTGTCTACAATTTTTAGGGTTTCTTTTAGCAATAAACCTTTTTCTTTGAGAACATTTTGAATGAACATAATCATGAAAGCCACATTCTGAATTGTGACCAGTTCCTTGTACAGTCATTTCATGATATCTTCTAACACTTTCTTTTTGCTAGTGCTTCGTCCTGAAAATCCTGATCATTTGAGCTTGATGCTAACAAAGTTTGATTCTCTTTTTAATAGTATCTTAGTTTCTTGTTGTGCATTGATTGGTAACCTCTCTAGTTCCTTGACATTATTCATCAAGGGCTTGATGTTTCTTTCTGTGGTAGTGGAGAGAGCCAATTATACTAAAGTAGTGGATAGAGTACTTTTCATGCCGTCCAACATTATATCCTGTTATGCAACCGCTGAGATTTTTTTTCTAGGTTTACAAGCTAAATAACTCCCTTTTCTTAGATAATCCTGCTAGAGCTCCAACCAACATCAAAACTTGTAAGATCCAACTTGAATCCCTTCACTATATGTGATACCCATATTTCCTAGTGGTAGGTGAAATCATATGAGTGACACAATAATTAGGGTAGCCGAATCAACATCCATGTTGGGAAATATGACTTGAGATCCATTTTCAACTTTCTCTTTATGTATTATTTCCTCCTGTGCATGTTTATCAACTATTTCATTCACCAATATTTCCTCTTTCTATTGATTTATTTATTCTTCTTTCTTTCTCCTTTCTTCCTCATGTTTATTCCTTTCCTCTTATTATATATTCCTTTCCTCCTCCTCCTCCCCCATTTGAGCCTTTTCTCTTTCTTATTTATCCTTTTATTCAACTTTTATTTTTTTTCTTTCTTTATTGGATGCTTATTTTTCTCTTTCCCTCTTTTGGGTAGCCTTCTTGTCTTTAGCATATTTATCTTTGATAACTATCCAACAGTAGGTTCAACACCATTTGTTGGTTAAAGGTCATTTTCATTTTTGTATGCTTCCACATCTTCTGCAATATTGTAGTAGTTATTTATTTTCTCTTCATCTTCATTGGTGCTATATGTGTACAGCCATTTATTTTTTAACTGGGAGCAGTGAGATGCTGATATGCTTCTTGGATCATACTTATGGAAGTTGAGTTCCCAGAATATGAATTATTCCAGGTCTGTTTCTTTGACTTTGATTTTTTTTTTAAACTTTGTATATAATATGTGCCTACATATATTGAGTAGCGAAGCCATGGAACCTTCTTTGTTTGAGAAAACATTCCTTAAATTCTCATTTTCACTTGATATGCTTCCTCTTGTAGAATTACTTTATATGTGAGAAATATTGGGAGTTGATATCGGTACTTGTATGCTCCATAAAACCTAATTTATGTAGCATCAAGTGGTCTGAACAACTCAGCCACATCATGCAATGATGCCTTGGAATGTTTAGACATACAATGCACTTCAATATTAAAGAGAATGTGAAATAATGGTGAGATGAATCCTTCTACTATCCTCGAGTAAGATGATCTGTAATGATTCTCCCATAAATCCATACCCAATATTTGACTCGGTTGAATCTCTGGGGAGAAAACCCATTCCATCCCAACATATGGAATTCATGTCTATAGAATATATAATTGAGAAGGTATGAGGCCATGTAAAATTCTATTTTATTTTCTGTTTTCAGAGTTTGAGCTTCTATTACTCTTGTGTGAATGGAAGACACTATAATATCCACCTAGTTAAATATGCTTACTTCTTGGGAACATGTGTACATTAATGGTACCGATGTCTCTTCAAATGTATCTGCATTTGGGCTTCCATATAATCGAGAACATATAGCCACTACAAGCTGATAGGATTTCCTTAGTAACTTGGTTTTGTAAACACCACCAATTTTAGTTTGGAACATGCTAAAGTCTTACCAACAACCTTGTAGGATGTCCTTGCGACTTAGGGAAAAGTTGTTATACCATTCCACCATGCTTTCCACATGATACTTGGGAAACTTATAGTACTTAATGATACAGGTGTATAAATTTGATATAAATTGCAACTGCTCTATAAATTAAACTAAAATCAAGAGACATAATTCTACTCTATTGATTTGCATAATTGAAATCATAGTTTGTAAAACATGACTAGATATGTAATAATAAAAACCAAAAATACACGGTGATTTATAAGTGAACCCAACTCGAAAAAAACCCTCAATAATATTTGCATTAATAAGTTGAATAGAGAAACTATTACAATTTCTAGCTCTAGCTCTGAGCTCAACTTGCAAAAGAATATTACGCAACAAAGCTGAAACTCAGACCCCTAAGGAGAGCTTGTCAGCTATAGCGTGGCCCTGTCAGCATTTCCCTTTAATTTACCCCACGTGGCTCTTAATCTTCTTTTTAATTTATTTATCAATTTCAAAGAAATTGACAAATAAATATTTTCACAACTTTCGAACGTTAATTCTATCTCCCGGCTTGTATATATTATCTCCGAACTTTAGGACTAAAGTTATAACCCTTCACACTTTATATTAATACTCCATGATTTTTTGAATAAATGGCTTATAACAAACCCTTGGCTCTAGACCCCACCTCTACGATCAATTTCCCCATGACGTCATTGCAGAGGCTCCTAGAGTACGGCAGCAAACCTTGGCTCGTCCCTCCCGCAATGAATCTACTCTGTTGATCATTGTCTATATGATTCGGGCTCTTTTATTAAACTTCAGGCAAGTCCAGCGTGTGATCACCGTTCGATGGCCCCTTCCCAAATCAACGGCACACGGCAATATCGCTCGGCGTCCGGGTACGAATTATAACGTGCGATGGTGCGGTTTAAATGGTGGTTTTCCGGTGGTCCACTTTGCCACGCGTCGAACACTCTATGGAATCACTCCCCAACCAGGAAATACCACTTATTCACCAAAAGTGGTGCGATATGGGCAATCCGCCTTTGCAATCTGTTCGTGGTTTTGGTACAGTGATCAAACCACAGTTAAGTTGGGTTACGCTCTCCTTTTAATTCATTAACTCAGGTCAGGGTTCCAAACTTCAATTAACAATAAACGAATTCATCTCTTTGTAAAGCGGGATTCACCATTATTACCAGACCTCGCCTACACACGGGATTTCTTCACAGGGTTTATCCAAACAATTTTAGGGAAATAGATAGAGAAATGTGGACTTATACGACTCCCACATTCAACGATTCCACACGGAACCAGCGTACATTCGTCTCACAATTAAACAATTTCTTCATAGTTAATGGTTCGAGGAAATACAATGGCCAACGAGCACAGAAATTATTTAACTAGAAACAATTGTTAACACATAGACTTTATTTCAGAAACTCTTCTCTCTTCCTCCTCTCCCTCTTTCAATACATCAATTTATATACATCAACATATGACTCTTCTGTTCCTCTGTGAGGACCATTATAGAAAATCAAAAGCCTAATTACAATTATTCAAATAACTGAACTTCACAGATGGATCGAATCCAACTATTTGACTTCTACCGATCCTAACTGATCTAAATAAAAACAGTCAGCTGAGGTATTGACACCTAGCTGTTACAATTCAATGATTTTGAACCCTCCTAGCCACAACATGTGGACAAAGCCTCCTGCATTGCTGGCTAGTGTCTAATGCCCCTGCATCAGACTCCCGAGGGAAATCTTCTTCATGGGCTCCTGTCCATGAGCTCTTCCACTGATCTGCCTATCTTCTGCAACATTCCTTCAGTCATCCAAGTGGCATCTTCCTCTGGCTTGCCCTTCCATTTGATCAAGTACTAAAAGTACTATTTTCCTCTGGTCTTCGTGGATACTCTTTTGTCCAATATCTTCTCTAGTTGCAATGGTTGTGCTGGAGGTAGCTGCTCCTTCCACTCAATCCGTTCCTTGTCTGTTGACCTTTCTTCTGCACCATCATCCTCATATTTTTACAGATCTGCAACATTAAAAATGGGATATATTCCAACATCAGGAGGTAATTCAATCTCATAAGCATTTGCAGAAAACTTTCTAAGTATCTTGCATGGCCCAATATTTTTGAACTTCAATTTGTTATACTGCTTCTTTGGGAATCTCTCCTTTCTCAAGTGTGCCAAAACCTGATCTCATACTTCAAAATGAACTTCTTTTTTGCTCATGTCTTCTCTTCTTTTGTATCTGATGTTGCTGCCTTGTAGTTGTTGTTTCACTTGTTCATGTATGGCCTGGATCTCTGAAGAAAATTCCTCACCATCTGCACTCCTCATCTCTGCCTTTCCCAGATTCCTTAACTTTGATATTCCTCTGGGGTGCATTCCATAAACAATGCGGAATGGACTCTTCCCTGTTCTCTTGTTTGGTGAGTCATTATATGCATCTTATGCCTGGGGAAAAATATGGTCCCACTGCTTGGGATTCTATCCTGCAAGAATTCTCAACAAATTTCCCAAACTCCTATTCACCACCTCGGTTTGTCCATCAGTCTGGGGATGATAAGCTGAGCTGAAACTCAGGTTGGTACCAAGTTTCTTCCACAGTGTCCTCCAAAAATGACCCACAAATCTGGTGTCTCTGTCTGAAAAAATACTCTTGGGCAACCCATGCAATCTAACAACTTCTTTGAAAAATACGTTAGCAACATGGGTGGCATCATTAGTTTTATAGCATGGAATAAAATGTGCCATTTTGGAGAATTTGGCCACTACAACGAAGACTGCATCATTCCCTCTCTGAGTCTTCGGAAATCCTAGAACAAAATCCATACTCACCATGTCCCAAGGCCTGTCTGGAATAGGCAAGGGAGTGTACAATCCTACATTCTGGCTCCTTCCTTTAGCATATTGACAGATTTTGCAATTCTTCACAAACTTGTCTACTTCTGCTCTCATCTTGGGCTAGTAATAGAAGTGACTCAGCTGCTCATAAGTCTTATTAGTACCAAAGTGTCCAGCAAGTCCACCACTATGCTTCTCTTTGATCAAATTTTCTCTCATGGAACATCTCAGTACACACAGTTGGCTTCTTTTGAATAACAAGTCCTCCTGCAAGAAATAATCTAGCCACTGGCTTCTATCTGTTAGAACAGGGTTACTACATGCCTCAAATGCTTCTTTAAAATCTGGATCTATTTTATACAATTCCTTGAGAAAATCAAATCCTGCAACTTCAAAATTAGTTTCTTGAACAAGCATGTGCCTCCTGCTCAAAGCATCAGCTACTTTATTGGCTTGACCACTTATGTGTTTCAAAACAAAATGAAAAATTTGTAGATACTCAACCCATTTAGCATGCTTATGTTTATACTTGGGCTGCTGTACAATATACCGTAAAGCATGATTGTCAGAATATAATACAAATTCCCTGGACATCAAATAATGTCTCTACTTCTTCAGTGCCTGAACAATTTCATATAATTCCTTCTCATAAGAGGAATACTTTCTTCTGGTGTCATTTAGATTTTCACTGAAATATGCTACAGGTCTATCATCCTGACTCAACACAACTCCAATGGCCTCTCCACTGGCATCACACTTTACTTGAAACGGTTTAGTGAAATTAGGTAGGGTCAAAACATGCTTCTCTGTTATCTTTTGTTCCAAAAATTTAAAATTTCTTTCTGCTTCAGCAGTCCACTTAAATGGTTGTTTTGTCTTATTTATTGTCTCAATTATGGGTGCATTGATCTTACTGAAGTTTCTTATAAACTTTCTGTAAAAACTAGAAAGTCCATGGAAACTTCTCACCTCAAAGACATTCCTGGGTGAAGGCCACTCCAAAATTGCCTTAACCTTTTCTGGTTCCATCTTTAATCCTTCTACAGAAACAAAAAAACCCAAATACACCAAATCTTCTTTCATGAATGAGCATTTCTTCAAATTTATCAGTAGTTTCTCTTGGTGCAACTTCTTCAAGACATGATTAAGATGCCTCAAATGTTCTTCTTTAGTTCTGTTGAAAACTAATATATCATCCAGATACACTATCAAAAATTTACCAATGAATTCTTTCAATACTCCATTCATAAGTCTAATAAAAGTGCTAGGTGCATTTGACAACCCAAAAGGAATTACCATCCATTCATATAATACTTCATTTGTTTTAAAGGCCTTTTTCCACTCATCACCCTCTCTTATTCTAATCTGATGGTATCCACTTTTCAAATCTATCTTTGAGAAATATTTAGCACCACTCAAACAGTCCATTAAATCCTCAATTCTAGGCAAAGGGAATCTGTACCTGATTGTGATCTTATTGATTGCTCTGGAATCAGTACACATTCCCCAGCCCCCATCTTTCTTTGGGCTCAATACTGCTGGTACTGCACATGGACTCAGACTTTCTCTAATCAGCCCCTTGTCCACAAATTCCTGTACTTGTCTCCTAATTTCCTCATTTTCTGTGGGAGTCATTCTGTAGGTTGCCTTATTCGGCAGATTTGAACCAGGGATAAAATCTATCTGATGGCTGATCTTTCTCATAGGTGGCAGCTCATCAGGTAAATCATCCACAACAATGTCACAGTAATTGTCTAACATCTCTTGGATTTATATTGGAAAATCAGAAATCTTTGTAGAAGTAAGAACTACCTTAGGTTTGCAAACTAAAGCAAAACTTACCTCTTCTTCTTCTATCTGCTGCAGATATTCCTTCCCACTCAGCAACAAGGTCTTTGGATCAATCACTCTGCTGGATGGCTCTCCTTCTTCCATGGGTATCAATGTATGGTGTACCCCATCCTTAAAGAACTTGTAAGTGTTCTTCTTGCCACCATGCACTGTTGCTCTGTCAAAATGCCAAGGTCTACCCAGTAGTATATGACACACATCCATGGGAATTACATCACACAGTACCTTATCTTTGTATTTTCCCATTTGCAACTCTATCTCACACTGTTCTTTCACAACCAGTTGGTGCCCTTTGTGTAGCCAGGACACCCTGTAGGGAGTTGGATGCTCCCTTGTATTCAACTTCAACTTCTCTATCACCTCAGTGGAAACCAGATTGTCTGTGCTGCCACTATCAATGACTAGCTGGCAGCATTTCCCTTGGACTTTTCATATGCTTCTAAACAAAGTCTTCCTTTGTGCAGGCTCAGTGACCTCTTTGGCTTGCTTCAACAAGACCTTATTTAACACCAAGGACTCTCCCCTCTCTGGAAGAATTTCTTCTTCAATTTATGCCTCTTCTCCAGCCTAGGAAACAACAACATTTCTTGGACCAGCACCCACATTCTCTGGACACTCATAGTGCTTATGTCCCACTTGCTGACATCTATAACACCTCAACTCTCTACCTCTGCCTCTGTCTCTGTCTCCTCTTCCCTTTCCTCTATAAGAACCCCTTCTGCCCTTTGCATCATCCTCTATAGATGCATTCTGAGGTGAGCTACTGTTAGCTCCATCCTTGGGTGTAGCAGGCTTTCCTCTACCACCATGACTTCCCTTTCCCCGGAAAGTACCTCTCTTCTTGGCAGACTGTTTCCTCAGGAGTTTCTCCTCTGCTTTCAAGGCCATCTGGTAGGCCTCTTCCACTGTCTTAGGAGACAGAAGACCAATCTCATATTGGATCTCTAGCTTGAGACCATTCACATATCTGGCAGTCTTCTCTGGTGTGTCCTGGAATTGCCTAGCTCTTACGCTTACTCGATAGAATTCCCCTGTGTATTATTTTAATGTCAGCAACCTCTGTCTCAGGTTCTGCATTTGCTTATACAATGTCAGCTGATAATCATTAGGAAATAATTTACCTTTTAACTTATCCATCATTCTGGTTCAGCTTTTGATAGGTTGCTTGCCAACTCTCCTCCTTTCTGCCTGCACTCCATCCCACCAAAGTGCAGCATGTCCTTTCAGCGTTGTTACTGCAAACTTGACCTTTTTATCTTCATTTATTTCTTCATAATCGAAGCACTTATTCATTTCGTTTATCCAGTCCACCAGCTCCTCTGGATTCAGTCCCCCTGCATAACTCGACACTTCAATTATGGGCTTAACTGCAGATCCCAGAAAAATTCTGAGGAGCCTCAAGTCAGGAGGAATTTCAACATTCTCTTCAGCTTCTTCTGTTTCAAGTTCGCTGATGTCTTCAGGATCTCTGGGCTGTCT